>CM055123.1:7270310-7503550 GCA_029206835.1 Rana muscosa | reverse complement strand
CAGTTCTTCAGTTCCCCTCTGGGTCCGCTTACACCCGGTGACCCCCCCATGTTGAGGGCATGTGGCCTGGTACGGTTCAGGAAAGAGGGGGAGCCGCTCTCTCATCCCCCCTTTTCCCCTGCGGCCGGCCAGGTTACGTGCTCGGATAAAGGGTCTGGTGTGGATTTTTGGGGGAACTCCACGCCATTTTTTTTTAAATTTGGGGTGGAGTTCCCCTTAAAATCCATGCCAGATCTGAAGGGCCTGGTATGGATATTTGGGGGGAACCCCACGTCATTTTTTAAAAAAATTTGCAGCGGGGTTCCCCTTAATATCCATTCCAGACCTCAAGGGCCTGGTAATGGAATTTGGGGGACCCCCACGCTTTTTTTGTTTTTTGGATAGCAAAGACTTTCAATGACTTTTCTCTATATTGCCGGGAGCCGACAATTCATTATAGCCGCGGCTGCTTTTAAAATGCCTTTTTTTTCCTTTAGAAATGACATTTTGCAGGCGCAATGGAAAGTTTAGAGCTGCGCCTGTTCAACTTATGCAAATTAGTTTACGTGACTTGACATTTTCTAAGATTTTGCCGGCGGAGTGTCTTGGCGCATTTGAACCATTGAAATTCCCGCACTAAGCTCAAAAAAACCTCCCGCAGCTCGAATCGTACTTGCCGGCGCAGCGGGCTGGTTTTAAAAAAGTTACTTTCTCACTCAATTTTGGCCATGTTTGTTATTTGGCCCGGTGTCACTACACTTCCTCACATCACCCCATGTCACCTCCATTATATTCTCACTTCCAGCTTCTTTATATTTAGTGTTTAACATGCCGTGCGCCAGGTCCATAGTGGCGCACTGAACGCCTCCTCCCGTCCGCCGACAACACTATAGTAAATGGCAAATAGGGCTGCGCTACAGGCGCTAATGTTTTGTAAATACCAAAACAGCCATTGTGCACGCAGATGCGCCAATACTCATGGCGCAAACGTTTCGTAAATCAGCCCCACTGTGTCCTGAGGGAAAGACAACACAGCCAACCTCCATGTTACAACAATTTGTCATTCAGAAACTCCCCTCAGAGCTGTGTGGGAGGAGCTATAGGTCCCTCAGCGTTGCCAAGGAAACCAATGTTAGTTTATGCAGGCTCTAACCACAGGTCACAGTATTTTCAGCCTCTCCTGAATTCTTGCCATTCTTCAAACGGTCATATTTTAAAAACTATAAATCCTACAGTGAAGAGCTTTATATTGTGAGAATCACAAGACCCAGACCTACATTTTGATATATAGTATGTCTCTGAAATATTAAAATTAAAGGTACAGTCACAGTTTAGATATTGCCCTTCAAATTTGAAGTGGCTATAGGGGAGTTTCAATGAATGTCAATGGGTGGCGTGAGTTGCAAACAAATCATCATACCGTGAAAACTGTAAGGACTATGGCTTAGCCGTGGACACGTGTAGTGGCAGCAGGGATAGCTGAACTTTTTGATATAAAATTTGTGTAGGTGGGCTTAAAAATGAGGGAGTGGTGGCAGGTTAGAAATCATGTCCTGATTTTTCAGATTTTGTCAGCTCACACTCTAGTTTCGCCATTCATTCCTAAGGGACAAATTTCGCCGCAAAAACAACGATATTTTGTGAACTATTCGGCGAAACATTCCACAAAGTAATAGCACACCATTCAGGAACAATCCGCACGTTTCGGTATATTACTTGTCTATGTAGTGTAAAAACTGTGGGAGGAGTTAGGGTGGTAAAATTTGGCTATAATAAGAATAATAAGAATAAGAATAACTAGAAAAGCTACAATTTCTGGGGAAATTGTGTGACGTGTTCTTGCCTCCACCAGTAGTCTACAACTGGAGTGGGCGGAGAAACTCGGTGGAGTGGCTTGAGCAACTGTTGTGTGTTTGGAGTGGCTGGAGTAACTGTGAAAAGTGTTAAAAAGCTTAATATTTTAAAAAGTAGAAATAGTAGAAAAAATGTAAGTCCCATCATTAGCTGAAAGAGCGGTACATTTTTTTTTTCAAAAATTATTATTTTTTTAATTTTTAAATGATTTTTTTTCAATTTTTTTTCTTTCAAAAATTTCAGAAAATGTTTTTTTCAAAAAAAAACTTTTTTCCAAAAATATTTTGTTTTTCAAAAATACATTATTTTTTAAAAAAAAAAATTATTTTCAAAATGATTTTTGTTTTAAAAATATATATATTTTTTTAAATTATGTTTTTTTTCAAAAATTATATTTTTTTTTTTTCAAATTTTTTTTTTTTCAATTTATTATTTTTATTTTTCAAAAATTACTTTTTATTTTTTCATAAACGGCGGAAAACAGTATCCGTCATATTACAGTACATAGTAGAGGTACATAGTAATTCATTTACAGATAACAGAATCAAAAAAGTAAGCAAAGTTGAACATTAGAAATTCCTTCGAGAAATAAGAGGCGACGTGCATTGTCTTTCCCCCCAGACACCCCAACTGGGAACATACTGTGTCCTGAGGGAAAGACAACACAGCCAACCTCCATGTTACAACAATTTGTGATTCAAAAACTCCCCTCAGAGCTGTGTGGGAGGAGCTATAGGTCCCTCGTCGTTGCCAAGGAAACCAATGTTTGTTTATGCAGGCTCTAACCACAGGTCACAGTATTTTCAGCCTCTCCTGAATTCTTGCCATTTTTCAAACGGTCGTATTTTAAAAACTATAAATCCTACAGCAAAGAGCTTTATATTGTGAGAATCACAAGACCCAGACCAACATTTTGATATATATTATGTCTCTGAAATATTAAAATGAAAGGCACAGTCGCAGTTTAGAAATTGGCCTTCAAATTTGAAGTGGCTAGAGGATAGTTTCAATGAATGTCAATGGGTGGCGTGAGATGCAAACAAATCATCATATTGTGAAAACTGTAAGGACTATGGCTTAGCCGTGGACACGTTTAGTGGCAGCAGGGATAGCTGAACGTTTTGATATAAAATTTGTGTAGGTGGGCTTAAAAATGAGGGAGTGGTGGCAGGTTAGAAATCATGTCCTGATTTTTCAGATTTTGTCAGCTCACACTCTAGTTTCGCCATTCATGCCTATGGGACAAATTTTGCTGCAAAAATGACGATATTTCATGAACGATTTGGCGAAACGTTCCACAAAGTAATAGCACACCAATTGGGAACAATCCGCACGTTTCGGTATATTACTTGTCTATGTAGTGTAAAAACTGTGGGAGGAGTTAGGGTGGTAAAATTTGCCTATAATAAGAATAATAATAAGAAGAATAACTAGAAAATCTACAATTTCTGGGGAAATTGTGTGACGTGTTCTTGTCTCCACCAGTAGTCTACAACTGGAGTGGGCAGAGAAACTGGGTGGAGTGGCTTGAGCAACTGTTGTGTGTTTGGAGTGGCTGGAGTAACTGTGAAAAGTGTTAAAAAGCTTAATATTTTAAAAAGTAGAAATAGTAGAAAAAATGTAAGTCCCATCATTAGCTGAAAGAGCGGTACATTTTTTTTCAAAAATTATAATTTTTTTAATTTTTAAATGATTTTTTTTCAATTTTTTTTCTTTCAAAAATTTCAGAAAATGTTTTTTTCAAAAAAAAACTTTTTTCCAAAAATATTTTGTTTTTCAAAAATAGATTTTTTTTTTCAAATTTTTTTTTTTTTCAAAATGATTTTTGTTTTAAATATTGTGAGGGGGTTAACTCGGTAGCAGGTGTGTGTGACCCCCTGGTTGGGCTCCCCACACAAAAACAGGGCCAGCAGACGGAGGTTGTGGTTTTCAAAATCAAAAGGTGCGGTTTATTTCTCTATGTACAGTGACAAAAACACAGCAAAGCCAAAAAGAAACATAAACAAAATAAATCCTGGTCAGTTTGACCTCTGACTAAACATGCAGGTTTCCTAAACTAACAACTGGGATTAGCCTGGTGCTGTCCTAGTCCCTAAGTCCCTGGTTTAGTAAAAGTCCAAACAAATAGCCACACAGGCTTTGCCTCACCGCACAGGGGTTCACTCTCCCTAGACAGTCCACACAGGTCTTGTTCCAGGCATGAGCTAACATCTAATGAAGCTGGGAGTTCTTATAGAGGCCTTAAACGAACTGACAGGCTTCAGCTGGTCTCATCAACTCCCTGCCTGCACGACGCCCAGCCCTCTCCCTAGAGGTATGAGTCATCCATGAGCCTACTAGCCTCAGCTGGGCTTATACAACTCTCCACCCTAGTTGTATAAGTCGGCGTAAAGCCTGAATCTGGGAGAAATATATCTACCCCCCTGGATGCAACCAGGTGACTTTACCTTCCTGCTGTCACATACCCCCCCTCTTGTTTTAACCTTGGGGTTGGAACACCAGCAATCAGGCATTCATGTACTCGAGACAAAGCATCCACATTCCCCATTTGAACGCCAGGGCGATGCTTTACTGTGAAGTTGAATTCCTGTAGGGCCAGGAACCACCTATTCACTCTTCTATTTGTCTCCTTGTTTTGAGCCATCCACTTTAACGGAGCGTGATCCGTAACCATGTCAAAGTGCCTACCTAGCAGATAGTACCGAAGGGAATCTAGAGCCCACTTCACCGCTAAACACTCCTTTTCAACCGTGGCGTAATTTACCTCATGGGACTTCAACTTCCTGCTGAGGTAAATGACTGGGTGCTCTTCCCCGTTCCAGACCTGGGACAATACTGCTCCTAACCCCACATCTGACGCATCACTTTGTACGACAAAGTCTTTAGAGAAGTCGGGTGAGTACAACACTGGCTGGCTACATAAGGCTTGTTTCAAGAATTGGAATGCTGCCTCAGCCTCGGGGGTCCATTTAATCATGACCGACCCTTTCCCTTTCGTCAGGTTGGTTAGGGGCACAGCCTTAGAAGCAAAGTGGGGAATGAAGCGCCGATAATAACCCGCGATTCCCAGAAAGGCCCGTACCTGCTTCTTGCTGTTGGGACGTGGCCAACTCTGGATGGCCTCGACTTTGTTGAGTTGGGGTTTTATCACTCCCCTGCCAATGGTGTACCCAAGATATTTGGCCTCCTCCTGCCCAATGGTACACTTCTTGGGGTTAGCCGTAAACCCCGCTTCCCGGATAGAGTCTAGGACTGCTTGCACTTTTGGCAGATGTGAGGCCCAATCTGTGCTATGGACAATTACGTCATCCAGGTAAGCCGCAGCATACTTCCGATGGGGCCTCAGTATCTGGTCCATTTTCCGCTGGAATGTGGCCGGCGCATTCTGTAACCCGAACGGCATTCTCTTATATTGGAACGCCCCGTCTGGGGTTACAAATGCGGTTTTCTCTTTGGCCGACTTGGCCAGGGGGATTTGCCAATACCCTTTTGTGAGGTCAAGAGTCGTCATGTATCGGGCTGTTCCCAGCCGGTCGATCAACTCATCTATACGTGGCATGGGGTAGGTGTCAAATTTTGGAACTTTGTTCAACTGACGAAAATCGTTACAAAATCGCCAGCTCCCATCCGGTTTAGGCACCAACACAATGGGACTAGACCAATCACTTTGGGACTCCTCTATCACCCCTAAGTTCAGCATTTTCTGTACTTCCTCCCGTATTGCCTCCCGTCGGGCCTCTGGGATCCGATAGGGTTTTAACTTCACCCTTTCACCGGGCGGGGTAATAATATCATGCTCTACCCCAGATGTTTGTCCCGGCAGCTCAGAGAACACCTCCTTGTTGCGAAGCACAAACTCCTTAACCTCCTGTTGTTGGGGTTGTGACAAGGTGGCTGCTATTCCAACCTCCGGAATCACGCAACCAGTTTGAGCTGGTGACCAAGTTTCTGCGACTAGGGACTCTCTATCCCTCCAGGCTTTCAACAGATTAACGTGATATATCTGTTCGGGCTTTCGCCTTCCTGGTTGTCTGACCTTGTAATTCACTTCGCTCACTTTTTCCATTATCTCGTAGGGGCCTTGCCATTTGGCAAGGAATTTACTTTCAACCGTAGGGACAAGTACCAATATCCTATCCCCCGGGGAAAAGGTACGGGTCTTTGCTCCACGGTTGTACACTCTCTGCTGTGCCAACTGCGCTTGGGCCAAATGTTCCTTCACGATGGGCATTACCTGTGCAATTCGATCTTGCATCAGGGCGACATGCTCAATCACACTCCTGTGGGGAGAACTCTCACTTTCCCAAGTTTCCTTGGCAATATCCAACAGCCCTCTTGGGTGTCTCCCATACAGTAACTCAAAGGGGGAGAATCCCGTAGAGGATTGGGGCACCTCCCTAATAGCAAACATCAAATAAGGAAGTAGACAGTCCCAATCCTTTCCATCTCTATCCACCACTTTCTTCAACATTTGTTTTAGGGTTTTGTTGAATCTTTCAACCAGCCCATCGGTTTGGGGGTGATACACAGATGTACGCAATTGCGTCACTTTGAACAATTTACACAGCTCTTTCATAACCCGGGACATAAAGGGTGTACCTTGGTCCGTAAGCAGTTCTTTACAAATACCCACCCGGCTAAAAACAAGAGATAGCTCTTTGGCTATGGTTTTGGCCGAGGTATTTCTGAGAGGGATCGCTTCTGGATAACGGGTGGCATAGTCCATTATAACCAATATGTACTGGTGCCCCCTAGCGGACTTGATTATAGGACCTACCAAATCCATTGCGATTCTCTCAAACGGGACCTCAATGATGGGTAGAGGGACCAGCGGGCTACGGAAATGTGGCATCGGGGCCGACCTCTGACACACAGGGCAGGAGGAACAATAATTTTCTATGTCCTTCATCACCCCAGGCCAATAGAATCTCTGTAATACCCTCTCTCGGGTTTTCTCTGTCCCCAGATGACCTCCAAGAATGTGCCCATGGGCCAACTCCAACACCAACTTCCTGTAAGGTTTGGGCACCACAAGCTGCTCAACGGTTTCTTCTGCCCTTTTTGCCACCCGATACAGTAGGTCCTTCTCTACGCTGAAGTATGGGTAAGTGCAGGTATTATCTGGGTTCACTAACTCGCCATCTATTTCCACTACGTTTTCCCGTGCCTTTATTAGGGCGGGGTCTTTTAACTGTTCTGTGGCAAAATTTTCCCTGTGAACCTCCAGATCAGAAAACTCCACAGACGGTAGGTTTTCGTCTGAGGAGGTGGGCTCCTCTCCAGTTTCTTGAGTCTCCCCTGCCAATACTGACAAGGGAAATTCTGGAGAGTCCTCACCACTCTCAGAGGAGTTCTGGCTATCACATTCCTGGTACATAGGGGCACCAGTGGGGGGCTCAGGATCATCCCACAGTTCCCAGAACTTCGGAAAATCTCTTCCCACAATGGCATCATGCGGTAATTGAGATACTAACCCCACTGGATGAGAGAGGGTACCTTTGGGGGTCTCGAAACACACTGTAGTCACTGGATACTCTCGGGTGTCCCCATGCACACAAATAACAGCTACCTTGCTATTCCCAGAGACCTCTGTTTTAACTAATTCAGCCTTTATCAGGGTCACAAGGCTACCTGAATCCAGTAATACCACAACATTTCTACCATTAATACACATTTTGCATAAATGTTTCTCAGTTCCCCGAATGGCAGTGCATGCGACTGTCGCACACAGCGACTGACGTCTGTCCGTCAGAAAGTCACATTGCATGGGTTCCTCCACAACCGGGCAATTTGCTGCAATATGTCCCGCTTGCCGGCAGCGGTAGCAAACAATCCTTTTGGCTGCCTCTTGAGCCCCTGACTTCCCAGGCTGTTCTCGCCAAACTTTGGGTAGAGCTCCCACCCTCTCACTCTCTCCACCCTCACCCCTTGGAATCCTCTTATCCGCCCCTGGGGATGGTCTGGTCTTAGGGTGGAAAGTCCGAGAGTCTCTGGAAGAGGCCGTCAGGTTCTCTGTAGCCAAGTATTTCTCTACACGATCCACAAGACCACTGGCCGTCTCTGGGTCTCCATGGCTTACCCACTTTTGGATGGCAGTAGGAAGAGCTCTCAAAAACCGATCCATTACAACACGTTCCACAATCTCTGGTGCGGACAAAGTCTCTGGCTGTAGCCACTTCCTGCTCAGGTGAATGAGATCATACATTTGAGACCTGGGGGGTTTTCCAAGCTGGAAAGTCCAGTTATGCACACGCTGAGCCCGGACAGCCAGGGTGACACCCAGCCTTGCCAATATTTCAGCTTTTAGCATCACATAGTCTTTTGCTTGGTCAGGCTCTAGGTCATAGTAAGCCTTCTGCGATTCACCAGTTAACAGAGGAGCCACCAGTCCAGCCCACTGCTCCTCAGGCCACTTTTCTCTTTCAGCAGTCCTTTCAAATGTGGTCAAAAATACCTCTGGATCATCCTCTCCAGTCATTTTTGTCAATAAACGACTCACCCCAAAGGACGCGGTATTAGTGGGACGGCTTTCCTCACTGGTCTGCGGACGTTGCTGCATTACTGCTTCCATTTGTTGTAGTCTCTGCTCTTGCTTCTGTAACAGGTCTATGAAGCGGGCCTCAGATTGCTGCTGGGCTTGTTGATGAGCTTGCTGCTGGGCTGCAAGGCTCCTTTGCAAACCTGCATTTGTCTGCTGTTGATTGGCATTTGCTAGAGCCAGCTGTTTCAGTATCTCCTCCATGCTGGCTTAAAAAAAACTGCCACTGGTTCTCCACCAACTGTGAGGGGGTTAACTCGGTAGCGGGTGTGTGTGACCCCCTGGTTGGGCTCCCCACACAAAAACAGGGCCAGCAGACGGAGGTTGTGGTTTTCAAAATCAAAAGGTGCGGTTTATTTCTCTATGTACAGTGACAAAAACACAGCAAAGCCAAAAAGAAACATAAACAAAATAAATCCTGGTCAGTTTGACCTCTGACTAAACATGCAGGTTTCCTAAACTAACAACTGGGATCAGCCTGGTGCTGTCCTAGTCCCTAAGTCCCTGGTTTAGTAAAAGTCCAAACAAATAGCCACACAGGCTTTGCCTCACCGCACAGGGGTTCACTCTCCCTAGACAGTCCACACAGGTCTTGTTCCAGGCATGAGCTAACATCTAATGAAGCTGGGAGTTCTTATAGAGGCCTTAAACGAACTGACAGGCTTCAGCTGGTCTCATCAACTCCCTGCCTGCACGACGCCCAGCCCTCTCCCTAGAGGTATGAGTCATCCATGAGCCTACTAGCCTCAGCTGGGCTTATACAACTCTCCACCCTAGTTGTATAAGTCAGCATAAAGCCTGAATCTGGGAGAAATATATCTACCCCCCTGGATGCAACCAGGTGACTTTACCTTCCTGCTGTCACAATATATATATATATATATTTTAAATTATGTTTTTTTTTCAAAAATTATAATTTTTTTTTTCAATTTTTTTTTTCAATTTATTATTTTTATTTTTCAAAAATTACTTTTTATTTTTTCATAAACAGCGGAAAACAGTATCCGTCATATTACAGTACATAGTAGAGGTACATAGTAATTCATTTACAGATAACAGAATCCAAAAAGTAAGCAAAGTTGAACATTAGAAATTCCTTCGAGAAATAAGAGGCGACGTGCATTGTCTTTCCCCCCAGACACCCCAACTGGGAACATACTGTGTCCTGAGGGAAAGACAACACAGCCAACCTCCATGTTACAACAATTTGTGATTCAAAAACTCCCCTCAGAGCTGTGTGGGAGGAGCTATAGGTCCCTCAGCGTTGCCAAGGAAACCAATGTTTGTTTATGCAGGCTCTAACCACAGGTCACAGTATTTTCAGCCTCTCCTGAATTCTTGCCATTCTTCAAACGGTCGTATTTTAAAAACTATAAATCCTACAGCGAAGAGCTTTATATTGTGAGAATCACAAGACCCAGACCTACATTTTGATATATATTATGTCTCTGAAATATTAAAATGAAAGGCACAGTCGCAGTTTAGAAATTGGCCTTCAAATTTGAAGTGGCTAGAGGATAGTTTCAATAAATGTCAATGGGTGGCGTGAGATGCAAACAAATCATCATATTGTGAAAACTGTAAGGACTATGGCTTAGCCATGGACACGTTTAGTGGCAGCAGGGATAGCTGAACGTTTTGATATACAATTTGTGTAGGTGGGCTTAAAAATGAGGGAGTGGTGGCAGGTTAGAAATCATGTCCTGATTTTTCAGATTTTGTCAGCTCACACTATAGTTTCGCCATTCATTCCTAAGGGACAATTTTCGCCGCAAAAACGACGATATTTCGTGAACTATTCGGCGAAACATTCCACAAAGTAATAGCACACCATTCGGGAACAATCCGCACGTTTCGGTATATTACTTGTCTATGTAGTGTAAAAACTGTGGGAGGAGTTAGGGTGGTAAAATTTGGCTATAATAAGAATAATAATAAGAAGAATAACTAGAAAAGCTACAATTTCTGGGGAAATTTTGTGACGTGTTCTTGCCTCCACCAGTAGTCTACAACTGGAGTGGGCAGAGAAACTGGGTGGAGTGGCTTGAGCAACTGTTGTGTGTTTGGAGTGGCTGGAGTAACTGTGAAAAGTGTTAAAAAGCTTAATATTTTAAAAAGTAGAAATAGTAGAAAAAATGTAAGTCCCATCATTAGCTGAAAGAGCGGTACATTTTTTTTCAAAAATTATTATTTTTTTAATTTTTAAATGATTTTTTTTCAATTTTTTTTCTTTCAAAAATTTCAGAAAATGTTTTTTTCAAAAAAAAACTTTTTTCCAAAAATATTTTGTTTTTCAAAAATAGATTTTTTTTTTCAAAAATTTTTTTTTTTCAAAATGATTTTTGTTTTAAATATATATAGATTTTTTTAAATGATGTTTTTTTTCAAAAATTATAATTTTTTTTTTCAAATTTTTTATTTTATTATTTTTATTTTTCAAAAATTACTTTTTATTTTTTCATAAACAGCGGAAAACAGTATCCGTCATATTACAGTACATAGTAGAGGTACATAGTAATTCATTTACAGATAACAGAATCAAAAAAGTAAGCAAAGTTGAACATTAGAAATGCCTTCGAGAAATAAGAGGCGACGTGCATTGTCTTTCCCCCCAGACACCCCAACTGGGAACATACTGTGTCCTGAGGGAAAGACAACACAGCCAACATCCATGTTACAACAATTTGTGATTCAGAAACTCCCCTCAGAGCTGTGTGGGAGGAGCTATATGTCCCTCAGCATTGCCAAGGAAACCAATGTTTGTTTATGCAGGCTCTAACCACAGGTCACAGTATTTTCAGCCTCTCCTGAATTCTTGCCATTTTTCAAACGGTCGTACTTTAAAAACTATAAATCCTACAGCGAAGAGCTTTATATTGTGAGAATCACAAGACACAGACCTACATTTTGATATATATTATGTCTCTGAAATATTAATATGAAAGACACAGTCGCAGTTTAGAAATTGCCCTTCAAATTTGAAGTGGCTAGAGGATAGTTTCAATAAATGTCAATGGGTGGCGTGAGATGCAAACAAATCATCATATTGTGAAAACTGTAAGGACTATGGCTTAGCCGTGGACATGTGTGGGTGGGCTTAAAAATGAGGGCGTGGTGACAGGTTAGAAATCATGTCCTGATTTTTCAGATTTTGTCAGCTCACACTCTAGTTTCGCCATTCATGCCTATGGGACAAATTTTTCTGCAAAAACGACGATATTTCATGAACGATTCGGCGAAACGTTCCACAAAGTAATAGCACACCATTCGGGAACAATCCGCACGTTTCGGTATATTACTTGTCTATGTAGTGTAAAAACTGTGGGAGGAGTTAGGGTGGTAAAATTTGGCTATAATAATAATAATAATAATAATAATAATAACTAGAAAAGCTACAATTTCTGGGGAAATTGTGTGACGTGTTCTTGTCTCCACCAGTAGTCTACAACCGGAGTGGGCGGAGAAACTGGGTGGAGTGGCTTGAGCAACTGTTGTGTGTTTGGAGTGGCTGGAGTAACTGTGAAAAGTGTTAAAAAGCTTAATATTTTAAAAAGTAGAAATAGTAGAAAAAAATGTAAGTCCCATCATTAGCTGAAAGAGCGGTACATTTTTTTTTTTTTGCAAAAATTATTATTTTTTTAATTTTTAAAGGATTTTTTTTCAATTTTTCTCTTTCAAAAATTTCAGAAAATGTTTTTTTCAAAAAAACCTTTTTTCCAAAAATATTTTGTTTTTCAAAAATAGATTTTTTTTTCAAAAAAATTTTTTTTTCAAAAAATTTTTTTTTTTCAAAATGATTTTTGTTTTAAAAATATATATATTTTTTTTAAATAATGTTTTTTTTCAAAAATTATTATTTATTTTTTTCACATTTTTTTTTCAATTTATTATTTTTATTTTTCAAAAATTACTTTTTATTTTTTCATAAACAGCGGAAAACAGTATCCGTCATATTACAGTACATAGTAGAGGTACAGATCATTTACAGATAACAGAATCAAAAAAGTAAGCAAAGTTGAACATTAGAAATTCCTTCGAGAAATAAGAGGTGACGTGCATTGTCTTTCCCCCCAGACACCCCAACTGGGAACATACTGTGTCCTGAGGGAAAGACAACACAGCCAACCTCCATGTTACAACAATTTGTGATTCAGAAACTCCCCTCAGAGCTGTGTGGGAGGAGCTATAGGTCCCTCAGCGTTGCCAAGGAAACCAATGTTTGTTTATGCAGGCTCTAACCACAGGTCACAGTATTTTCAGCCTCTCCTGAATTCTTGCCATTTTTCAAACCATCGTATTTTAAAAACTATAAATCCTACAGCGAAGAGCTTTATATTGTGAGAATCACAAGACCCAGACCTACATTTTGATATATATTAT
Organism: Rana muscosa; assembly: GCA_029206835.1. NCBI lineage: Eukaryota > Metazoa > Chordata > Amphibia > Anura > Ranidae > Rana > Rana muscosa. The sequence continues at coordinate 7,490,799 of CM055123.1, read as the reverse complement.
GTCTCTGAAATATTAAAATGAAAGGCACAGTCGCAGTTTAGAAATTGCCCTTCAAATTTGAAGTGGCTAGAGGATAGTTTCAATGAATGTCAATGGGTGGAGTGAGATGCAAACAAATCATCATATTGTGAAAACTGTAAGGACTATGGCTTAGCCGTGGACACGTGTAGTGGCAGCAGGGATAGCTGAACGTTTTGATATAAAATTTGTGTAGGTGGGCTTAAAAATGAGGGAGTGGTGGCAGGTTAGATATCATGTCCTGATTTTTCAGATTTTGTCAGCTCACACTCTAGTTTCGCCATTCATGCCTATGGGACAAATTTTGCTGCAAAAACGACGATATTTCGTGAACGATTCTGCGAAACGTTCCACAAAGTAATAGCACACCATTCGGGAACAATCCGCACGTTTTGGTATATTACTTGTCTATGTAGTGTAAAAACTGTGGGAGGAGTTAGGGTGGTAAAATTTGCCTATAATAAGAATAATAATGATAATAATAACTAGAAAAGCTACAATTTCTGGGGAAATTGTGTGACGTGTTCTTGCCTCCACCAGTAGTCTACAACTGGAGTGGGCGGAGAAACTGGGTGGAGTGGCTTGAGCAACTGTTGTGTGTTTGGAGTGGCTGGAGTAACTGTGAAAAGTGTTAAAAAGCTTAATATTTTAAAAAGTAGAAATAGTAGAAAAAAATGTAAGTCCCATCATTAGCTGAAAGAGCGGTACATTTTTTTTTCAAAAATTATTATTTTTTTAATTTTTAAATGATTTTTTTTCAATTTTTTTTCTTTCAAAAATTTCAGAAAATGTTTTTTTCAAAAAAAAACTTTTTTCCAAAAATATTTTGTTTTTCAAAAATAGATTTTTTTTTTCAAAAATATTTTTTTTTCAAAATGATTTTTGTTTTAAAAATATATATATATATTTTTAAATGTTTTTTTCAAAAATTATTATTATTTTTTTCAATTTTTTTTTTTCAATTTATTATTTTTATTTTTCAAAAATTACTTTTTATTTTTTCATAAACAGCGGAAAACAGTATCCGTCATATTACAGTACATAGTAGAGGTACATAGTAATTCATTTACAGATAACAGAATCAAAAAAGTAAGCAAAGTTGAACATTAGAAATGCCTTCGAGAAATAAGAGGCTACGTGCATTGTCTTTCCCCCCCAGACACCCCAACTGGGAACATACTGTGTCCTGAGGGAAAGACAACACAGCCAACCTCCATGTTACAACAATTTGTGATTCAGAAACTCCCCTCAGAGCTGTGTGGGAGGAGCTATAAATCCCTCAGCGTTGCCAAGGAAACCAATGTTTGTTTATGGAGGGGCTAACCACAGGTCACAGTATTTTCAGCATCTCCTGAATTCTTGCCATTTTTCAAACCATCGTATTTTAAAAACTATAAATCCTACAGCGAAGAGCTTTATATTGTGAGAATCACAAGACCCAGGCCTACATTTTGATATATTATGTCTCTGAAATATTAAAATGAAAGGCACAGTCACAGTTTAGAAATTGCCCTTCAAATTTGAAGTGGCTAGAGGATAGTTTCAATGAATGTCAATGGGTGGCGTGAGATGCAAACAAATCATCATATTGTGAAAACTGTAAGGACTATGGCTTAGCCGTGGACATGTGTAGTGGCAGCAGGGATAGCTGAACGTTTTGATATAAAATTTGTGTAGGTGGGCTTAAAAATGAGGGAGTGGTGGCAGGTTAGAAATCATGTCCTGATTTTTCAGATATTGTCAGCTCACACTCTAGTTTCGCCATTCATGCCTATGGGACAAATTTTGCTGCAAAAACGACGATATTTCGTGAACAATTCGGCGAAACATTCCACAAAGTAATAGCACACCATTCGGGAACAATCCGCACGTTTTGGTATATTACTTGTCTATGTAGTGTAAAAACTGTGGGAGGAGTTAGGGTGGTAAAATTTGGCTATAATAAGAATAATAATAATAATAATAACTAGAAAAGCTACAATTTCTGGGGAAATTGTGTGACGTGTTCTTGCCTCCACCAGTAGTCTACAACTGGAGTGGGCGGAGAAACTGGGTGGAGTGGCTTGAGCAACTGTTGTGTGTTTGGAGTGGCTGGAGTGACGGTGAAAAGTGTTAAAAAGCTTAATATTTTAAAAAGTAGAAATAGTAGAAAAAATGTAAGTCCTATCATTAGTTGAAAGAGCGGTACATTTTTTTTTTCAAAAATTATTGTTTTTTTAATTTTTAAATGATTTTTTTTCAATTTTTTTTCTTTCAAAAATTTCAGAAAATGTTTTTTTCAAGAAAAAAACTTTTTTCCACAAATATTTTGTTTTTCAAAAATAGATTTTTTTTTCAAAAAAAAAAAAATTTTCAAAATGCTTTTTGCTTTAAAAATATATATATATTTTTTTAAATGATGTTTTTTTCAAAAAATATAATTTTTTTTTTTTCAATTTTTATTTTTTCAATTTATTATTTTTATTTTTCAAAAATTACTTTTTATTTTTTCATAAACAGCAGAAAACAGTATCCGTCATATTACAGTACATAGTAGAGGTACATAGTAATTCATTTACAGATAACAGAATCAAAAAAGTAAGCAAAGTTGAACATTAGAAATTCCTTCGAGAAATAAGAGGTGACGTGCATTGTCTTTCCCCCCAGACACCCCAACTGGGAACATACTGTGTCCTGAGGGAAAGACAACACAGCCAACCTCCATGTTACAACAATTTGTGATTCAGAAACTCCCCTCAGAGCTGTGTGGGAGGAGCTATAGGTCCCTCAGCGTTGCCAAGGAAACCAATGTTTGTTTATGGAGGGGCTAACCACAGGTCACAGTATTTTCAGCATCTCCTGAATTCTTGCCATTTTTCAAACCATCGTATTTTAAAAACTATAAATCCTACAGCGAAGAGCTTTATATTGTGAGAATCACAAGACCCAGGCCTACATTTTGATATATTATGTCTCTGAAATATTAAAATGAAAGGCACAGTCACAGTTTAGAAATTGCCCTTCAAATTTGAAGTGGCTAGGGGATAGTTTCAATGAATGTCAATGGGTGGCGTGAGATGCAAACAAATCATCATATTGTGAAAACTGTAAGGACTATGGCTTAGCCGTGGACATGTGTAGTGGCAGCAGGGATAGCTGAACGTTTTGATATAAAATTTGTGTAGGTGGGCTTAAAAATGAGGGAGTGGTGGCAGGTTAGAAATCATGTCCTGATTTTTCAGATATTGTCAGCTCACACTCTAGTTTCGCCATTCATGCCTATGGGACAAATTTTGCTGCAAAAACGACAATATTTCGTGAACGATTCGACGAAACGTTCCACAAAGTAATAGCACACCATTCGGGAACAATCCGCACGTTTTGGTATATTACTTGTCTATGTAGTGTAAAAACTGTGGGAGGAGTTAGGGTGGTAAAATTTGGCTATAATAATAACTAGAAAAGCTACAATTTCTGGGGAAATTGTGTGACGTGTTCTTGCCTCCACCAGTAGTCTACAACTGGAGTGGGCGGAGAAACTGGGTGGAGTGGCTTGAGCAACTGTTGTGTGTTTGGAGTGGCTGGAGTGACGGTGAAAAGTGTTAAAAAGCTTAATATTTTAAAAAGTAGAAATAGTAGAAAAAATGTAAGTCCCATCATTAGCTGAAAGAGCGGTACTTTTTTTTTTCAAAAATTATTATTTTTTTAATTTTTAAATGATTTTTTTTCAATTTTTTTTCTTTCAAAAATTTCAGAAAATGTTTTTTTCAAAAAAAAACTTTTTTCCAAAAATATTTTGTTTTTCAAAAATAGATTTTTTTTCAAAATTTTTTTTTTTTTCAAAATGATTTTTGTTTTAAAAATATATATATTTTTTTTAAATGATGTTTTTTTTCAAAAATTATTATTTATTTTTTTCAATTTTTTTTTCAATTTATTTTTATTTTTCAAAAATTACTTTTTATTTTTTCATAAACAGCGGAAAACAGTATCCGTCATATTACAGTACATAGTAGAGGTACGTAGTAATTCATTTACAGATAACAGAATCAAAAAAGTAAGCAAAGTTGAACATTAGAAATGCCTTTGAGAAATAAGAGGCGACGTGCATTGTCTTTCCCCCCAGACACCCCAACTGGGAACATACTGTGTCCTGAGGGAAAGCAACACAGCCAACCTCCATGTTACAACAATTTGTGATTCAGAAACTCCCCTCAGAGCTGTGTGGGAGGAGCTATAGGTCCCTCAGCGTTGCCAAGGAAACCAATGTTTGTTTATGCAGGCTCTAACCACAGGTCACAGTATTTTCAGCCTCTCCTGAATTCTTGCCATTTTTCAAACGGTCGTACTTTAAAAACTATAAATCCTACAGCGAAGAGCTTTATATTGTGAGAATCACAAGACACATACCTACATTTTGATATATATTATGTCTCTGAAATATTAATATGAAAGGCACAGTCGCAGTTTAGAAATTGCCCTTCAAATTTGAAGTGGCTAGAGGATAGTTTCAATGAATGTCAATGGGTGGCATGAGATGCAAACAAATCATCATATTGTGAAAACTGTAAGGACTATGGCTTAGCCGTGGACATGTGTAGTGGCAGCAGGGATAGCTGAACGTTTTGATATAAAATTTGTGTAGGTGGGCTTAAAAATGAGGGAGTGGTGGCAGGTTAGAAATCATGTCCTGATTTTTCAGATTTTGTCAGCTCACACTAGTTTCGCCATTCATGCCTATGGGACAAATTTTGCTGCAAAAACGACGATATTTCGTGAACGATTCGGCGAAATGTTCCACAAAGTAATAGCACACCATTCGGGAACAATCCGCACGTTTCGGTATATTACTTGTCTATGTAGTGTAAAAACTGTGGGAGGAGTTAGGGTGGTAAAATTTGGCTATAATAATAATAATAATAATAATAATAATAACTAGAAAAGCTACAATTTCTGGGGAAATTGTGTGACGTGTTCTTGCCTCCACCAGTAGTCTACAACTGGAGTGGGCGGAGAAACTGGGTGGAGTGGCTTGAGCAACTGTTGTGTGTTTGGAGTGGCTGGAGTAACTGTGAAAAGTGTTAAAAAGCTTAATATTTTAAAAAGTAGAAATAGTAGAAAAAATGTAAGTCCCATCATTAGCAGAAAGAGCGGTCCATTTTTTTTTTTTTCAAAAATTATTATTTTTTTAATTTTTAAATGATTTTTTTTCAATTTTTTTTCTTTCAAAAATTTCAGAAAATGTTTTTTTAAAAAAAAAAACTTTTTTCCAAAAATATTTTGTTTTTCAAAAATAGATTTTTTTTCAAAAATATTTTTTTTTTCAAAATGATTTTTGTTTTAAAAAAATATATATATATTTTTAAATGATGTTTTTTTTCAAAAATTATTATTTATTTTTTTCAATTTTTTTTTCAATTTATTATTTTTATTTTTCAAAAATTACTTTTTATTTTTTCATAAACAGCGGAAAACAGTATCTGTCATATTACAGTACATAGTAGAGGTACAGATCATTTACAGATAACAGAATCAAAAAAGTAAGCAAAGTTGAACATTAGAAATGCCTTCGAGAAATAAGAGGCGACGTGCATTGTCTTTCGCCCCAGACACCCCAACTGGGAACATACTGTGTCCTGAGGGAAAGACAACACAGCCAACCTCCATGTTACAACAATTTGTGATTCAGAAACTCCCCTCAGAGCTGTGTGGGAGGAGCTATAGGTCCCTCAGCGTTGCCAAGGAAACCAATGTTTGTTTATGCAGGCTCTAACCACTGGTCACAGTATTTTCAGCCTCTCCTGAATTCTTGCCATTTTTCAAACCATCGTATTTTAAAAACTATAAATCCTACAGCGAAGAGCTTTATATTGTGAGAATCACAAGACCCAGACCTACATTTTGATATATTATGTCTCTGAAATATTAAAATGAAAGGCACAGTCGCAGTTTAGAAATTGCCCTTCAAATTTGAAGTGGCTAGAGGATAGTTTCAATGAATCATCATATTGTGAAAACTGTAAGGACTATGGCTTAGCCGTGGACATGTGTAGTGGCAGCAGGGATAGCTGAACGTTTTGATATAAAATTTGTGTAGGTGGGCTTAAAAATGAGGGAGTGGTGGCAGGTTAGAAATCATGTCCTGATTTTTCAGATTTTGTCAGCTCACACTAGTTTCGCCATTCATGCCTATGGGACAAATTTTGCTGCAAAAACGACGATATTTCGTGAACGATTCGGCGAAATGTTCCACAAAGTAATAGCACACCATTTGGGAACAATCCGCACGTTTCGGTATATTACTTGTCTATGTAGTGTAAAAACTGTGGGAGGAGTTAGGGTGGTAAAATTTGGCTATAATAAGAATAATAATAATAATAATAATAACTAGAAAAGCTACAATTTCTGGGGAAATTGTGTGACGTGTTCTTGCCTCCACCAGTAGTCTACAACTGGAGTGGGCGGAGAAACTGGGTGGAGTGGCTTGAGCAACTGTTGTGTGTTTGGAGTGGCTGGAGTAACTGTGAAAAGTGTTAAAAAGCTTAATATTTTAAAAAGTAGAAATAGTAGAAAAAAATGTAAGTCCCATCATTAGCTGAAAGAGCGGTACATTTTTTTTTTTGTTTGCAAAAAATTTTTTTTTTCATTTTTAAAGGATTTTTTTTCAATTTTTTTCTTTCAAAAATTTCAGAAAATGTTTTTTTCAAAAAAAACCTTTTTTCCAAAAATATTTTGTTTTTCAAAAATTGATTTTTTTTTTTCAATTTTTTTTTTTTTTCAAAATGATTTTTGTTTTAAAAATATATATATATTTTTTAAATAATGTTTTTTTTCAAAAATTATTATTTATTTTTTCACATTTTTTTTTCAATTTATTATTTTTATTTTTCAAAAATTACTTTTTATTTTTTCATAAACAGCGGAAAACAGTATCCGTCATATTACAGTACATAGTAGAGGTACAGATCATTTACAGATAACAGAATCAAAAAAGTAAGCAAAGTTGAACATTAGAAATGCCTTCGAGAAATAAGAGGCGACGTGCATTGTCTTTCCCCCCAGACACCCCAACTGGGAACATACTGTGTCCTGAGGGAAAGACAACACAGCCAACCTCCATGTTACAACAATTTGTGATTCAGAAACTCCCCTCAGAGCTGTGTGGGAGGAGCTATAGGTCCCTCAGCGTTGCCAAGGAAACCAATGTTTGTTTATGCAGGCTCTAACCACAGGTCACAGTATTTTCAGCCTCTCCTGAATTCTTGCCATTTTTCAAACCATCGTATTTTAAAAACTATAAATCCTACAGCGAAGAGCTTTATATTGTGAGAATCACAAGACACATACCTACATTTTGATATATATTATGTCTCTGAAATATTAATATGAAAGGCACAGTCGCAGTTTAGAAATTGCCCTTCAAATTTGAAGTGGCTAGAGGATAGTTTCAATGAATGTCAATGGGTGGCATGAGATGCAAACAAATCATCATATTGTGAAAACTGTAAGGACTATGGCTTAGCCGTGGACATGTGTAGTGGCAGCAGGGATAGCTGAACGTTTTGATATAAAATTTGTGTAGGTGGGCTTAAAAATAAGGGAGTGGTGGCAGGTTAGAAATCATGTCCTGATTTTTCAGATTTTGTCAGCTCACACTAGTTTCGCCATTCATGCCTATGGGACAAATTTTGCTGCAAAAACGACGATATTTCGTGAACGATTCGGCGAAATGTTCCACAAAGTAATAGCACACCATTCGGGAACAATCCGCACGTTTTGGTATATTACTTGTCTATGTAGTGTAAAAACTGTGGGAGGAGTTAGGGTGGTAAAATTTGGCTATAATAATAATAATAATAATAATAATAACTAGAAAAGCTACAATTTCTGGGGAAATTGTGTGACGTGTTCTTGCCTCCACCAGTAGTCTACAACTGGAGTGGGCGGAGAAACTGGGTGGAGTGGCTTGAGCAACTGTTGAGTGTTTGGAGTGGCTGGAGTAACTGTGAAAAGTGTTAAAAAGCTTAATATTTTAAAAAGTAGAAATAGTAGAAAAATGTAAGTCCCATCATTAGCTGAAAGAGCGGTACATTTTTTTTCAAAAATTATAATTTTTTACATTTTTAAATGATTTTTTTTCAATTTTTTTTCTTTCAAAAATTTTAGAAAATGTTTTTTCAAAAAAAAACTTTTTTCCAAAAATATTTTGTTTTTCAAAAATAGATATTTTTTTTCGAAAAAAATTTTTTTTTCAAAATGATTTTTGTTTTAAAAAAATATATATATTTTTAAATGATTTTTTTTTCAAAAATTATTATTTATTTTTTTCAATTTTTTTTTTCAATTTATTATTTTTATTTTTCAAAAATTACTTTTTATTTTTTCATAAACAGCGGAAAACAGTATCCGTCATATTACAGTACATAGTAGAGGTACATAGTAATTCATTTACAGATAACAGAATCAAAAAAGTAAGCAAAGTTGAACATCAGAAATTCCTTCGAGAAATAAAAGGCGACGTGCATTGTCTTTCCCCCCAGACACCCCAACTGGGAACATACTGTGTCCTGAGGGAAAGACAACACAGCCAACCTCCATATTACAACAATTTGTGATTCAGAAACTCCCCTCAGAGCTGTGTGGGAGGAGCTATAGGTCCCTCAGCATTGCCAAGGAAACCAATGTTTGTTTATGCAGGCTCTAACCACAGGTCACAGTATTTTCAGCATCTCCTGAATTCTTGCCATTTTTCAAACCATCGTATTTTAAAAACTATAAATCCTACAGCGAAGAGCTTTATATTGTGAGAATCACAAGACCCAGACCTACATTTTGATATATTATGTCTCTAAAATATTAAAATGAAAGGCACAGTCGCAGTTTAGAAATTGCCCTTCAAATTTGAAGTGGCTAGAGGATAGTTTCAATGAATGTCAATGGGTGGCGTGGGATGCAAACAAATCATCATATTGTGAAAACTGTAAGGACTATGGCTTAGCCGTGGACATGTGTAGTGGCAGCAGGGATAGCTGAACGTTTTGATATAAAATTTGTGTAGGTGGGCTTAAAAATGAGGGAGTGGTGGCAGGTTAGAAATCATGTCCTGATTTTTCAGATTTTGTCAGCTCACACTCTAGTTTCGCCATTCATGCCTATGGGACAAATTTTGCTGCAAAAACGACAATATTTCGTGAACGATTCGGCGAAACGTTCCACAAAGTAATAGCACACCATTCGGGAACAATCCACACGTTTTGGTATATTACTTGTCTATGTAGTGTAAAAACTGTGGGAGGAGTTAGGGTGGTAAAATTTGGCTATAATAAGAATAATAATAATAATAATAATAACTAGAAAAGCTACAATTTCTGGGGAAATTGTGTGACGTGTTCTTGCCTCCACCAGTAGTCTACAACTGGAGTGGGCGGAGAAACTGGGTGGAGTGGCTTGAGCAACTGTTGTGTGTTTGGAGTGGCTGGAGTGACTGTAAAAAGTGTTAAAAAGCTTAATATTTTAAAAAGTAGAAATAGTAGAAAAAATGTAAGTCCCATCATTAGCTGAAAGAGCGGTACATTTTTTTTTTCAAAAATTATTATTTTTTACATTTTTAAATGATTTTTTTTCTATTTTTTTTCTTTCAAAAATTTCAGAAAATGTTTTTTTCAAAAAAAAACTTTTTTCCAAAAATATTTTGTTTTTCAAAAATAGATTTTTTTTTTCAAAAAATTTTTTTTTTCAAAATGATTTTTGTTTTAAAAATATATATATTTTTTTAAATGATGTTTTTTCAAAAAATATAATTTTTTTTTTCACATTTTTTTTTTTCAATTTATTATTTTTATTTTTCAAAAATTACTTTTTATTTTTTCATAAACAGCGGAAAACAGTATCCGTCATAATTACAGTACATAGTAGAGGTACATAGTAATTCATTTACAGATAACAGAATCAAAAAAGTAAGCAAAGTTGAACATTAGAAATTCCTTCGAGAAATAAGAGGCGACGTGCATTGTCTTTCCCCCCAGACACCCCAACTGGGAACATACTGTGTTCTGAGGGAAAGACAACACAGCCAACCTCCATGTTACAACAATTTGTGATTCAGAAACTCCCCTCAGAGCTGTGTGGGAGGAGCTATAGGTCCCTCAGCGTTGCCAAGAAACCAATGTTTGTTTATGCAGGCTCTAACCACAGGTCACAGTATTTTCAGCATCTCCTGAATTCTTGCCATTTTTCAAACCATCGTATTTTAAAAACTATAAATCCTACAGCGAGGAGCTTTATATTGTGAGAATCACACGACCCAGACCTACATTTTGATATATATTATGTCTCTAAAATATTAAAATGAAAGGCACAGTCGCAGTTTAGAAATTGCCCTTCAAATTTGAAGTGGCTAGAGGATAGTTTCAATGAATGTCAATGGGTGGCGTGAGATGCAAACAAATCATCATATTGTGAAAACTGTAAGGACTATGGCTTAGCCGTGGACATGTGTAGTGGCAGCAGGGATAGCTGAACGTTTTGATATAAAATTTGTGTAGGTGTTCTTAAAAATGAGGGAGTGGTGGCAGGTTAGAAATCATGTCCTGATTTTTCAGATTTTGTCAGCTCACACTCTAGTTTCGCCATTCATGCCTACGGGACAAATTTTGCTGCAAAAACGACTATATTTCGTGAACGATTCGGCGAAACGTTCCACAAAGTAATAGCACACGATTCGGGAACAATCCGCACGTTTTGGTATATTACTTGTCTATGTAGTGTAAAAACTGTGGGAGGAGTTAGGGTGGTAAAATTTGGCTATAATAAGAATAATAAGAATAATAATAACTAGAAAAGCTACAATTTCTGGTGAAATTGTGTGACGTGTTCTTGCCTCCACCAGTAGTCTACAACTGGAGTGGGCGGAGAAACTGGGTGGAGTGGCTTGAGCAACTGTTGTGTGTTTGAAGTGGCTGGAGTGACTGTGAAAAGTGTTAAAAAGCTTAATATTTTAAAAAGTAGAAATAGTAGAAAAAATGTAAGTCCCATCATTAGCTGAAAGAGCGGTACATTTTTTTTTCAAAAATTATTATTTTTTAAATTTTTAAATGATTTTTTTTTCATTTTTTTTCTTTCAAAAATTTCAGAAAATGTTTTTTTCAAAAAAAAAATTTTTTCCAAAAATATTTTGTTTTTCAAAAATATATTTTATTTTCAAAAAAAAAAATTTTTTCAAAATGATTTTTCTTTTAAAAATATATATATATTTTTTTAATAATGTTTTTTTCAAAAAATATAAAAAAAAATTTTCACATTTTTTTTTCAATTTATTATTTTTATTTTTCAAAAATTACTTTTTATATTTTCATAAACAGCGGAAAACAGTATCCGTCATATTACAGTACATAGTAGAGGTACATAGTAATTCATTTACAGATAACAGAATCAAAAAAGTAAGTAAAGTTGAACATTAGAAATTCCTTCGAGAAATAAGAGGCGACGTGCATTGTCTTTCCCCCCAGACACCCCAACTGGGAACATACTGTGTCCTGAGGGAAAGACAACACAGCCAACCTCCATGTTACAACAATTTGTGATTCAGAAACTCCCCTCAGAGCTGTGTGGGAGGAGCTATAGGTCCCTCAGCGTTGCCAAGGAAACCAATGTTTGTTTATGCAGGCTCTAACCACAGGTCACAGTATTTTCAGCATCTCCTGAATTCTTGCCATTTTTCAAACCATCGTATTTTAAAAACTATAAATCCTACAGCGAAGAGCTTTATATTGTGAGAATCACACGACCCAGACCTACATTTTGATATATATTATGTCACTAAAATATTAAAATGAAAGGCACAGTCGCAGTTTAGAAATTGCCCTTCAAATTTGAAGTGGCTAGAGGATAGTTTCATTGAATGTCAATGGGTGGCGTGAGATGCAAACAAATCATCATATTGTGAAAACTGTAAGGACTATGGCTTAGCCGTGGACATGTGTAGTGGCAGCAGGGATAGCTGAACGTTTTGATATAAAATTTGTGTAGGTGGGCTTAAAAATGAGGGAGTGGTGGCAGGTTAGAAATCATGTCCTGATTTTTCAGATTTTGTCAGCTCACACTCTAGTTTCGCCATTCATGCCTATGGGACAAATTTTGCTGCAAAAACGACGATATTTCGTGAACGATTTGGCGAAACGTTCCACAAAGTAATAGCACACCATTCGGGAACAATCCGCACGTTTTGGTATATTACTTGTCTATGTAGTGTAAAAACTGTGGGAGGAGTTAGGGTGGTAAAATTTGGCTATAATAAGAATAATAAGAATAATAATAACTAGAAAAGCTACAATTTCTGGGGAAATTGTGTGACGTGTTCTTGCCTCCACCAGTAGTCTACAACTGGAGTGGGCGGAGAAACTGGGTGGAGTGGCTTGAGCAACTGTTGTGTGTTTGGAGTGGCTGGAGTGACTGTGAAAAGTGTTAAAAAGCTTAATATTTTAAAAAGTAGAAATAGTAGAAAAAATGTAAGTCCCATCATTAGCTGAAAGAGTGGTACATTTTTTTTTCAAAAATTATTATTTTTTACATTTTTAAATGATTTTTTTTCAATTTTTTTTCTTTCAAAAATTTCAGAAAATGTTTTTTTCAAAAAAAAACTTTTTTCCAAAAATATTTTGTTTTTCAAAAATAGATTTTTTTTTCACATTTTTTTTTTTTTTCAAAATGATTTTTGTTTTAAAAAAATATATATATATATATATTAAATGATGTTTATTTTCAAAAATTATTATTTTTTTTTTTCAATTTTTTTTTTTCATTTTTTTTTTCATTTTCAAAAATTACTTTTTATATTTTCATAAACAGCGGAAAACAGTATCCGTCATATTACAGTACATAGTAGAGGTACATAGTAATTCATTTACAGATAACATAATCAAAAAAGTAAGCAAAGTTGAACATTAGAAATTCCTTCGAGAAATAAGAGGCGACGTGCATTGTCTTTCCCCCCAGACACCCCAACTGGGAACATACTGTGTCCTGAGGGAAAGACAACACAGCCAACCTCCATGTTACAACAATTTGTGATTCAGAAACTCCCCTCAGAGCTGTGTGGGAGGAGCTATAGGTCCGTCAGCGTTGCCAAGGAAACCAATGTTTGTTTATGCAGGCTCTAACCACAGGTCACAGTATTTTCAGCATCTCCTGAATTCTTGCCATTTTTCAAACCATCGTATTTTAAAAACTATAAATCCTACAGCGAAGAGCTTTATATTGTGAGAATCACACGACCCAGACCTACATTTTGATATATATTATGTCTCTGAAATATTAAAATGAAAGGCACAGTCGCAGTTTAGAAATTGCCCTTCAAATTTGAAGTGGCTAGAGGATAGTTTCAATGAATGTCAATGGGTGGCGTGAGATGCAAACAAATCATCATATTGTGAAAACTGTAAGGACTATGGCTTAGCCGTGGACACGTGTAGTGGCAGCAGGGATAGCTGAACGTTTGTGTAGGTGGGCTTAAAAATGAGGGAGTGGTGGCAGGTTAGAAATCATGTCCTGATTTTTCAGATTTTGTCAGCTCACACTCTAGTTTCGCCATTCATTCCTAAGGGACAAATTTCGCCGCAAAAACGACGATATTTCGTGAACTATTCGGCGAAACATTCCACAAAGTAATAGCACACCATTCGGGAACAATCCGCACGTTTCGGTATATTACTTGTCTATGTAGTGTAAAAACTGTGGGAGGAGTTAGGGTGGTAACATTTGGCTATTATAAGAATAATAATAATAAGAATAACTAGAAAAGCTACAATTTCTGGGGAAATTGTGTGACGTGTTCTTGCCTCCACCAGTAGTCTACAACTGGAGTGGGCGGAGAAACTGGGTGGAGTGGCTTGAGCAACTGTTGTGTGTTTGGAGTGGCTGGAGTGACTGTGAAAAGTGTTAAAAAGCTTAATATTTTAAAAAGTAGAAATAGTAGAAAAAAATGTAAGTCCCATCATTAGCTGAAAGAGCGGTACATTTTTATTTTTTTTTCAAAAATTATTATTTTTAAAAAAATTTAATGATTTTTTTAAAAAAAAAAATTCTTTCAAAAATTTCAGAAAATGTTTTTTTCAAAAAAAAAACTTTTTTCCAAAAATATTTTGTTTTTCAAAAATAGATTTTTTTTTTCAAAAATATTTTTTTTTTCAAAATGATTTTTGTTTTAAAAATATATATAGATTTTTTTAAATGATGTTTTTTTTCAAAAATTATAATTTTTTTTTTCAAATTTTTTTTTTTCAATTTATTATTTTTATTTTTCAAAAATGACTTTTTATTTTTTCATAAACAGCGGAAAACAGTATCTGTCATATTACAGTACATAGTAGAGGTACATAGAAATTCATTGACAGATAACAGAATCAAAAATGTAAGCAAAGTTGAACATTAGAAATGCCTTTGAGAAATAAGAGGCGACGTGCATTGTCTTTCCCCCCAGACACCCCAACTGGGAACATACTGTGTCCTGAGGGAAAGACAACACAGCCAACCTCCATGTTACAACAATTTGTGATTCAAAAACTCCCCTCAGAGCTGTGTGGGAGGAGCTATAGGTCCCTCAGCGTTGCCAAGGAAACCAATGTTTGTTTATGCAGGCTCTAACCACAGGTCACAGTATTTTCAGCATCTCCTGAATTCTTGCCATTTTTCAAACCGTCGTATTTTAAAAACTATAAATCCTACAGCGAAGAGCTTTATATTGTGAGAATCACAAGACCCAGACCTACATTTTGATATATATTATGTCTCTGAAATATTAAAATGAAAGGCACAGTCGCAGTTTAGAAATTGCCCTTCAAATTTGAAGTGGCTAGAGGATAGTTTCAATGAATGTCAATGGGTGGCGTGAGATGCAAACAAATCATCATATTGTGAAAACTGTAAGGACTATGGCTTAGCCATGGACATGTGTAGTGGCAGCAGGGATAACTGAACGTTTTGATATAAAATTTGTGTAGGTGGGCTTAAAAATGAGGGAGTGGTGGCAGATTAGAAATCATGTCCTGATTTTTCAGATTTTGTCAGCTCACACTCTAGTTTCGCCATTCATTCCTAAGGGACAAATTTCGCCGCAAAAACGACGATATTTTGTGAACTATTCGGCGAAACATTCCACAAAGTAATAGCACACCATTCGGGAACAATCCGCACGTTTCGGTATATTACTTGTCTATGTAGTGTAAAAACTGTGGGAGGAGTTAGGGTGGTAACATTTGGCTATAATAAGAATAATAATAAGAAGAATAACTAGAAAAGCTACAATTTCTGGGGAAATTGTGTGACGTGTTCTTGCCTCCACCAGTAGTCTACAACTGGAGTGGGCGGAGAAACTGGGTGGAGTGGCTTGAGCAACTGTTGTGTGTTTGGAGTGGCTGGAGTGACTGTGAAAAGTGTTAAAAAGCTTAATATTTTAAAAAGTAGAAATAGTAGAAAAAAATGTAAGTCCCATCATTAGCTGAAAGAGCGGTACATTTTTTTTTTTTTTTCAAAAATTATTATTTTTAAAAAATTTTAATGATTTTTTTAAAAAAAAAATTCTTTCAAAAATTTCAGAAAATGTTTTTTTCAAAAAAAACTTTTTTCCAAAAATATTTTGTTTTTCAAAAATAGATTTTTTTTTTCAAAATGATTTTTGTTTTAAAAATATATATATATATTTTTAAATGATGTTTTTTTTCAAAAATTATATTTTTTTTTTTCAAATTTTTTTTTTTCAATTTATTATTTTTATTTTTCAAAAATTACTTTTTATTTCTTCATAAACAGCGGAAAACAGTATCTGTCATATTACAGTACATAGTAGAGGTACATAGAAATTCATTGACAGATAACAGAATCAAAAAAGTAAGCACAGTTGAACATTAGAAATGCCTTTGAGAAATAAGAGGCGATGTGCATTGTCTTTCCCCCCAGACACCCCAACTGGGAACATACTGTGTCCTGAGGGAAAGACAACACAGCCAACCTCCATGTTACAACAATTTGTGATTCAAAAACTCCCCTCAGAGCTGTGTGGGAGGAGCTATAGGTCCCTCAGCGTTGCCAAGGAAACCAATGTTTGTTTATGCAGGCTCTAACCACAGGTCACAGTATTTTCAGCCTCTCCTGAATTCTTGCCATTTTTTAAACGGTCGTATTTTAAAAACTATAAATCCTACAGCGAAGAGCTTTATATTGTGAGAATCACAAGACCCAGACCTACATTCTGATACATATTATGTCTCTGAAATATTAAAATAAAAGGCACAGTCGCAGTTTAGAAATTGCCCTTCAAATTTGAAGTGGCTAGAGGATAGTTTCAATGAATGTCAATGGGTGGCGTGAGATGCAAACAAATCATCATATTGTGAAAACTGTAAGGACTATGGCTTAGCCGTGGACATGTGTAGTGGCAGCAGGGATAACTGAACGTTTTGATATAAAATTTGTGTAGGTGGGCTTAAAAATGAGGGAGTGGTGGCAGGTTAGAAATCATGTCCTGATTTTTCAGATTTTGTCAGCTCACACTCTAGTTTCGCCATTCATGCCTAAGGGACAAATTTTGCTGCAAAAACGACAATATTTCGTGAACGATTCGGCGAAACGTTCCACAAAGTAATAGCACACCATTCGGGAACAATCCGCACGTTTTGGTATATTACTTGTCTATGTAGTGTAAAAACTGTGGGAGGAGTTAGGGTGGTAAAATTTGGCTATAATAAGAATAATAATAATAAGAATAACTAGAAAAGCTACAATTTCTGGGAAAATTGTGTGACGTGTTCTTGCCTCCACCAGTAGTCTACAACTGGAATGGGCGGAGAAACTGGGTGGAGTGGCTTGAGCAACTGTTGTGTGTTTGGAGTGGCTGGAGTAACTGTGAAAAGTGTTAAAAAGCTTAATATTTTAAAAAGTAGAAATAGTAGAAAAAAATGTAAGTCCCATCATTAGCTGAAAGAGCGGTACATTTTTATTTATTTTTCAAAAATTATTATTTTTAAAAAATTTTAAAGATTTTTTAAAAAAAAAATTTCTTTCAAAAATTTCAGAAAATGTTTTTTTCAAAAAAAAACTTTTTTCCAAAAATATTTTTTTTTTTAAAAATAGATTTTTTTTTTCAAAAATATTTTTTTTTTCAAAATGATTTTTGTTTTAAAAATATATATATATTTTTTTTAAATGATGTTTTTTTTTAAAAATTATTATTATTTTTTTTCAAATTTTTTTTTTCAATTTTTTTTTTCTTTTTCAAAAATTTCTTTTTATTTTTTCATAAACAGCGGAAAACAGTATCCGTCATATTACAGTACATAGTAGAGGTACATAGTAATTCATTTACAGATAACAGAATCAAAAAAGTAAGCAAAGTTGAACATTAGAAATGCCTTTGAGAAATAAGAGGCGACGTGCATTGTCTTTCCCCCCAGCAACCCCAACTGGGAACATACTGTGTCCTGAGGGAAAGACAACACAGCCAACCTCCATGTTACAACAATTTGTGATTCAGAAACTCCCCTCAGAGCTGTGTGGGAGGAGCTATAGGTCCCTCAGCGTTGCCAAGGAAACCAATGTTTGTTTATGCAGGCTCTAACCACAGGTCACAGTATTTTCAGCCTCTCCTGAATTATTGCCATTCTTCAAACGGTCGTATTTTAAAAACTATAAATCCTACAGCGAAGAGCTTTATATTGTGAGAATCACAAGACCCAGACCTACATTTTGATATATATTATGTCTCTGAAATATTAAAATGAAAGGCACAGTCGCAGTTTAGAAATTGCCCTTCAAATTTGAAGTAGCTAGAGGATAGTTTCAATGAATGTCAATGGGTGGCGTGAGATGCAAACAAATCATCATATTGTGAAAACTGTAAGGACTATGGCTTAGCCGTGGACATGTGTAGTGGCAGCAGGGATAACTGAACGTTTTGATATAAAATTTGTGTAGGTGGGCTTAAAAATGAGGGAGTGGTGGCAGGTTACAAATCATGTCCTGATTTTTCAGATTTTGTCAGCTCACACTCTAGTTTCGCCATTCATGCCTATGGGACAAATTTTGCTGCAAAAACGACAATATTTTGGGAACGATTCGGCAAAACGTTCCACAAAGTAATAGCACACCATTCGGGAACAATCCGCACGTTTTGGTATATTACTTGTCTATGTAGTGTAAAAACTGTGGGAGGAGTTAGGGTGGTAAAATTTGGCTATAATAAGAATAATAATAATAACTAGAAAAGCTACAATTTCTGGGGAAATTGTGTGACGTGTTCTTGCCTCCACCAGTAGTCTACAACTGGAGTGGGCGGAGAAACTGGGTGGAGTGGCTTGAGCAACTGTTGTGTGTTTGGAGTGGCTGGAGTGACTGTGAAAAGTGTTAAAAAGCTTAATATTTTAAAAAGTAGAAATAGTAGAAAAATGTAAGTCCCATCATTAGCCGAAAGAGCGGTACATTTTTTTTTCAAAAATTATTATTTTTTAAATTTTTAAATGATTTTTTTTAAATTTTTTTTCTTTCAAAAATTTCAGAAAATGTTTTTTTCAAAAAAAAAACTTTTTTCCAAAAATATTTTGTTTTTCAAAAATAGATTTTTTTTTCAAATTTTTTTTTTTTCAAAATGATTTTTGTTTTAAAAATATATATATATTTTTTAAATGATGTTTTTTTTCAAAAATTATTTTTTTTTTCAAATTTTTTTTTTCAATTTATTATTTTTATTTTTCAAAAATTACTTTTTATTTTTTCATAAACAGCGGAAAACAGTATCCGTCATATTACAGTACATAGTAGAGGTACATAGTAATTCATTTACAGATAACAGAATCAAAAAAGTAAGCAAAGTTGAACATTAGAAATGCCTTTGAGAAATAAGAGGCGACATGCATTTTCTTTCCCCCCAGACACCCCAACTGGGAACATACTGTGTCCTGAGGGAAAGACAACACAGCCAACCTCCATGTTACAACAATTTGTGATTCAAAAACTCCCCTCAGAGCTGTGTGGGAGGAGCTATAGGTCCCTCAGCGTTGCCAAGGAAACCAATGTTTGTTTATGCAGGCTCTAACCACAGGTCACAGTATTTTCAGCCTCTCCTGAATTATTGCCATTCTTCAAATGGTCGTATTTTAAAAACTATAAATCCTACAGCGAAGAGCTTTATATTGTGAGAATCACAAGACCCAGACCTACATTTTGATATATATTATGTCTCTGAAATATTAAAATGAAAGGCACAGTCGCAGTTTAGAAATTGCCCTTCAAATTTGAAGTGGCTAGAGGATAGTTTCAATGAATGTCAATGGGTGGCGTGAGATGCAAACAAATCATCATATTGTGAAAACTGTAAGGACTATGGCTTAGCCGTGGACATGTGTAGTGGCAGCAGGGATAACTGAACGTTTTGATATAAAATTTGTGTAGGTGTGCTTAAAAATGAGGGAGTGGTGGCAGGTTAGAAATCATGTCCTGATTTTTCAGATTTTGTCAGCTCACACTCTAGTTTCGCCATTCATGCCTAAGGGACAAATTTTGCTGCAAAAACGACAATATTTCGTGAACGATTTGGCGAAACGTTCCACAAAGTAATAGCACACCATTCGGGAACAATCCGCACGTTTTGGTATATTACTTGTCTATGTAGTGTAAAAACTGTGGGAGGAGTTAGGGTGGTAAAATTTGGCTATAATAAGAATAATAATAATAAGAATAACTAGAAAAGCTAAAATTTCTGGGGAAATTGTGTGACGTGTTCTTGCCTCCACCAGTAGTCTACAACTGGAGTGGGCGGAGAAACTGGGTGGAGTGGCTTGAGCAACTGTTGTGTGTTTGGAGTGGCTGGAGTAACTGTGAAAAGTGTTAAAAAGCTTAATATTTTAAAAAGTAGAAATAGTAGAAAAAAAGTAAGTCCCATCATTAGCTGAAAGAGTGGTACATTTTTATTTATTTTTCAAAAATTATTATTTTTAAAATTTTGAAATGATTTTTTTTCATTTTTTTTTCTTTCAAAAATTTCAGAAAATGTTTTTTTAAAAAAAAAACTTTTTCCCAAAAATATTTTTTTTTTCAAAAATAGATTTTTTTTTCAAAAATATTTTTTTTTTCAAAATGATTTTTGTTTTAAAAATATATATATTTTTTTAATGATTTTTTTTTCAAAAATGATTTTTTTTTTTTTCAAATTTTTTTTTTCAATTTATTATTATTTTTTTAAAAAAAATACTTTTTATTTTTTCATAAACAGCGGAAAACAGTATCCGTCATATTACAGTACATAGTAGAGGTACATAGTAATTCATTTACAGATAACAGAATCAAAAAAGTAAGCAAAGTTGAACATTAGAAATGCCTTTGAGAAATAAGAGGCGACATGCATTGTCTTTCCCCCCAGACACCCCAACTGGGAACATACTGTGTCCTGAGGGAAAGACAACACAGCCAACCTCCATGTTACAACAATTTGTGATTCAAAAACTCCCCTCAGAGCTGTGTGGGAGGAGCTATAGGTCCCTCAGCGTTGCCAAGGAAACCAATGTTTGTTTATGCAGGCTCTAACCACAGGTCACAGTATTTTCAGCCTCTCCTGAATTATTGCCATTCTTCAAACGGTCGTATTTTAAAAACTATAAATCCTACAGCGAAGAGCTTTATATTGTGAGAATCACAAGACCCAGACCTACATTTTGATATATATTATGTCTCTGAAATATTAAAATGAAAGGCACAGTCGCAGTTTAGAAATTGCCCTTCAAATTTGAAGTGGCTAGAGGATAGTTTCAATGAATGTCAATGGGTGGCGTGAGATGCAAACAAATCATCATATTGTGAAAACTGTAAGGACTATGGCTTAGCCGTGGACACGTGTAGTGGCAGCAGGGATAGCTGAACGTTTTGATATAAAATTTGTGTAGGTGGGCTTAAAAATTAGGGAGTGGTGGCAGGTTAGAAATCATGTCCTGATTTTTCAGATTTTGTCAGCTCACACTCTAGTTTCGCCATTCATTCCTAAGGGACAAATTTCGCCGCAAAAACGACGATATTTCGTGAACTATTCGGCGAAACATTCCACAAAGTAAAAGCACACCATTCGGGAACAATCCGCACGTTTTGGTATATTACTTGTCTATGAAGTGTAAAAACTGTGGGAGGAGTTAGGGTGGTAAAATTTGGCTATAATGCGAATAATAATAATAAGAATAACTAGAAAAGCTACAATTTCTGGGGAAATTGTGTGACGTGTTCTTGCCTCCACCAGTAGTCTACAACTGGAGTGGGCGGAGAAACTGGGTGGAGTGGCTTGAGCAACTGTTGTGTGTTTGGAGTGGCTGGAGTAACTGTGAAAAGTGTTAAAAAGCTTAATATTTTAAAAAGTAGAAATAGTAGAAAAAAATGTAAGTCCCATCATTAGCTGAAAGAGCGGTACATTTTTTTTTTCAAAAGTTATTATTTTTAAAAAATTTTAATGATTTTTTTAAAAAAAAAATTCTTTCAAAAATTTCAGAAAATGTTTTTTTCAAAAAAAATTTTTTTTCCAAAAATATTTTGTTTTTCAAAAATAGATTTTTTTTTTTCAAAAATATTTTTTTTTTCAAAATGATTTTTGTTTTAAAAATATATATATATTTTTTTTAAATGATGTTTTTTTTCAAAAATTATAAATTTTTTTTTCAATTTTTTTTTTCAATTTATTATTTTTATTTTTCAAAAATTACTTTTTATTTTTTCATAAACAGCGGAAAACAGTATCTGTCATATTACAGTACATAGTAGAGGTACATAGAAATTCATTGACAGATGTGACAGCAGGAAGGTAAAGTCACCTGGTTGCATCCAGGGGGGTAGATATATTTCGCCCAGATTCAGGCTTTACGCCGACTTATACAACTAGGTGGAGAGTTGTATAAGCCCAGCTAAGGCTAGTGGGCTCATGGATGACTCATACCTCTAGGGAGAGTGTGGGGCGTCGTGCAGACAGAGATGAGGAGACCAGCTGAACCTTGTCAGCTCATTTAGGCCTCTATAAAAACTCCCAGCTTCATTAGATGTTAGCTCATGCCTGGAACCAGACCTGTGTGGACTGTCTAGGGAGAGTGAACCCCTGTGCGGTGAGACAAAGCCTGTGTGGCTATTTGCTTGGACATTTAAAACCAGGGACTTAGGGACTAGGACAGCACTAGGCTGATCCCAGTTGTTAGTTAGGAAACCTGTATGTTTAGTCAGAGGTCAACTTGACCAGGATTTATTTTGGTTATGTTTCTTTTGCTTTGCTGTGTTTTGTCACTGTAAATAGAAAATAAACCGCACCTTTTTGATTTTGAAAACCACAACCTCCGTTTGCTGGGCCTGTTTTGTGTGGGGAGCCCATCCCGGGGGTCACACACACCCGCTGCCGAGCTAACCCCCTCACAGTTGGTGGAGAACCAGTGGCAGTTTTTTTTTAAGCCAGCATGGAGGAGATACTGAAACAGCTGGCACTAGCAAATGCCAATCAACAGCAGACAAATGCAGGTTTGCAAAGGAGCCTTGCAGCCCAGCAGCAAGCTCATCAACAGAGCCTTGCAGCCCAGCAGCAAGCTCACCAACAGAGTCTGGAAGCTCAGCAACAAGCCCAGCAGCAATCTGAGGCCCGCTTCATAGACCTGTTACAGAAGCAAGAGCAGAGACTACAACAAATGGAAGCAGTAATGCAGCAACGTCCGCAGACCAGTGAGGAAAGCCGTCCCACTAATACCGCGTCCTTTGGGGTGAGTCGTTTATTGACAAAAATGACTGGAGAGGATGATCCAGAGGTATTTTTGACCACATTTGAAAGGACCGCTGAAAGAGAAAAGTGGCCTGAGGAGCAGTGGGCTGGACTGGTGGCTCCTCTGTTAACTGGTGAATCGCAGAAAGCTTACTATGACCTAGAGCCTAACCAAGCAAAAGACTATGTGATGCTAAAAGCTGAAATTTTGGCAAGGCTGGGTGTCACCCAGGCTGTCCGGGCTCAGCGTGTGCATAACTGGACTTTCCAGCTTGGAAAACCCCCCAGGTCTCAAATGTATGATCTCATTCACCTGAGCAGAAAGTGGCTACAGCCAGAGACTTTGTCCGCACCAAAGATTGTGGAACGTGTTGTAATGGATCGGTTTTTGAGAGCTCTTCCTACTGCCATCCAAAAGTGGGTAAGCCATGGAGACCCAGAGACGGCCGATGGTCTTGTGGATCGTGTGGAGAAATACTTGGCTACAGAGAACCTGACGGCCTCTTCCAGAGACACTCGGACTTTCCACCCTAAGACCAGACCATCCCCAGGGGCGGATAAGAGGATTCCAAGGGGTGAGGGTGGAGAGAGTGAGAGGGTGGGAGCTCTACCCCAAGTTTGGCGAGAACAGCCTGGGAAATCAGCGGCTCAAGAGGCGGCAAGAAGGATCGTTTGCTACCGCTGCCGGCAAGCGGGACATATTGCAGCCAATTGCCCGGTTGTGGAGGAACCCATGCAGTGTGACTTTCTGACGGGCAGACGTCAGTCGCTGTGTGCGACAGTCGCATGCACTGCCATTCGAGGAACTGAGAAACATTTATGCAAAATGTGTGTTAATGGTAGAAATGTTGTGGTATTGCTGGATTCAGGTAGCCTTGTGACCCTGATAAAGGCTGAGTTAGTTAAAACAGATGTCTCTGGGAATAGCAAGGTAGCTGTTATTTGTGTGCATGGGGACACCCGAGAGTATCCAGTGACTACAGTGTGTTTCGAGACCCCCAAAGGTACCCTCTCTCATCCAGTGGGCTTAGTATCTCAGTTACCGCATGACGCCATTGTGGGAAGGGATTTTCCGAAGTTCTGGGAACTGTGGGATGATCCTGAGCCCCTCACTGGTGCCCCTATGTACCAGGAATGTGATAGCCAGAACTCCCCTGAGAGTGGTGAGGACTCTCCGGAATTTCCCTTATCAGTATTGGCAGGGGAGACTCAAGAAACTGGAGAGGAGCCCACCTCCTCAGACGAAAACCTACCGTCTGTGGAGTTTTCTGATCTTGAGGTTCACAGGGAAAACTTTGCCACAGAACAGTTGAAAGACCCCGCCCTAATAAAGGCACGGGAAAACGTAGTGAAAATAGATGGCGAGTTAGTGAACCCAGATAATACCTGCACTTACCCATACTTCAGCGTAGAGAAGGACCTACTGTATCGGGTGGCAAAAAGGGCAGAAGAAACCGTTGAGCAGCTTGTGGTGCCCAAACCTTACAGGAAGTTGGTGTTGGAGTTGGCCCATGGGCACATTCTTGGAGGTCATCTGGGGACAGAGAAAACCCGAGAGAGGGTATTACAGAGATTCTATTGGCCGGGGGTGATGAAGGACGTAGAAAATTATTGTTCCTCCTGCCCTGTGTGTCAGAGGTTGGCCCCGATGCCACATTTCCGTAGCCCGCTGGTCCCTCTACCCATCATTGAGGTCCCGTTTGAGAGGATCGCCATGGATTTGGTAGGTCCTATAATCAAGTCCGCTAGGGGGCACCAGTACATATTAGTTATAATGGACTATGCCACCCGTTATCCAGAAGCGATCCCTCTCCGAAATACCTCGGCCAAAACCATAGCCAAAGAGCTATCTCTTGTTTTTAGCCGGGTGGGTATTTGTAAAGAACTGCTTACGGACCAAGGTACACCCTTTATGTCCCGGGTTATGAAAGAGCTGTGTAAATTGTTCAAAGTGACGCAATTGCGTACGTCTGTGTATCACCCCCAAACCGATGGGCTGGTTGAAAGATTCAACAAAACCCTAAAACAAATGTTGAAGAAAGTGGTGGATAGAGATGGAAAGGATTGGGACTGTTTACTTCCTTATTTGATGTTTGCTATTAGGGAGGTGCCCCAATCCTCTACGGGATTCTCCCCCTTTGAGTTACTGTATGGGAGACACCCAAGAGGGCTGTTGGATATTGCCAAGGAAACTTGGGAAAGTGAGAGTTCTCCCCACAGGAGTGTGATTGAGCATGTCGCCCTGATGCAAGATCGAATTGCACAGGTAATGCCCATCGTGAAGGAACATTTGGCCCAAGCGCAGTTGGCACAGCAGAGAGTGTACAACCGTGGAGCCAAGACCCGTACCTTTTCCCCGGGGGATAGGATATTGGTACTTGTCCCTACGGTTGAGAGTAAATTCCTTGCCAAATGGCAAGGCCCCTACGAGATAATGGAAAAAGTGAGCGAAGTGAATTACAAGGTCAGACAACCAGGAAGGCGAAAGCCCGAACAGATCTATCACGTTAATCTGTTGAAAGCCTGGAGGGATAGAGAGTCCCTAGTCGCAGACACTTGGTCACCAGCTCAAACTGGTTGCGTGATTCCTGAGGTTGGAATAGCAGCCACCTTGTCACAACCCCAACAACAGGAGGTTAAGGAGTTTGTGCTTCGCAACAAGGAGGTATTCTCTGAGCTGCCGGGACAAACATCTGGGGTAGAGCATGACATCATTACCCCGCCCGGTGAAAGGGTGAAGTTAAAACCCTATCGGATCCCAGAGGCTCGACGGGAGGCAATACGGGAGGAAGTACAGAAAATGCTGAACTTAGGGGTGATAGAGGAGTCACAAAGTGATTGGTCTAGTCCCATCGTGTTGGTGCCTAAACCGGATGGGAGCTGGCGATTTTGTAACGATTTTCGTCAGTTGAACAAAGTTACAAAATTTGACACCTACCCCATGCCACGTATAGATGAGTTGATCGACCGGCTGGGAACAGCCCGATACATGACGACTCTTGACCTCACAAAAGGGTATTGGCAAATCCCCCTGGCCAAGTCGGCCAAAGAGAAAACCGCATTTGTAACCCCAGACGGGGCGTTCCAATATAAAAGAATGCCGTTCGGGTTACAGAATGCGCCGGCCACATTCCAGCGGAAAATGGACCAGATGCTGAGGCCCCATCGGAAGTATGCTGCGGCTTACCTGGATGACGTAATTGTCCATAGCACAGATTGGGCCTCACATCTGCCAAAAGTGCAAGCAGTCCTGGACTCTGTTCGGGAAGCGGGGTTTACGGCTAACCCCAAGAAGTGTACCATTGGGCAGGAGGAGGCCAAATATCTTGGGTACACCATTGGGAGGGGAGTAATAAAACCCCAACTCAACAAAGTCGAGGCCATCCAGAGTTGGCCACGTCCCAACAGCAAGAAGCAGGTACGAGCCTTTCTGGGAATCGCTGGGTATTATCGGCGATTCATTCCCCACTTTGCTTCTAAGGCTGTGCCCCTAACCAACCTGACGAAGGGGAAAGGGTCGGTCATGATTAAATGGACCCCCGAGGCTGAGGCAGCATTCCAATTCTTGAAACAAGCCTTATGTAGCCAGCCAGTGTTGTACTCACCCGACTTCTCTAAAGACTTTGTCGTACAAAGTGATGCGTCAGATGTGGGGTTAGGAGCAGTATTGTCCCAGGTCTGGAACGGGGAAGAGCACCCAGTCATTTACCTCAGCAGGAAGTTGAAGTCCCATGAGGTAAATTACGCCACCGTTGAAAAGGAGTGTTTAGCGGTGAAGTGGGCTCTAGATTCCCTTCGGTACTACCTGCTAGGTAGGCACTTTGACATGGTTACGGATCACGCTCCGTTAAAGTGGATGGCTCAAAACAAGGAAACAAATAGAAGAGTGAATAGGTGGTTCCTGGCCCTCCAGGAATTCAACTTCACAGTAAAGCATCGCCCTGGCGTTCAAATGGGGAATGTGGATGCTTTGTCTCGAGTACATGAATGCCTGATTGCTGGTGTTCCAACCCCGAGGTTAAAACAAGAGGGGGGGGTATGTGACAGCAGCAAGGTAAAGTCACCTGGTTGCATCCAGGGGGGTAGATATATTTCGCCCAGATTCAGGCTTTACGCCGACTTATACAACTAGGTGGAGAGTTGTATAAGCCCAGCTAAGGCTAGTGGGCTCATGGATGACTCATACCTCTAGGGAGAGTGTGGGGCGTCGTGCAGACAGAGATGAGGAGACCAGCTGAACCTTGTCAGCTCATTTAGGCCTCTATAAGAACTCCCAGCTTCATTAGATGTTAGCTCATGCCTGGAACCAGACCTGTGTGGACTGTCTAGGGAGAGTGAACCCCTGTGCGGTGAGACAAAGCCTGTGTGGCTATTTGCTTGGACATTTAAAACCAGGGACTTAGGGACTAGGACAGCACTAGGCTGATCCCAGTTGTTAGTTAGGAAACCTGTATGTTTAGTCAGAGGTCAACTTGACCAGGATTTATTTTGGTTATGTTTCTTTTGCTTTGCTGTGTTTTGTCACTGTAAATAGAAAATAAACCGCACCTTTTTGATTTTGAAAACCACAACCTCCGTTTGCTGGGCCTGTTTTGTGTGGGGAGCCCATCCCGGGGGTCACACACACCCGCTGCCGAGCTAACCCCCTCACACAGATAACAGAATCAAAAAAGTAAGCAAAGTTGAACATTAGAAATGCCTTTGAGAAATAAGAGGCGACGTGCATTGTCTTTCCCCCCAGACACCCCAACTGGGAACATACTGTGTCCTGAGGGAAAGACAACACAGCCAACCTCCATGTTACAACAATTTGTGATTCAAAAACTCCCCTCAGAGCTGTGTGGGAGGAGCTATAGGTCCCTCAGCGTTGCCAAGGAAACCAATGTTTGTTTATGCAGGCTCTAACCACAGGTCACAGTATTTTCAGCCTCTCCTGAATTCTTGCCATTTTTTAAACGGTCGTATTTTAAAAAATATAAATCCTACAGCGAAGCGCTTTATATTGTGAGAATCACAAGACCCAGACCTACATTTTGATATATATTATGTCTCTGAAATATTAAAATGAAAGGCACAGTCGCAGTTTAGAAATTGCCCTTCAAATTTGAAGTGGCTAGAGGATAGTTTCAATGAATGTCAATGGGTGGCGTGAGATGCAAACAAATCATCATATTGTGAAAACTGTAAGGACTATGGCTTAGCCGTGGACACGTGTAGTGGCAGCAGGGATAGCTGAACGTTTTGATATAAAATTTGTGTAGGTGGGCTTAAAAATGAGGGAGTGGTGGCAGGTTAGAAATCATGTCCTGATTTTTCAGATTTTGTCAGCTCACACTCTAGTTTCGCCATTCATTCCTAAGGGACAAATTTCGCAGCAAAAACGACGATATTTCGTGAACTATTCGGCGAAACATTCCACAAAGTAATAGCACACCATTCGGGAACAATCCGCACGTTTCGGTATATTACTTGTCTATGTAGTGTAAAAACTGTGGGAGGAGTTAGGGTGGTAAAATTTGGCTATAATAAGAATAATAATAATAAGAATAACTAGAAAAGCTACAATTTCTGGGGAAATTGTGTGACGTGTTCTTGCCTCCACCAGTAGTCTACAACTGGAGTGGGCGGAGAAACTGGGTGGAGTGGCTTGAGCAACTGTTGTGTGTTTGGAGTGGCTGGAGTAACTGTGAAAAGTGTTAAAAAGCTTAATATTTTAAAAAGTAGAAATAGTAGAAAAAAAGTAAGTCCCATCATTAGCTGAAAGAGTGGTACATTTTTATTTATTTTTCAAAAATTATTATTTTTAAAATTTTGAAATGATTTTTTTCATTTTTTTTTCTTTCAAAAATTTCAGAAAATGTTTTTTTTTAAAAAAAACTTTTTCCCAAAAATATTTTTTTTTTCAAAAAGAGATTTTTTTTTTCAAAATGATTTTTGTTTTAAAAATATATATATTTTTTTAAATGATTTTTTTTTCAAAAATGATTATTTTTTTTTTCAATTTTTTTTTTTCAATTTATTATTATTTTTTTTAAAAAAATACTTTTTATTTTTTCATAAACAGCGGAAAACAGTATCCGTCATATTACAGTACATAGTAGAGGTACATAGTAATTCATTTACAGATAACAGAATCAAAAAAGTAAGCAAAGTTGAACATTAGAAATGCCTTTGAGAAATAAGAGGCGACATGCATTGTCTTTCCCCCCAGACACCCCAACTGGGAACATACTGTGTCCTGAGGGAAAGACAACACAGCCAACCTCCATGTTACAACAATTTGTGATTCAAAAACTCCCCTCAGAGCTGTGTGGGAGGAGCTATAGGTCCCTCAGCGTTGCCAAGGAAACCAATGTTTGTTTATGCAGGCTCTAACCACAGGTCACAGTATTTTCAGCCTCTCCTGAATTCTTGCCATTTTTTAAACGGTCGTATTTTAAAAACTATAAATCCTACAGCGAAGAGCTTTATATTGTGAGAATCACAAGACCCAGACCTACATTTTGATATATATTATGTCTCTGAAATATTAAAATGAAAGGCACAGTCGCAGTTTAGAAATTGCCCTTCAAATTTGAAGTGGCTAGAGGATAGTTTCAATGAATGTCAATGGGTGGCGTGAGATGCAAACAAATCATCATATTGTGAAAACTGTAAGGACTATGGCTTAGCCGTGGACACGTGTAGTGGCAGCAGGGATAGCTGAACGTTTTGATATAAAATTTGTGTAGGTGGGCTTAAAAATTAGGGAGTGGTGGCAGGTTAGAAATCATGTCCTGATTTTTCAGATTTTGTCAGCTCACACTCTAGTTTCGCCATTCATTCCTAAGGGACAAATTTCGCCGCAAAAACGACGATATTTCGTGAACTATTCGGCGAAACATTCCACAAAGTAAAAGCACACCATTCGGGAACAATCCGCACGTTTCGGTATATTACTTGTCTATGTAGTGTAAAAACTGTGGGAGGAGTTAGGGTGGTAAAATTTGGCTATAATACGAATAATAATAATAAGAATAACTAGAAAAGCTACAATTTCTGGGGAAATTGTGTGACGTGTTCTTGCCTCCACCAGTAGTCTACAACTGGAGTGGGCGGAGAAACTGGGTGGAGTGGCTTGAGCAACTGTTGTGTGTTTGGAGTGGCTGGAGTAACTGTGAAAAGTGTTAAAAAGCTTAATATTTTAAAAAGTAGAAATAGTAGAAAAAAATGTAAGTCCCATCATTAGCTGAAAGAGCGGTACATTTTTATTTTTTTTTCAAAAATTATTATTTTTAAAAAATTTTAATGATTTTTTTAAAAAAAAATTCTTTCAAAAATTTCAGAAAATGTTTTTTTCAAAAAAAAAAAATTTTTCCAAAAATATTTTGTTTTTCAAAAATAGATTTTTTTTTCAAAAATATTTTTTTTTTCAAAATGATTTTTGTTTTAAAAAAATATATATATATTTTTAAATGATGTTTTTTTTCAAAAATTATAATTTTTTTTTTCAATTTTTTTTTTTTCAATTTATTATTTTTATTTTTCAAAAATTACTTTTTATTTTTTCATAAACAGCGGAAAACAGTATCTGTCATATTACAGTACATAGTAGAGGTACATAGAAATTCATTGACAGATAACAGAATCAAAAAAGTAAGCAAAGTTGAACATTAGAAATGCCTTTGAGAAATAAGAGGCGACGTGCATTGTCTTTCCCCCCAGACACCCCAACTGGGAACATACTGTGTCCTGAGGGAAAGACAACACAGCCAACCTCCATGTTACAACAATTTGTGATTCAAAAACTCCCCTCAGAGCTGTGTGGGAGGAGCTATAGGTCCCTCAGCGTTGCCAAGGAAACCAATGTTTGTTTATGCAGGCTCTAACCACAGGTCACAGTATTTTCAGCCTCTCCTGAATTCTTGCCATTTTTTAAACGGTCGTATTTTAAAAACTATAAATCCTACAGCGAAGCGCTTTATATTGTGAGAATCACAAGACCCAGACCTACATTTTGATATATATTATGTCTCTGAAATATTAAAATGAAAGGCACAGTCGCAGTTTAGAAATTGCCCTTCAAATTTGAAGTGGCTAGAGGATAGTTTCAATGAATGTCAATGGGTGGCGTGAGATGCAAACAAATCATCATATTGTGAAAACTGTAAGGACTATGGCTTAGCCGTGGACACGTGTAGTGGCAGCAGGGATAGCTGAACGTTTTGATATAAAATTTGTGTAGGTGGGCTTAAAAATGAGGGAGTGGTGGCAGGTTAGAAATCATGTCCTGATTTTTCAGATTTTGTCAGCTCACACTCTAGTTTCGCCATTCATTCCTAAGGGACAAATTTCGCAGCAAAAACGACGATATTTCGTGAACTATTCGGCGAAACATTCCACAAAGTAATAGCACACCATTCGGGAACAATCCGCACGTTTCGGTATATTACTTGTCTATGTAGTGTAAAAACTGTGGGAGGAGTTAGGGTGGTAAAATTTGGCTATAATAAGAATAATAATAATAAGAATAACTAGAAAAGCTACAATTTCTGGGGAAATTGTGTGACGTGTTCTTGCCTCCACCAGTAGTCTACAACTGGAGTGGGCGGAGAAACTGGGTGGAGTGGCTTGAGCAACTGTTGTGTGTTTGGAGTGGCTGGAGTAACTGTGAAAAGTGTTAAAAAGCTTAATATTTTAAAAAGTAGAAATAGTAGAAAAAAAGTAAGTCCCATCATTAGCTGAAAGAGTGGTACATTTTTATTTATTTTTCAAAAATTATTATTTTTAAAATTTTGAAATGATTTTTTTCATTTTTTTTTCTTTCAAAAATTTCAGAAAATGTTTTTTTTTAAAAAAAACTTTTTCCCAAAAATATTTTTTTTTTCAAAAAGAGATTTTTTTTTTCAAAATGATTTTTGTTTTAAAAATATATATATTTTTTTAAATGATTTTTTTTTCAAAAATGATTATTTTTTTTTTCAATTTTTTTTTTTCAATTTATTATTATTTTTTTTAAAAAAATACTTTTTATTTTTTCATAAACAGCGGAAAACAGTATCCGTCATATTACAGTACATAGTAGAGGTACATAGTAATTCATTTACAGATAACAGAATCAAAAAAGTAAGCAAAGTTGAACATTAGAAATGCCTTTGAGAAATAAGAGGCGACATGCATTGTCTTTCCCCCCAGACACCCCAACTGGGAACATACTGTGTCCTGAGGGAAAGACAACACAGCCAACCTCCATGTTACAACAATTTGTGATTCAAAAACTCCCCTCAGAGCTGTGTGGGAGGAGCTATAGGTCCCTCAGCGTTGCCAAGGAAACCAATGTTTGTTTATTCAGGCTCTAACCACAGGTCACAGTATTTTCAGCCTCTCCTGAATTCTTGCCATTTTTTAAACGGTCGTATTTTAAAAACTATAAATCCTACAGCGAAGAGCTTTATATTGTGAGAATCACAAGACCCAGACCTACATTTTGATATATATTATGTCTCTGAAATATTAAAATGAAAGGCACAGTCGCAGTTTAGAAATTGCCCTTCAAATTTGAAGTGGCTAGAGGATAGTTTCAATGAATGTCAATGGGTGGCGTGAGATGCAAACAAATCATCATATTGTGAAAACTGTAAGGACTATGGCTTAGCCGTGGACACGTGTAGTGGCAGCAGGGATAGCTGAACGTTTTGATATAAAATTTGTGTAGGTGGGCTTAAAAATTAGGGAGTGGTGGCAGGTTAGAAATCATGTCCTGATTTTTCAGATTTTGTCAGCTCACACTCTAGTTTCGCCATTCATTCCTAAGGGACAAATTTCGCCGCAAAAACGACGATATTTCGTGAACTATTCGGCGAAACATTCCACAAAGTAAAAGCACACCATTCGGGAACAATCCGCACGTTTCGGTATATTACTTGTCTATGTAGTGTAAAAACTGTGGGAGGAGTTAGGGTGGTAAAATTTGGCTATAATACGAATAATAATAATAAGAATAACTAGAAAAGCTACAATTTCTGGGGAAATTGTGTGACGTGTTCTTGCCTCCACCAGTAGTCTACAACTGGAGTGGGCGGAGAAACTGGGTGGAGTGGCTTGAGCAACTGTTGTGTGTTTGGAGTGGCTGGAGTAACTGTGAAAAGTGTTAAAAAGCTTAATATTTTAAAAAGTAGAAATAGTAGAAAAAAATGTAAGTCCCATCATTAGCTGAAAGAGCGGTACATTTTTATTTTTTTTTCAAAAATTATTATTTTTAAAAAATTTTAATGATTTTTTTAAAAAAAAATTCTTTCAAAAATTTCAGAAAATGTTTTTTTCAAAAAAAAAAAATTTTTCCAAAAATATTTTGTTTTTCAAAAATAGATTTTTTTTTCAAAAATATTTTTTTTTTCAAAATGATTTTTGTTTTAAAAATATATATATATATTTTTAAATGATGTTTTTTTTCAAAAATTATAATTTTTTTTTTCAATTTTTTTTTTTCAATTTATTATTTTTATTTTTCAAAAATTACTTTTTATTTTTTCATAAACAGCGGAAAACAGTATCTGTCATATTACAGTACATAGTAGAGGTACATAGAAATTCATTGACAGATAACAGAATCAAAAAAGTAAGCAAAGTTGAACATTAGAAATGCCTTTGAGAAATAAGAGGCGACGTGCATTGTCTTTCCCCCCAGACACCCCAACTGGGAACATACTGTGTCCTGAGGGAAAGACAACACAGCCAACCTCCATGTTACAACAATTTGTGATTCAAAAACTCCCCTCAGAGCTGTGTGGGAGGAGCTATAGGTCCCTCAGCGTTGCCAAGGAAACCAATGTTTGTTTATGCAGGCTCTAACCACAGGTCACAGTATTTTCAGCCTCTCCTGAATTCTTGCCATTTTTTAAACGGTCGTATTTTAAAAACTATAAATCCTACAGCGAAGCGCTTTATATTGTGAGAATCACAAGACCCAGACCTACATTTTGATATATATTATGTCTCTGAAATATTAAAATGAAAGGCACAGTCGCAGTTTAGAAATTGCCCTTCAAATTTGAAGTGGCTAGAGGATAGTTTCAATGAATGTCAATGGGTGGCGTGAGATGCAAACAAATCATCATATTGTGAAAACTGTAAGGACTATGGCTTAGCCGTGGACACGTGTAGTGGCAGCAGGGATAGCTGAACGTTTTGATATAAAATTTGTGTAGGTGGGCTTAAAAATGAGGGAGTGGTGGCAGGTTAGAAATCATGTCCTGATTTTTCAGATTTTGTCAGCTCACACTCTAGTTTCGCCATTCATTCCTAAGGGACAAATTTTGCCGCAAAAACGACGATATTTCGTGAACTATTCGGCAAAACATTCCACAAAGTAATAGCACACCATTCGGGAACAATCCGCACGTTTCGGTATATTACTTGTCTATGTAGTGTAAAAACTGTGGGAGGAGTTAGGGTGGTAAAATTTGGCTATAATAAGAATAATAATAATAAGAATAACTAGAAAAGCTACAATTTCTGGGGAAATTGTGTGACGTGTTCTTGCCTCCACCAGTAGTCTACAACTGGAGTGGGCGGAGAAACTGGGTGGAGTGGCTTGAGCAACTGTTGTGTGTTTGGAGTGGCTGGAGTAACTGTGAAAAGTGTTAAAAAGCTTAATATTTTAAAAAGTAGAAATAGTAGAAAAAAAGTAAGTCCCATCATTAGCTGAAAGAGTGGTACATTTTTATTTATTTTTCAAAAATTATTATTTTTAAAATTTTGAAATGATTTTTTTTCATTTTTTTTTCTTTCAAAAATTTCAGAAAATGTTTTTTTAAAAAAAAAACTTTTTCCCAAAAATATTTTTTTTTTCAAAAATAGATTTTCTTTTTCAAAAATATTTTTTTTTTCAAAATGATTTTTGTTTTAAAAATATATATATTTTTTTAAATGATTTTTTTTTCAAAAATGATTATTTTTTTTTTCAATTTTTTTTTTTCAATTTATTATTATTTTTTTTAAAAAAATACTTTTTATTTTTTCATAAACAGCGGAAAACAGTATCCGTCATATTACAGTACATAGTAGAGGTACATAGTCATTCATTTACAGATAACAGAATCAAAAAAGTAAACAAAGTTAAACATTAGAAATGCCTTAGAGAAATAAGAGGCGACAAGTTTAAGAATTCAGTAAGGGGTCTGAATCCTCGACACAGATAGGGACAATAGACAACGCTTCCCTCTATCAGTGGCTCAGACGCAGTCTCCTGGCCGAGAAACGCACTTACACGAGTTCCGCACTCGCTTTGCCACAAAGTGACGTCTCATACACACACATCAACTATACCAGACTCTCCCACCCAAAAATTACTGACTGACTGACTGAGGATTTGCCCGAGGGCTGCACAATCATCCAGATGGACGTTCCTCTCAGAAGGTGATCAGGCTTCCCTTCTCTCGATACGTCGAGTGGCTGGCTATCTGACTGCTATCCAAAATCAAAAGTAAAAAAACTCTCGCCTGTTCCTGTTGGAGCTCCAACTATCTATTTCTTGGGTTCCCAGGTCGTTGACGCTACCAAGGTCATCCACAGCAGGCCGCCAAATGGGACACAGCGCAGTCTCCTAGATAAAAGTTCTAGAGGGCACCTTTTGAGACTACGATATAGCCCACAGGGCTGGCCTCTTGGACCACTCCTTGTGGATCTGGTGGAAACGTGCCACCTGTCTCGGCAGGTCATACCCGACATTCCACCCATGGCCAATGCATCAACTGATATAGAAGGTAGAAATATCGGTAAATGACTTTGTCTGACACAGACTTAAGGGTTACCAGGATTTATTCCGCCCCAGCCAAAGCGTAGCACCTGACGGACTTGCATCCCAAAATCAAGTGTGTCAAAAACAGTTTACACAGTGTACATATAATTTCAATATATTGCGTCACAAGTGAACAGGCGGTATATTTACGTTATACATTGTATTAACCTTTTTTTTGTATCAATAATTTTTATTGAAAGTTTAAAGCATACAAAGGATAAAGACTTTTAGCGAACAAGAAGTAAAGAGATATAAATAATATAGTAAATAATACAAAATAATGTAGAGCTGAGTTAGAAAGGAACACAGTCCCCTGATGTATTAGACCATTCGTTAAGCGTATTAAGTAGTCCTGAACCAAGTGGGGAGGGGACATTGGTTGATTCCCACTAACTATGGCCGACCACTATCAATCACTCCGTTTGATTGCAGTGATCGACCCACTACAATCCCTGAAGTCCCCTCCTTTATGTAATAGTATAGGCAGTGCGAAATGCCACTATTCCTATGAAAAATCATGTTTCTCGTAACTACTTCATTAGGGACCAAGAAAGAAAAATAAAGTCAAACATATGAAATAACTGTAAGATTAACCAAAGTTGAAACGTATACCCTATTTAGCTCACGTTAGTTTATTTGCTTGTCATACCAGTCATGCCAAGCATGCCAAGGTGCCCATAAGTTGGATAACTTGTCAAATTGCCCGTTCGCTGAAGCATGGAGAATCTCGTATGTACTGTGTGTTTGTACAGTAGTTATAACTTCTTGAAGTTTTGGGGCACCAATATTCTTCCAGTGTCTAAGTAGAGTAAGGCGCGTAGCCATTAATATATGTGCTGTTACAGTCCTAAGTGCCACAGGTACTAATTCCAAGTCCAGAGAGAGTATGGCCAACTCGGGGCGTAAAGGTAAAGTGATATGTGATATAGTTTGTATTAGTCTCTCAATCTGAGCCCACAGAGGTTTAACCCTTGGGCATGTCCACAATATGTGGAACAGTGTGCCCCTCTCTCCGCATAGTCTCCAGCACTCTGAGGTAGTACCCGGGAAAATTTTTGACAATCTATGTGGGGTGAGGTACCAGCGAAGCAGGATTTTCTGGTGCAATTCCCATAAGTTTGTACTCTTTATAGTAGTTAAATGAAGTTTAATTGCCCTTTCCCATTTTTTAGCAGTGAATGTCAGACCAATGTCTTTTTCCCATGCCAAAATGTTTGGGGTTTTAATTAATGTATCCTTGCTCTGTAGCGCCCTGTAAATGATTGATATACCTTTGGAGCCTTTTGTGTCTTGTTGGTAAAAATCAGTTAGTTTCTTTGGAAGTTGGGTAAACAAATTGGGGGTCTTCCTTATTACTTGAGTTAGTTGAATATACCTATAATGCTCCCTCAGTGGCAGATTAAATTCTTCTTGTAGTAATTGAAATGGTTTAATTTTGGAGTGAGTGATTATATCTTCCAAATGGTGAATACCATGCAAGTTCCATGTGTTGAGATTTATATCTGGAATAATATGACGTACTGCCATTATGTTAAGGTTCAGGGGAACCTGCTCTTCCTCCCATGAATGCGCTGTACAAAGATGAGCCCATGCCCTCAATGAAGCTAGTATGGGTGGCGATAAATTCCTGTCTAGATATTTGCAGTGACGAGCTGTCATCAAAAAGTCAGCCAAGTCGTCTTTCTGTATTTGTATGGCTTCTAGTTTTTTCCATGAGTGGGTGCAGTTAGGTCTTAGCCAGACTTTAATCTGGGCTAATATTGATGCAAAATAATAATCCTGCAGTATAACATGGCCTATGCCCCCCGCCGCTCTATTTCTCACTAGTTTGCTAAATGCGCACCTTGCCTTCTTCCCCTGCCACAAATATCTGTTCAGGATCGATTGAAGGGAGGCAAAGTACGCAGTAGGTAAAGGTATCGGAAGGGTCCTGAACAAATAAAGCAGCTGAGGCAAGATCATCATTTTAAAGGCCGCTAACCTACCCAACCAGGACAATTCAGAATGAGTCAGCTTGTTCAGTTTGTTTTGAAAGGAGTTCAGGAAAGGTGTGTAGTTAGCATGGAGCAGCTCAGCCGTGTCCTTAGTTAGTGTTATGCCCAGATAACCTATGCCTCCATCTGACCACACATAAGGGTACTTGTTCTGTAGTTCTATTTTAGTTTCTGGAGCTAAACCCAATCCCATCAGATAGGATTTCGTTTCATTTACCTTATAGTAGGAAACTAATGAGAATGTCTGTAGTGCATCGTGAACACAGGCCAGGGAATCATCTACATTAGTTAAGAACAAAATTATGTCGTCGGCAAATAGACTTATGACATGTTTCCTGTTGCCTACGTGCAAACCTGCTGTTTGGGGGTGTCCTCTTATGTGTATGGCCAGAGGTTCCATTAGCAAATTAAAAATGAGTGGGGATAAGGGGCACCCTTGACGTGTGCCATTCGTTATGTCAAAGGGAGTCGACAGAGCCCCTGCTATGTAAACTTGAGCTGAAGGAAGTGTGTACAACGCCTTTACTGCAGAAAGTATGAGGCCCCTAAAGCCGAACCTGCTCAGCACCTCTGTTAGGTATCCCCAATGAATTCTATCAAACGCCTTCTCCGCATCCAGTGAGAGAAGCAGAGAAGGCGTTCCCCTCCGGTTAGCAATGTGTATAAGGTTGACTAGTCGCCTAGTGGCATCAGCTGTTTGTCTCCCTTTAGTGAATCCAGATTGATCTATATCCACAATGTCAGGTAGGATGTCTACCAGTCTAGTAGCGATGAGTTTGGCATAGGTCTTGACATCATTATTCAGTAATGATATTGGCCTAAAGTTTTGTGGTACATCTGGAGATTTCCCTGGTTTAGGCAAAGCTATGATTGTAGCAGTTAGCATTTCAGGGGGGAAAGAGGAAGATGCAGCAGCTAAGTTGAACGTTTCGGTGAGATGAGGGCAAAGAATGTCCTGAAATGTCTTGTAGTACTCCCCTGTAAAACCATCTGGACCGGGCGATTTGTTGGCGGGGAGAGCCTGGATCGTCTGTTTTACCTCTAGATCAGATATTGGGGAATTAAGGCTCTGGAGGTGTTCCTGTGTGAGTTTGGGGAAATTGAGTTTGTCTAAAAATGTGTCAATAGCCTCTTTTGTTGGCTGTGGCGTGGAAAGATCGTCTTTTAGGTTATATAATGAACTGTAGTATTGGCTAAATGCGTCAGCTATGGCTTGGGGGTGAGTTTGCTTGAC
This sequence comes from Rana muscosa, assembly GCA_029206835.1. Taxonomy (NCBI): domain Eukaryota; kingdom Metazoa; phylum Chordata; class Amphibia; order Anura; family Ranidae; genus Rana; species Rana muscosa. The sequence goes on along the minus strand of CM055123.1, from coordinate 7,452,040 downwards.
CTGCGTTTTTGGCTGTAGAATGTGGGAGATTTGGGTTCTGGTTCTGTGACCCTTTAGTTTGTTGGCCAGCAGTTTGCCTGCTCTGTTTCCACTGGTGTAGTATGCTAGTTTTAACCTAGATGTCTTTTCAAAATCGTCAAGAAATTTTAGCCGTAGTTCTGTGCGAAGTTGTGTTACTTGGTCAGACAATATGTGGGATGGGTTAGCTTTGTTTCGTCTATCTATGTCTTCAATTTTGGATAACAATTGTACAGTTTGCTGCTGCATTTCCCTCTTGTATCTCGCCCCCTGCTGCATCATCACCCCCCTCATCACTGCCTTATGTGCGTTCCAAATAACAAAAGGATTTGCCACTGAACCTTGATTTACATCAAAGTATTCACTCAGTTTTCCCTGGATGTATGACCTGATCGGACCCTCCTGCAGTAGGCGATGGTTGGCTCTCCATAGGTAAGTAGATTTTTGAGAAGAAGGGTTTCCTATTGTTAAGCAAACCGAGGCATGGTCCGACCATGTGATACTATTAATCTTTACCGACTTACATTTCATCAGTAACCATCTGTCAACCAAAAATAAGTCAATTCTACTATAAGACCTATGACAATTAGAGAAAAAAGTATAGTCTCTTTCATTTGCGTTCAAGCATCTCCAAGAGTCATATAGGTTATGTTTTTGTAGGGACGTCAACAGGGATGGAGGCCTCCTCTTTGGTGAAGAGGTAGAGTCAACATCTGGGTCTGGTGTGATGTTGAAGTCCCCACAAATAATCAACATTCCCTTCTGCACCTTCCTCACCCTTTTCACAATCCTGTGAAAAAATTTAAGTTGTCTCACATTTGGTGCAAATACATTCGCCACAGTGTAAGTGACGGAATTAATGTCACAGATCAATATTATGAAACGTCCCTGAGGATCACATATAGCTTCATGTAGATGAAAAGAGACTGTGTCTCTTATTGCTATCATCACTCCCTTTGTCTTTGAGGGCGCATTTGCTTGATAGACGTGGGGAAACTGGGGATGTGAGCATTTAGGAGGCGAGTCCTGTAAAAAGTGGGTCTCCTGGACACACAAAATGTCACAATGTTGATGCAAGGCCTCCTTCCACAGAGATCTCCGCTTGGCAGGGTGATTAAGACCCTTGGAATTTAGAGTCATAAACTGTACCGCCATGTGTGGATATTAAAGTTACTTACAGATGGTGGGAGTCGCTGGTTAATCCCTGTAGGTGCACTGCGCGAGATAGGCCTTACGTGCTCACACTTGTCCCAGGGTCTTTCAGCGAGGTATGGGAGGCAGTACTTCTGGCTATTAGGGCATAAGAGAGTTATTTCAAGAGAAACATGAAGGAGAAGAAAAAAAAATTAACAATGGCAACTGGCCATTTAATAGAGTGCAAAAGTGTGTGACTCATTATCACTCAAGCGGTAGGTGGGGAAAGGGAAAAAGTTCGGAACAGGAATCCGATCTATTCCAACAGGCACTCTATGAAGTCATCAAAATTTAATCCAGGTTAGTTGTGAGAACGAGCGTTTCTGCGGTCAACTGTACGCCATTCAGGTTCTAGGTTTTTTGATGTGGGTCCCCGCTGGGGTTGTGATTGATTATCAGGGACAATTCCCCAAGAGTGTAGCATTGACATTCCTTTGGCCAGGGAGTCTATAACATATTCCTTGTCATCTTTCGTGACTATCAGCTTGGTCGGGAAGCCCCACTTATAGGTCAGTTTGTGATTCCTTAGGGCCTTTGTGATGGTATTGAGATTTCTGCGTTTTTGGAGCGTATACTGCGATAAATCCGCATAGAACTGGAGGTCAGAGTAAGGAGCAGGGATCTGTCCTTTTTGGCGTGACACTGCCATCAGTTGTTCCTTGGTGTGATAAAAATGCAATCTAAGGATCACATCTCTAGGTATAGCATCAGATAGGTATGTGGGCTTCGGGAGCCTATGGATCCTATCCACAGTGAAGTCTAGAGCAGACAGGTCTGGCATAACTGTAGCAAACAGTTGAGCAGCATATCCACGCAGCTCCTGGTTTTTAACAGATTCAGGGATCCCCTTATCTTCACATTGTTCCTTCTGGATCTATCTTCCATTTCTGCCATCTTAGCTTTCACTGATTCCATATCATCCTCTGACTTCTCACTAGCATCAACCAGGTCATTGATAGTGAAAGCATACTCCTCCATCTTATTCTCTATGTGAGAGACCCTTTCAGCCACATGTCTCAGTTCTGTGCCAAACTTGTGTACGCATGATACCATGTCTGACTGGAGTGAGCTCCTGAGAGACACCAACATCTCTTTCAATACTGTATCTAAGACAGGTTTATCATTTGTGGGGAATGAGTCAATGGAGTCTGGTAAGTCTCTTGTTTCATCCCCTGAATCTATGGGAGAGCTCACCTCATGTCCAGCATCCGCTGCATCCAGCCGGCTTCTCGCCTTCCCCGGGCTCCCAGATGAAGGAGTAGCTAGTGGGGAATGTGGGTTCCTCGGTGGGCTGCTTCTTTTCATGTTTATGCCCTTCTGAGATGAGCGCTGAGAAGTGCCTTGTACTGGCGTGGAGGATGAGCCGGCGCCATCTTGTGTAGGCCCCATAGAGAAGAACGCTGTGAGTTTGGTCGGCCGGTTCCCCTCCTTCTTGCGTCTCATCATGCTGTATGTCCATTTGCCGGGTCAGCGGGAGCTGAAACGCCGTATTTGGGCAACTTTTGGGTGCCTGGATCGTCCGTTACAAGCCGTTGAAGTGCCGCTGGTACCGGAGCTCAGCTACTGCATGTCCTCCTCAGTCTCCGGCTAGCTCCGCCCCCCGTATTAACCTTTTGAACAGTCAACCTTTTGAACTTTTTGGATACAAGGCAATTCATTAAAGCATATACTTTAAACCCTTGCAAAGTTTCAGTTTCTCTGCAGGTTTTCTCCTTGCAGTTTCTTTATCTGTCTTACTAATCAGCAAGCAGGCTATAGCACAGGAAGGAGATTTTGTAATGTTGTAAACACGGTAAAACCATTATGGACTGTTCCAGAGATACTGGTTCTGAAGCACATGTTGGAAGACCGTTATGGACTGTTCTATAGGAGCTGGTTCTGAAGCCTATGTTAAGAGGGGCAACACGGTAAAACCATTATGGACTGTTCCAGAGATACTGGTTCTGAAGCACATGTTGGAAGACAGTTATGGACTGTTCCATAGGAGCTGTTTCTGAGGTGCATGTTGGAAAACGCAATACGTTAGGACAGTTAAAGACTGGTCCAGAGGTACTGGTTCGGAAACACATGGTGGGCGTTAGGACCATATGGACTGTTCAATGGGAGCCATGTCTGGAGTAGGGTGATATGCGCCCTATTAGGCGCAAAGCGGCATATGTTGGGAAGCTGAAATCTCTACACATCTGTTTTTACAACCAAGAACAGATGGCGCTTGCCATCCCCAAAGTTTGCATAGTAAAGAAAGGCTTGTCTCGAGGCCCCCTGGTGTGGTGGAAGCTTCAAAGAATTTAATGATGATACTCTACAAGAAAGCTGGAAGAGGGACGGCCCTGTGAACAATCATTGGACCAGAAGGCAATGGGGGAGGTCTGAATGGTGACTGCTTGGTAAAAGAAGGGTTGTTACACAGAATTCTGCCTATTTGACTGCAAGCATCTCTGCCATGAGGATGTCCATAGGTTATCTGGCTGGGACCTTGCTCTGAAGGCCATTTTTGGGCCTAAGACATGTGACCTGCAAAAGCCTAGTTCGATTTTACATCTAAGCACAATCAGTGAGTGTTATCAAGAGGAGTGTTAAGTATGCTTCATATTATTATTGGTTGTTGTAGACTGTATCTGATATCTGTTGTATATATGTTTCCTATTTTAGAAGAATAAATGTAATATGACTTGATCTACGAAGCAACTGTGTTTGTCTTTATACTATATAGTGTATCATCAGGCCTAACATGCTCTGATAGGTTAGACTAGCATATAAGGGACTATACAATTAATACAAAGATGCAATAGTTATAGATTATGGATTAATATATATAATATTGCATATGTTTACAACAGGTAATGGTCAGGGACTTTTTTCACACGATTTGCTGGTAAAATATATGTCAATGGAACCGCACCAGAAATGCAACTGTTGCGTTTGTGATGTGAATTTTGAAGTGTTTTGCGGTTATTTTAACACTGTATATAGCTGGTTGCTAACCCGGGGGCTGGGAAGGCAGCTGCCGTGTTCTTACCAACCAATGAGTCATCAGCTATCAGCGGCTTCCCCACTGAAATAAAAAAAAAACTGCCATCCAAAAACATTGCAAAAAACTGCATGGGGTCCTCCCCCCTTAACCGTGCCAGGCCGCATGCCCTCAACATGGGGGGGTGGGTGCTTTGGGGCAGGGGGGCGCCCTGCGCCCCCCCACCACAAAGCACCCTGTCCCCATGTTGATGAGGACAAGGGCCTCTTCCCGACAACCCTGGTCGTTGGTTGTCTGAGTCTGCGGGCGGGGGGCTTATCGGAATCCGGGAGCCCCCTTTAATAAGGGGGCCTCCAGATCCCGCCCCCCCCTACATCGTACCCTTACTCATTCCCCTGGAGGGAAAAAATGTCAAAAAAAACACACTAGACAGGTTTTTAAAGTCATTTATTAGGCAGCTCCGGGGGGTCTTCTTCTGACTTCGGGGCTCTCTTCCGACTCTCCGGCCTCTTCTCCAGCTCTCCGGTGTTTTCTGCCGGGCACTTCTGCTATCTTCTGCCAGCTCTTTTGCTACCGGTGGTGCCGGTCTTCCCCGTCGTCTTCTTCCCTCTTCTCTTGTCCCGATGTTGACACGCCGCTTTCTCCCGCTGTAATGCCGTGTGCTCGGCGCGCAATGACTTATATAGGCATGGGGCGTGGTCACTGGGTGATGTCACCCGGTGACCCCGCCCCCTTATGACGTCACAGTCCCATAATGCCTGGGGCTGTGATGTCATAAGGGGGCGGGGTCGCCGGGTGACATCACCCAGTGACCACGCCCCATGCCTACACAAGTCGAAAAGAGGGAAGAAGACGACGGGAAAGACCGGGCCACTGCTAGCAAAAGAGCTGGCAGAAGATAGCAGAGGTGCCCGGAAGAAGGCAGAAAGCACCGGAGAGCGGGATAAGAACCGGAGAGCGCGGAGAAGGCACTGGAGAGCGGAAGAGACCCCCAAAGTCAAAAGAAGACCCCCAAAGTTGGAAGAAGACCCCCGGAGCTGCCTAATAAATTACTTTAAAAACCTGTCTAGTGTGTTTTTTTTTTCTTGACATTTTTCCCCCCCTGGTGAATGGGTAGGGGTACGATGTATCCCATACTCATTCACATAGGGTGGGGGGCCGGGATCTTGGGGCCCTCTTAATAAAGGGGGCTCTCGGATTCCGATAAGCCCCCCGCCCGCAGACACCGACAACCAACGTCCAGGGTTGTCGGGAAGAAGCAATTGTCCTCATCAACATGGGGACAGGGTGCTTTGGTGTAGGGGGCAGCAGGGCGCCCCCCTGCCCAAAAGCACCCACCCCCATGTTGAGGGCATGCAGCCTGGTACAGTTCAGGAGGGGGGCGCTCGCTCGTCCCCACCCCCTTTCCGGACCAGCCGGGCTGCATGCTCGGATAAGGGTCTGGTATGGATTTTGGGGGGACCCCCATGCCGTTTTTTCGGCGTAGGGGTCCCCTTTAAATATATACCAGACCAAAGGGCCTGGTATGCTCTTGGAGGGGGAACCCATGCCGTTTTTTTATTTAAAATTTGGCGTGCAGTTCCCCCTCAAGATCAGCAGAGCACAAGTCGCATGCCAAAGTTGGAGCATGAAAGACGGTGTTCCGACTTTGATCCGACTTCAATGATATTCAATGGGCTGAAGTAGGATCAAAGTCGGACCAAAGTGGTACAGGGAGCATTTTCAAAGTCAGACCGACATGTGTCGGACCAGTTAAGATGGCTCCCATAGGGAAACATTGATTTTCACACATCATGCGACATGAGCTCCCAATATCGGAGCGTTTGTCGCACCAGTGTGAACCCAGCCTGAGGCTCGATTCACAGCTATGCATGTTGCTTTTGAGCGCTTTTGCAGTGCTTGCCACGTTTTTTGACACACTTTTTTTCTGCGATTTTGCCGCGATTTGCATTTTTTTAACACTATATATAGCTGGTTGCTAAGGAGGGGGCCGAGAAGCCGGCCGCCGCGTCCTTAACTACCGATGAGTCATCAGTTGTCAGCGGGCTTCCCGCTAAATGTAAAAAAAAAAAATTAATTGCCGGAAAAAAAAAATCAAGAAAAAAAACCAGCGTGGGGTTCTCCCCAGGTCCATACCAGGCCCTTGGGTCTAGTATGGATTTGGAGGGGACCCCGCACACAAAAAAAAAATGGCGTGGGGGTCCCCCCAAAATCCACACTAGACCCTTATCCGAGCAGGCAGCCTGGCAGGTCAGGAAAGGGAGGGGACGAGCGAGCGACCCCCCCCACCTGAACCATACCAGGCCGCATGCCCTCAACATGGGGGGATGGGTGCTTTGGGGCACCTTGTCCCAAAGCACCTTGCCCCCATGTTGATGGGGACAAGGGCCTCTTCCCGACAACCCTTGCCCGGTGGTTGTCGGGGTCTGCGGGCAGGGGCTTATCGGAATCTGGAAGCCCCCTTTAACAAGGGGGGCCCCAGATCCCGGCCCCACCCATGTGAATTGGTAAGAAGTACATTGTACCTCTACCATTTCACCCAAAAAAGCTGTAAAATGTGACAAAAGACAATAGCCAGTTTTTGACAATTCCTTTATTAAAAATGTCATCTTCTTTCCCCGTTTCTTCCTCCGGTCTTCCTTTGGTTTTCTCCTTCTTCCTTTAGCTTCTTCTTTCCCCCTAAATGTCTACCTGAGGGGGATCTTAAATGCTGGCAATCTGATGGAAGACGTGGGGGTGGAGAGACCACTCGTTGTCCCGGAAGTTTCTTGACAGCGTGTCTGCTCCCGTGTTTAACCTGCCTGGAAGATACATCGCTCTGAGGTCCAGGAGGTTCTTCTCTGCCCAGAGCATAATCGGCTCTACCTCTTTGAGGAGTGACCTGCTGCGAGTGCCTCCCTGTTTCTGTAGATAAGCAACGGCTGCCCTGTTGTCCAGGCGTAGAAGTATTCTCTGACCTCTGATTTGGGGGTGCCAAGGAAGTCAGTGCCAAGAAGGCTGCCCTCATCTCCAGGATATTGGATACCACTCCCTGAGTGTAACAGGACCATCTCCCCTGTATTCTGGTTTCCCCGCAATGAGCTCCCCAGCCCTGCCCGCTTGAATTGGACGTAATTGTGATCCAGGAAAGGGAGCCCAGGTGACAAAGCTTGGAGAGGTTCTCTGGAACGGTCCACCAGTGAAGACTTCTGCGCATTACTCCCATCAGCAGGATCGTCTGAGACAGTCGTTGTTTCTTCCACTGCGCCAAGAAACCCGTCTGGAAATACCTCAAGTGCCAATGGGCCCAAGGAATCATGGGTATGCAGAAAGACATTGTGCCAATGAGGCTCAGGCATTGTGAAGCTGTCAGATACAGGCTTCCAGATGACCTTGATCATTCTCTGGATGACAATTCTAGCCTTCGGAGGTGGTAATGACACAGTCCCCTCCTGAGTGTCGAACATTACACCCAGGTAGATCATCTGCTGTGTTGGTGCTAGTTGACTTTTGTCAGAGTTTATCAGCCACCCTAGTTCTCTTAGGGACTGTAGAAGAATTTCCCAGTGACATACCAACTGATCCGGATTGCTTGCTAGGAGGAGGATGTCGTCTAAATAGTGGTATATCCTCAAGCCCTTCTCCCGCAGGGGAACCAGAGCGGATATTAATATCTTGGTGAACACCCTGGGGGAGGTGCACAGACCGAAAGGCAGGGCTCGAATCTGTAGGTGGGTCCGTCCCACTGCAAATCTTAGGTATTTTTGAAATGCAGGTAGAATTGGAACGTGCAGGTACGCATCCTGCAGATCGACTGAAATCATCCAATCTGATGGCTGGACTGCCTTAATAATTGTTTGCAGGGACTCCATTTTGAAGCTTTCAGGGCGGCTATACTGGTTAAGCCTCTTTAGATCTATCACAGGCCTCCACCCACCTGTCGTCTTTGGGACCAGAAATAGGGTGGAGTAGATGCCTGCGAAGCGATCTGCCAAGGGAACCAGCACAGCCGCCCCCTGAAGCTAGAGTGACGTTATGAAGTGTTTTAGAGCTTTAACCTTCAATGGAGAGGATGGAATCTCTGTTCTTTTGAAAGAATTGAGGTGGAGGATGAGAGAAACTCCAAAAGTGCCCCCATTGAATTGTTGACAGAACCCAGGGTCCTGGCACCGGGTGGCTCAGACTGGGACAAAGAACTTTAGCCTGGCTCCCTCCGGGAGTGTCTGGGCTAATCTGGCGTCAAAAAGACTGCTTCTGCTCCCGTGGAGCCGGAAGGGCCTTCTTCTTTCTGTTCAAAAAGGATGCTTCTGTTGTCTCTGGGCTGCCTTGATTGTCTAAAATCCCTTGGATTAGACTGGCGGAACCTAGAAGAACTGCCTCTGGCCCTTCGCATCTTTCTGTCTTGAGGAAGCATACCAGACTTTCCTCCTGACAACCTGGAGATAACTTTATCCATTTTGTCTCTGAATAATGCTTTCCCATCGAATGGGATCTTGCACCAGTTTTGTTTAGAGGATACATGTAAGTCAGCTGTCCAAGGCTTCAGCCACAAGGCCCTCTTCACCATTACTGAGTGCAGCATGGATCTTGCTGAGCACCTAATCGCGTCGATGGCCGCTACCCTGACAAAGTCTGCCGATAATCTAAGCTCCTCCAAGGCTTTAATTATATCCTCCTTGGGGACATCCTAACGCAGAGCCGTCTCGATATTTCTGTCCAGGGTCTGATGGCATTTGACACAGAGGTGAGGGCGATAGCTGGCTTACATGCTGCTCCCGTGGCTGAGTAGCTCCTCTTAAGGTCCAGGTCAATTCGCCTGTCTAGAGGGTCCTTGATGGAAGCGGAATCCTCCATTGGTAGAGTTATATTCTTTGCGAGTCACACCACCGACGTGTCTACCACTGGCATGGAGTTTAGCGACTGCGTTCCCGACTCTGGTAAGGGATATAGTTTGTTGAACCGGCACAATGAAAGTTTTTTATCAGTTTTTGACCATTCGTTCTGGATGACTTGACTAATCTCGCCCATCAACGGGAAGAGAACCAGCTTCCTTTTGAGGAATGGGAAGTAGCTCTTGGACTCTTGGGAAGGCTCTTCTGCGTCTTCCAGGCAATTGCAGTTTTGACTGCCTGGATGAACGGCTTTACCAAGGAATGACTGAAGCCAGAAGGTTCTAAATCATCTGAAGAGTCCCCCGAAGGGTCTTCAGGTGGTGAATCTCTAGCCGGTCGGCCTGATGGTGGCAGAGGGGTACTGACTACTGAAGGACCGGGAAGATTAGGTTCTGTATCCTGAACCTGGGACATCTGCGGAACTGGCTGAGTGGGGGCCGCAAGCTCAGAGAAGGAGCCCTTCATTGTTCGTTTGAGCAGATCCACAACTTGTTGACTTTCTAGCTCACGGTTGGACGCATAGTCTGTAAAACAGTCTTTACAGACCACTCTGTCTGGTAGTGGAGTAGCCCCACATGTCCAGCATTTCTTCTTTGTATAGGTTCTAGGAGAGGGGGACCGATCTCGTCATCTGGATCTTGATCTCTCTGATCTATGATGTGAAGAATGAGACCTAGGGCCTGAAGAGCGGGAACGGCGGCGTGAAGAATGAGACCTGCGGTCTGGGCTGTCATCATCACGGTTGAGGACTTTCTGGACCTCTTGGAGTGGGCAGGGCTACGATTTAAGAAATCCGCGTTAGGCCAGCGAGCGCACTTTTTTTTTTTTTAAAGTATAGTTGATCTCATACCTAATAGAAGTGTGTGGATCTTTGTTGTGAGATGAATGACTCATTGCGGAGTTGGGCACAAGGATCAGCTGCGGAAATATAGTAAGAAAGGGAAAGTAACTATGACGTTTTTGTCTCTTTTTTTTTTTAAACACACAAAATTTTTCATAATTTGCTTTTTTTGGGAGAAAAAAGTACCTACCACAGAGCAGCGTCAGAGAAACCTAGCAGGGCATAGCTGAGGAGACTCTGATAGCTAACCCTGATTCTGACCTAAAATACTCTAGGTTGGTGGGCTAATCTCATAAACCACCACTGACAATTGATTCTGGAAAAAAAGGGCAAATCTGGCTCTTTTTCCAGAAACCAAAATAGCCGCCGTTGCACTGAGCGACCACGCATGCGCCCACGCAGTAGAGCCGGCGCCGCACAGTACAGAGAGCCGTCACCAGATGGATCTCCATCTCTCCCCCGGATCGCGCATGCGCAATACGGCGGCGCGGACCCCGACCAGAGAGACTCTCCTATCGGGCGGAATGGCAGAGAATAATAAGGCACCTGCAGCCGCCGAACACGGAGCAGATAAACGAAGTACAGTAATGCCAGCATGTTAGGACAAACAAAGGCAACGGCCCCATCAAGCTGACTAGTCTAAAAGGAAAGATGAAGTAGGATAACAACTTTTTTTTTTTTTTTAAAGGGAAAACCTAACAAGCAAAGTTAAGGGAGGAAAGCGGCGGGGAGAGGGGGAAAAAAAAAAGAGAGAACAACATATGCTTTAAAATAAAACAGAAACCACCAGCCTGGGAAGATGGGAGCTGATCCTTTTGCGACTCCACTGCATTTATCCTGGGATGCGGTAGCAGACTGCGTTCCTGTGAGGAAACTCTGCAAAAAGACCCTAACAGATCCACAGAGGGGTTCCCAGTCTTATCAGCGCTGTGAGCAGCCCAAGAGCAGGGACTGCACACGGGAAAGGCTAAACTTGGCGGACGCTGCCAAAGGCAGAGGTATGGACGTACTGCTACTCTTCACCAGCGCAAGAGATATGAAGAAAAAAATGAGAATGTTGAGGGAGGGACTATGCCTTTAATTTATGCTATTCACTAGTCCTAAGGGAGGAGTTGAGGCGGAGCTCTATCACAGGTATGCTGCCATGGAGGCACCAGGAAATACGTTTTTTCTAGTGAAAAAAGCGCAGCAGAGACTGTTTTTTTTCGGAGACTGAAGCAGGCTGGATTGCCCTTAAGGCTTCTGGTCAATTTCTATCAGTGTACCATTGAGAGTATTCTTCTCTAGGGATGAGCTCGGTGTTCGAGTCGAACATACGTTCGACTCGAACATCGGCTGTTCGACCGTTCGGCGAGCATCGAACGATTTGGGCCGTTTGCGCCAAATTCGAGTGACGCGAACGGCCCACAATACACTGCGCCATCGCAGTGCAATCCCGGCGCTGTGATTGGCCAAGCATGCACTGTGACCCCGCATGCTTGGCCAATCACAGCGCCGGCAGCTAGGAGAGCCATAATTGGCCACAGGCAGGTTGCCTGTGGCCAATTATAGCTCAGGGGGTTTAGCACACGCCCCACACTATAAAAGGCCGCCAGCGCGGCGGCCTTGTGCAGTGTGTTCCGGCACAGGGAAAGAGAAGCATAGGCAGGGACAGTGTTGATATTCTTTGTGCTATTCTTGTGTGCAGGGAGAGAGAAGGATAGGCAGGGAGAGTGTCAGTGTCATATTCTTTGCTAAACCTTGTGTGCAGGGAGAGAGAAGGATAGGCAGGGGACAGTGTCAGTATCATATTCTTTGCTAAACCTTGTGTGCAGGGAGAGAGAAGGATAGGCAGGGAGAGTGTCAGTGTCATATTCTTTGATAAACCTTGTGTGCAGGGAGAGAGAAGGATAGGCAGGGGACAGTGTCAGTGTCATATTCTTTACTAAACCTTGTGTGCAGGGAGAGAGAAGGACAGGCAGGGAGAGTGTCAGTGTCATATTCTTTGATAAACCTTGTGTGCAGGGAGAGGGAAGGATAGGCAGGGGACAGTGTCAGTGTCATTGTTGCTAAGCCTCCTGCACAGTATACACCTGAAGCTAGGCCTTATTGCTGTGTTTTCCAAGTGTGTTACACCAACAGGCATTTGCAGCACTTACAGCGGGCGGAGTGTGCCTCCTGCACATTATACACCAGAAGTTAGCCCGTATCGCTGTGTTTTCCTGGTGTGTTACACCAACAGGCATTTGCAGCACTTACAGCGGGCGGAGTGTGCCTCCTGCACATTATACACCTGAAGTTAGCCCGTATTGCTGTGTTTTCCTGGTGTGTTACACCAACAGGCATTTGCAGCACTTACAGCAGGCGTAGTGTGATTCCTGCAAAATATACTCCTGAGGCTAGGCCTTATTGCTGTGTTTTCCTAGTGTGTTACACCAACAGGCATTTGCAGCACTTACAGCAGGTGTAGTGTGATTCCTGCAAAATATACTCCTGAAGCTAGGCCTTATTGCTGTGTTTTCCTAGTGTGTTACACCAACGGGCATTTGCAGCACTTAAAGCAGGCGTAGTGTGATTCCTGCAAAATATACTCCTGAAGCTAGGCCTTATTGCTGGTTTTCCCATCTCCCTGCAGGCCATTAGAATGTCTGGAAGGGAAACAAGGAGAGACAGACAGTCAGGAGCCAATAAAAGAGGGCAAGCAGGCTCTGTGTCTAGAGACAACAGTGCTGGTCGTGGACGCGGTGCATCGCCATCAGCACGTGGCCATGGGACACGCTTGTCCTTCTTTTCGGCAGCTGGACGTGTTGAGCCACATCATGCCGAAGACTTGGTAGAGTGGATGACCAAGCCCTCCTCATCCTCCTCATCCTCTCTCACCCAGGCTCAGGGAACTGGCAAAGCAGCTGCCAAAGCGTCCTCTTCCCTGGTATCAATGTCATCATCAGTCACTCCTTCCCTAGACCAACCATGTCCTCCTGAGGAGTCCCCCGAACTGTTTGAGCACAGTGTTGGGTACATGCTCTAGGAGGATGCCAGGAGGATGCCCAGCGTTTCGAAGGGTCTGATGATGATACCCAGCTAGAGGAAGGCAGTAGCGTGAGAGCAGAGAGAGGGGATGCTCAAGAAGGACACCAATCTGGCAGTCATGTTGCAGCAGCTGCAGCATACTGCCAGATTGGCTCCAGTGATGAGGAGGGAGGGGATGATGAGGTCACTGACTCCACGTGGGTGCCTAATAGGAGAGAGGAGGAGGAGGATGAGGAGGAGGCACATCTCCAATGAGGCAGGATGCCCTCGGGGGGCCAGCGTAAGGGCAGCACACCGACGGAATCACACCGCAGAGCTCCGCCTGTGCAGGGCGCTGCCTCTACTCGTTATTCAAAAAGTTCTTTGGTGTGGGCCTTTTTTGAGTCGAGTGCATCAGATCGCACAGCTGCTGTTTGCAACATATGTCTCAAGCGTATATCGCGTGGCCAAAACATCACCCGCTTGGGCACCACATGCTTGACCAGACATATGTTGACCTGCCATGCAGCTCGTTGGCAAGCCTACCTTAAAGACCCACACCAAAGATCAATGCGGACCTCTCCTTGCACCGCACCTCTTCTTCTTCCTCCATGGCCTCTTCCTGTGCTTTGTCCTCGGAACCAGCGGTGCTCCGTAGGCGTTCAAGGGGCTACGCAAGTACGCAGGCAAAAAGATGCCATGCCGTGCTTGCGCTGGTGTGTTTGGGGGACAGGAGCCACACTGGGGCAGAGGTTCTGTCTGCTCTGCAGGGGCAGGCCAAGAGGTGGTTGACGCCACGCCAGCTTAAGCCAGAAATGGTGGTTTGCGACAATGGCACCAACCTCCTCTCCGCCCTCCGACAGGGACAACTGACCCATGTGCCCTGTGTGGCTCACGTCCTTAACCTGGTAGTGCAGCGGTTCTTTGGCAGGTACCCGGGCTTACAGGATGTCCTGAGGTAGGCCAGGAAAGTCTGTGTGCATTTGTGCAGATCTTATAATGCCAGTGCTCGGCTGGCTGAGCTGCAAAAGGAGTTGAACCTGCCCAAGAACCGCCTTACATGCCCACCAGGTGGAACTCAACGTTGGCCATGCTGCAGCAGCTGCACACGCAGCAGAGGGCCATCAATGAGTACCTGTGCGACTACGGCACCAGGACAGGGTCAGGGGAGCTCTGGTTTTTTTCACCACGCCAGTGGGGCATGATCAGGGATGCATGCACTGTCCTGGCACCATTTGAGGAGGCCACAAGGATAGTGGGCAGAGACAGTGCATGCATCAGTGACACTGTACCTCTTGTCCACCTGTTGTAACATACGCTGCGTGGAATAATGGACAGGGCACTTGAGGCAGAACAGAGGCAGGAAGAGGAGGACTTCCTTGCCTCTCAATGCCCCCTTTACCCAGATAGTGTTCCTTCTGTCCCACCCATCGCACAGGAAGAGGAGGAGGAGGAGGATTGTATCAGCATGGAGGTGGAGGCTGGCACTCAGCATCATCAGCAGCAGTCTTTTAGGGATGATTTACAGTCCCAAGAAACCCGTGGACTTGTACGTGGCTGGGAGGAGGTGGCTGCGGATCATGTCGTCCTTAGTGACCCAGAGGACTCCGGACCGAATGCCTCAGCTAACCTACGCTGCATGGCCTCCCTGATCCTGCAAAGTCTGCGGAAGGATCCTCGTATTCTTCGGATCAAGGAGAGGGACCATTACTGGCTGGCCACTCTCCTTGATCCACGGTACAAGGGTAAGGTTGAGGACCTTATCTTACCGTCACAGAGGGAGCAGAGGATGAGACAACTCCGGGAGGCCTTGCAGAAAGGTCTGTGCAACGCGTTCCCAGAGACTGGGAGGTTACAAACTCCTGGTCCTGGACAACGAGTTGCTGAGGCTTCGGTCAGTCAAAGAAGGAGCGGTGGGGAAGGTGGCCGTCTGACCGATTCGTTCAGACAATTCTTTAGTCCGCAGCCCCAAGGTATGATCGGTTGCAGCAACCATCGCCAGCGTCTGATATACATGGTGCAGGAATACCTAGGGGCAAGGTCAGACTTGGACACCTTCCCCACCGAAAATCCTCTGGCTTACTGGGTCTTGAGGATGGATCACTGGCCAGAGCTTGCACAGTATGCAATTGAGCTACTGGGCTGTCCTGCATCCAGTGTTCTTTCGGAACGCACATTCAGTGCTGCTGGAGGATTTGTCACGGATCACAGGGTGCGCCTGTCCACCGACTCGGTTGATCGACTGACCTTCATAAAGATGAACCAGTCTTGGATCACCACCAGCTACCAAACACCTGAAGCTGATATAACAGACTAATTTATTTTCAAATGTCACATCCCTTCAAGACTGATGCTGATGCTGAGAGACTGTCCTGTTATGTTGACTGACTATCCTCCTCCTCCTCAATGATCCGATTGATGATGATAGCTTGGAAGAACATTTTTGTTTCTGGGTGCCACCACCAGTGGCTAAGGCCCAATTTTTCAGCCCCTGTTTAACAGGGGCATGTAATTAAAAAAAATTATGCAATGCTTTGCAGCAGGGCTCATTCCTGCCCTCCAACTAGAGTGTCTGGGAGAGGTTGCAGTGTCGTGGCACCAGGACCAGTGGCTAAGGCCCAATTTTTCAGCCCCTGTTTAACAGGGGCGTGTAATTACAATTTTTATGCAATGCTTTGCAGCAGGACTCATTCCTGCACTCCAACTAGAGTATCTGGGAGAGGTTGCAGTGTCGTGGCACCAGCACCAGTGCCTAAGGCCCAATTTTTCAGCCCCTGTTTAACAGGGGCGTGTAATTACAATTTTTGATGCAATACTTTGCAACAGGGCTCATTGCTGTGCTCCAAGTACAGTATCTGTGAGGGGTTGCAGTGTTGTGGCACCAGTGCCTAAGGCCCAATTTTTCTGCCCCTGTTTAACAGGGGCATGTAATTACAATTCTTGATCTAATAATTCACAGCAGGGCCCATTCCTATGCCCATTTAGAGTAACTGTGAGACCTTACAGTGTTGTGTCAACACCACCACCACCACCACCAAAGGCCCAATTTTTCAGCCCCTGTTCAACAGGGGCATGCAATTACAATTCTTGATCTAATAATTCACAGCAGGGCCCATTCATGCGCCCACCAAGAGTAACTGTGAGGGCTCATAGTGTTGTGGCAACACCAACATGTAAGGGGCAAATTTCAGCAGAGTATATACGGCAGGCCCCTACTTTCAAACATCCAACTTACAAACGACTGCTCCTTGCAAACGGAAGGATACAACAGGAAGTGAGAGGAAATCTACCCCTAGGAAGGCAAATTATCTCCTGTAAGAGTTAATATGGGAAAAAAAAGTGTCTCCTCTCCACTGATGCTTTATCACCAATTCTTGTTTCAATAAAAAACCCAAATTTTCAAAAAACATTTGTCATTAGGACGTAAAGTGAGGTGAACTGTTCTGAACAGGTGCACACTGCACAGACAGCAAAACAAATGTTACAGGGGTGATAACCCTTCCCTATGTTTTCCAAAAAGCTTAAAAATAGATTTTTGGGCTGGAGCTACACTTAAACAATGTACCTGTTCAAAATTACAAACAGATTCTACATAAGAACAAACCTACAGTCCCTGTCTTGTATGCACCGCCTGCATACGGCTGTTCAGAGTATATAGGGCCTTTTTTATTTTGTGTGCGGGGTTCCCCTTAATATCCATACAAGACCCAAAGGGGCTGGTAATGGGCTGGGGTGGGGGTGGGGTGTGATGGGGTAGCTATGCCATTTTTCTTAAAGATTTTCATCCATATTACCGGGATCAGACATTACATTAAAGCCGCAAGCAGTTTTAAATGGCTTTTTTTCCTTTAGAAATGTAATTTTGTGCAGGGACAGTTCTAAACACGGGAAACACGTGGCACTTCACAGGCATACTTTAGACACCCCCCAGGTACGATATTTAAAGGAATATTTGACTTTTTTTTTTTTCACTTTATGCATCATTAAAATGACTGCTCCCGAAAAAACGGCCGTTTTTAAAACTTCTTTTTGCATTGATACATGTCCTCTGGTGCAGAACCCGGGTTCCCAAACCCTTTTTAGGACAATAACATGCATAATAGTCGTTATAATTAGCACTTTAGATTTCGAACGTTCGCATCCATTGTATTTAATAGGGTTCTAACGTTTGTGCAAACTTTCGGTCCGTTCGCGGGTTCTGGTGCGAACCGAACCCGGGGGGTGTTCGGCTCATCACTATTCTTCTCCACTGCGCTGTAGTGTGGTATGCCAGCGTCAGGGCGGAGGATAAGAAGTGCCTGTCTCGTGTGGTGAAAACAGCACAGCGGATCATAGGAACAGAGCTACCGAATTTGGACACAGCATATGCCAGCCGATTAAAAAAGCGGGCAAAAGCTATTAGTATTGATCCAACCCACCCAGGTTACAGTGTGTTTGTCCCATTGCCATTAGGAAAAGGTATAGGACACTTAAAACGCACACTAATCGCTTAAAGCATAGTTTTTTTCCCCTAGGGCTGCATTGTCCATAATCCCATCAGGTACAGTGTTTTATTTTATGTGGAATTCAAAAAAAATTTAAAATATTTTTTTATTTTTTTTTAAATAACATTTTATATTTTGATATATTTAAATAGATATGTGGGCATGTGCTAGGAGTATGTATGTGTGGTTTTGTTGAGAAGTGTTTTATTGCTGCTGTAAAGAGTACCGGAAATTTTTTGTTGTATGTACCGTATACCTGTATACTCGAGTATAAGCCAAGTTTTTCAGCACATTTTTTTGTGCTGAAAATGCCCCCCTCGGCTTATACTCGAGTCTGTGTCTATCTTCAAATTTGTGCGTCTGATCCTGGCCAGCCATAGGTCCCCTGGACCCCAAGCTTGGCACACATGTAGCCCCACTCTTCCTCTATAAGTGTGCAAAGTTTATTGTCCGGGGGACCTACGGTCGGGGAGCACTGATTTTTCAAAAACCGGGCACCCCTTCCATAGACTTTCATGTTAAATGGTAATTTCTCTGGTAAATTTGGGGACCCGGTACTGGCCTGCCCTAGGTCCTCTGGACCCCAAATGTGGCACGAATGTAGCCCCACTCTTCATCTACAAGTGTGCAAAGTTTGTTGTCCAGGGAACCTACAGCCGGGAGCACCGATTTTTCAAATCCGGGCACCCCTTCCATAGACTCCCATGTTAAACGTCAGTCTAGTCACACAGCACCGGAGATCAGGTAGGGAGATTGGGCACTGTGAGGCATGGACACAGTGAGGCATGGGCACAGTGACAGTGAGGCATGTGCACAGTGAGGCATGGGCATAGTGAGGCATGGGCACAGTGAGGCATGGGCACAGTGAGGCATGGGCCCAGTAAGGCACAGTGAGGCATGCAGATGGAGACCCTAGGCTTGACTCGAGTCAATAAGTTTTCCCATTTTTTTGTGGTAAAATGAGGTGCCTTGGCTTATATTCGGGTCGGCCTATACTCGAGTATATATGGTATACAATGACAATAAAGTATATCTATCTAATGATTTATGGATTATATACTTCTGGTGAAGAAGATGCTAATTATATCCAGGCAGAAAAGGGTATAGTTAAAGTGCATACAGGTGCATACGGACTTGTGTGGAAAAGAAGGATCTGATTTAATATGTTACTATTGAACTAAATAATACGGAATGCTGGGAAAAAAATAAAAACACACAAGAGTTGCCTGCTGGTCATAGATAGAATATATAAACCATTAATATGGCAGTTAAATAATGGAGAGATACAGTATGTTTTTATGTATCTACAGATGAGTGGATTACTTATCATACTTAGAATTGTTTGGTTTGATGGATAGTGTATAAAGTGTATAAAGGCCTATATTGTACAAATCATTCAGCTATTTTCTTGGGATGGAGGAGATTATACTTATTAACCAATAATTTATATTACAGATCGGGTTGCCACCTGTCCGGTTTTGACCCGAACAGTACGGGTTTATGAGGCTGTGGCCGGGTTTCTCTCTGCCTCTCACCCGGACACCATTTCCAGCTGACAGGGGGTACCATGGGGCCTCCTTTTACGAGCCCCGGCAGGCCGGCACACAGCGGGACCCGGACAGCAGGGGGATCGGAGCGGCGGGCGGGGGGAGCAATTACAGAGCAATCAAAACAAAGGGAGAGAGAGAGAAGCGACAGGCAGCTGCTGGTGCTGAAGTTTTTATTGAAATAAATGTTTCTCATTCAATAGATTTTTATTTTTCAAATCAGATCTTGTACAGATATCACATAACACATAGGTAAATCATGACAAAGGGTAATATCATGTTTAACATATCACATTTTTCCCATCATAAAATTTAGACTCAGCAACAAATCCTCTAAAGATATTTCAGATAGCAACTATGAGTTGAGGAACTGAAGTTATAAAATAACCCCTGGTAACTGGAAAGGAGGACAGTATGAAAACTGGACCCGAAGGTCAGACAGTCTGGGAAGTCCTACCCATCCTGGGCACCCGAAGGGGATCTTCCTGTGCCCCGGTCAGGCCGCCCGCCCGCCCGCCCGCCACCTTCACATAAACCCAATACCAGGGTACTAGGATTATAAAAGAATAATGCAATTATACTTATACTCTGAAATGCATAACAGATTCAAGTCATAGAGTTGCCGAAACAATTATATAACAATTAATTTCATCAAACCCTTGAATCATGTTTAATAACTTGAAGACAAAAATATAAGAAAAATAAAATAAATAAGAAATAAAAAGATAATGAAGAAAGAGAAAAAGGAAAGGAGAGAAGAGAAGAGGGAAGAAATCACATGCCTAACGTGATATTTTTAGGAACTAGAGTGATCAGAGTCATTCCCAACCATCAGAGAAATGCCACAGAAAACAGCCCAAGGTTCCCACACAGCTTCAAATTTAGGGATTGTATTTGCTAATATGCAAACCAACTTCTCTTGTGTAGGGATGAGCTTCGTGTTCGAGTCGAACATACGTTCGACTCGAACATCGGCTGTTCGATCGTTCGACGAAGATCGAACGATTTGGGCCGTTCGCGCCAAATTCGAGTGACGCGAACGGCCCACAATGCACTACGCCATCGCAGTGTCATCCAGGCGCTGTGATTAGCCAAGCATGCACTGTGACCCCGCATGCTTGGCCAATCACAGCGCCGGCAGCGAGGAGAGCAATGATTGGCCACAGGCAGGATGCCTGTGGCCAATTATTGCTGAGGGGGTTTAGTACACGCCCCACACTATAAAAGGCCGCCAGCGCGGCGGCCTTGTGTAGTGTGTTCCGGAGCAGGGAAAGAGAAGCATAGGCAGGGACAGTGTCATTATTTTTCCTTTACTAATCCTGGATTCCTTGTGTTTAGGGACAGATAAGGATAGGTAGGGAGAGTGTCAGTGACAGTGTGCTATTCTGTGCTAATCCTTGTTTGTAGGGACAGAGAGGTACAGTGAGGGAAAGTGTCAGTGTGCTATTCTGTTCTAAACCAATCTTGCTGAACCATATTTTCAATCCTTGAGTTTAGGGACAGAGAGGTACAGTGAGGGAAAGTGTCAGTGTGCTATTCTGTTCTAAACCAATTTTGCTGTTCCATATTTTCAATCCTTGAGTTTAGGGACAGAGAAGGACACTCGTGGCAATTTTCAGTGTGCTTTTCTGTGCTAAATCTTGTTTGTAGGGAGGGACAGAGTAGGACAGTGAGGGAAAGTGTCAGTGTGCTATTCTGTTCTAAACCAATTTTGCTGTTCCATATTTTCAATCCTTGAGTTTAGGGATAGAGAAGGACACTCGTGGCAATTATCAGTGTGCTATTCTGTGCTAAATCTTGTTTGTAGGGAGGGACAGAGTAGGACAGTGAGGGAAAGTGTCAGTGTGCTATTCTGTTCTAAACCAATTTTGCTGTTCCATATTTTCAATCCTTGAGTTTAGGGACAGAGAAGGACACTCGTGGCAATTTTCAGTGTGCTATTCTGTGCTAAATCTTGTTTGTAGGGAGGGACAGAGTAGGACAGTGAGGGAAAGTGTCAGTGTGCTATTCTGTTCTAAACCAATTTTGCTGTTCCATATTTTCAATCCTTGAGTTTAGGGACAGAGAAGGACACTCGTGGCAATTTTCAGTGTGCTATTCTGTGCTAAATCTTGTTTGTAGGGAGGGACAGAGTAGGACAGTGAGGGAAAGTGTCAGTGTGCTATTCTGTTCTAAACCAATTTTGCTGTTCCATATTTCAAATCCTTGAGTTTAGGGACAGAGAGGTACAGTAAGTGAAACTGACAGTGTGCTATTCTGTTCTAAACCAATTTTGCTGTTCCATATTTCAAATCCTTGAGTTTAGGGACAGAGAAGGACACTCGTGCAAATTATCAGTGTGCTATTCTGTGCTAAAACTTGTTTGTAGGGAGGGACAGAGTAGGACAGTGAGGGAAAGTGTCAGTGTGCTATTCTGTTCTAAACCAATTTTGCTGAACCATATTTTCAATCCTTGAGTTTAGGGACAGAGAGGTACAGTGAGTGAAACTGACAGTGTGCTATTCTGTTCTAAACCAATTTTGCTGTTCCATATTTCAAATCCTTGAGTTTAGGGACAGAGAAGGACACTCGTGCAAATTATCAGTGTGCTATTCTGTGCTAAATCTTGTTTGTAGGGAGGGACAGAGTAGGACAGTGAGGGAAAGTGTCAGTGTGCTACTTCTGTTCTAAACCAATTTTGCTGAACCATATTTTCAATCCTTGAGTTTAGGGACAGAGAGGTACAGTGAGTGAAACTGACAGTGTGCTATTCTGTTCTAAACCAATTTTGCTGTTCCATATTTCAAATCCTTGAGTTTAGGGACAGAGAAGGACACTCGTGCAAATTATCAGTGTGCTATTCTGTGCTAAAACTTGTTTGTAGGGAGGGACAGAGTAGGACAGTGAGGGAAAGTGTCAGTGTGCTATTCTGTTCTAAACCAATTTTGCTGTTCCATATTTTCAATCCTTGAGTTTAGGGACAGAGAAGGACACTCGTGGCAATTTTCAGTGTGCTATTCTGTGCTAAATCTTGTTTGTAGGGAGGGACAGAGTAGGACAGTGAGGGAAAGTGTCAGTGTGCTATTCTGTTCTAAACCAATTTTGCTGTTCCATATTTTCAATCCTTGAGTTTAGGGACAGAGAAGGACACTTGTGGCAATTTTCAGTGTGCTATTCTGTGCTAAATCTTGTTTGTAGGGAGGGACAGAGTAGGACAGTGAGGGAAAGTGTCAGTGTGCTATTCTGTTCTAAACCAATTTTGCTGTTCCATATTTTCAATCCTTGAGTTTAGGGACAGAGAAGGACACTCGTGGCAATTTTCAGTGTGCTATTCTGTGCTAAATCTTGTTTGTAGTGAGGGACAGAGTAGGACAGTGAGGGAAAGTGTCAGTGTGCTATTCTGTTCTAAACCAATTTTGCTGTTCCATATTTTCAATCCTTGAGTTTAGGGACAGAGAAGGACACTCGTGGCAATTTTCAGTCTGCTATTCTGTGCTAAATCTTGTTTGTAGGGAGGGACAGAGTAGGACAGTGAGGGAAAGTGTCAGTGTGCTATTCTGTTCTAAACCAATTTTGCTGTTCCATATTTTCAATCCTTGAGTTTAGGGACAGAGAAGGACACTCGTGGCAATTATCAGTGTGCTATTCTGTGCTAAATCTTGTTTGTAGGGAGGGACAGAGTAGGACAGTGAGGGAAAGTGTCAGTGTGCTATTCTGTTCTAAACCAATTTTGCTGTTCCATATTTTCAATCCTTGAGTTTAGGGACAGAGAAGGACACTCGTGGCAATTTTCAGTGTGCTATTCTGTGCTAAATCTTGTTTGTAGGGAGGGACAGAGTAGGACAGTGAGGGAAAGTGTCAGTGTGCTATTCTGTTCTAAACCAATTTTGCTGTTCCATATTTTCAATCCTTGTGTTTAGGGACAGAGAAGGATAGGCAGGGGACAGTGTCAGTGTCATTGTTGCTAAGCCTCCTGCACAGTATACACCTGAAGGTAGCCCTTATTGCTCTTTTTCCCATCTCCCTGCAGGCCATCCATTAAAATGTCTGGAAGGCAAACAAGGAGAGGCAGACAGTCAGGAGGCAAAAAAAGAGGGCAAGCAGGCTCTGTGTCTGGGGGCAACAGTGCTGGTCGTGGACGCGGTGCATTGTCATCAGCACATGGCCATGGGACACACTTGTCCTTCTTTTCGGCAGCTGGACATGTTGAGCCACATCATGCCGAAGACTTGGTAGAGTGGATGACCAAGCCCACCTCATCCTCCTCATCCTCTCTCACCCAGGCTCAGGGTACTGGCAAAGCAGCTGCCAAAGCGTCCTCTTCTCTGGTATCATTATCTTCATTAGTCAATCCTTCCCTAGACCCACCATGTCCTCCTCCTGAGGAGTCCCCCGAACTGTTTGAGCACAGTGTTGGGTACATGCTCCAGGAGGATGCCCAGCGTTTGGAAGGATCTGATGATGATACCCAGCTAGAGGAAGGCAATAGCGTGAGAGCAGAGAGAGTGGATGCTCAAGAAGGACACCAATCTGGCAGTCATGCTCCAGCAGCTGCAGCATACTGCCAGATTGGCTCCAGTGATGAGGAGGGAGGGGATGATGAGGTCACTGACTCCACGTGGGTGCCTAATAGGAGAGAGGAGGAGGAGGAGGAGGATGAGGAGGAGGCACATCTCGAACGAGGCAGGATGCCCTTGAGTGGCCAGCGTATGGGCAGCACACCGACGGAATCACACCGCAGAGCTCCGCCTGTGCAGGGCGCTGCCTCTGCCCGTCATTCAAAAAGTTCTTTGGTGTGGGCCTTTTTTGAGGCGAGTGCATCAGATCGCACAGCTGCTGTTTGCAACATATGTCTCAAGCGTATATCGCGTGGCCAAAACATCAGCCGCTTGGGCACCACATGCTTGATCAGACATATGTTGACCTGCCATGCAGCTCGTTGGCAAGCCTACCTTAAAGACCCACACCAAAGAACAAAGCTGACCTCTTCTTGCACCGCATCAGCTGGGATCTCCAACCCCACTATACCTTCACTCCTCTCTGAAACCTGCTCTGAGAGGAATGAAGGTGTAGAATTAGGTGTGTCACAGGCAAGTACTTGCGGGCACTCTGCTAGCAGTACACCAACGTCCGATTCTAGCAGGCAAATTTCCCTGCCCCAGCTGCTGGACCGTCGAAAGAAGTTCACTCCCAGCCATCCACATGCCCAGCGGTTGAATGCTAGCTTGGCTAAATTGCTAGCGCTTCAACTGCTGCCTTTTCAGTTGGTAGACTCGGCCCCCTTCCGTGAGTTTGTGCAATGTGCGGTTCCTCAGTGGCAGGTTCCCAAACGCCACTTTTTCGCACGGAAGGCGATTCCGGCTCTCTACAGGCATGTGGAAGGCAATGTCTTGGCCTCGCTGGACAGGGCGGTCAGCGGTAAGGTGCATATTACCGCTGACTCATGGTCCAGCAGGCATGGACAGGGACGTTACCTTTCTTTCACGGCCCATTGGGTCACTCTTTTGGCAGCTGGGAAGGATGCAGGACAAGGTGCAGTAGTGTTGGAGGTTGTTCCACCGCCACGCCTCCAAAATGCTACTACTGGTTGTGACACACCTCTCTCCTCCACCCCCTCCGATTCTTCTTCCTCCATGGCCTCTTCCTGTGGTTTGTCCTCGGAACCAGCGGTGCTCCGTAGGCGTTCAAGGGGCTACGCAAGTACGCAGGCAAAAAGATGCCATGCCGTGCTTGCGCTGGTGTGTTTGGGGGACAGAAGCCACACTGGGGCAGAGGTCCTGTCTGCTCTGCAGGGGCAGGCCGAGAGGTGGTTGACGCCACGCCAGCTTAAGCCAGGAATGGTGGTTTGCGACAATGGCACCAACCTCCTCTCCGCCCTCCGACAGGGACAACTGACCCATGTGCCCTGTATGGCTCACGTCCTTAACCTGGTGGTGCAGCGGTTCTTGGGCAGGTACCCGGGCTTACAGGATGTCCTGAGGCAGGCCAGGAAAGTCTGTGTGCATTTCCGCAGATCTTATAATGCCAGTGCTCGCCTGGCTGAGCTGCAAAAGGAGTTGAACCTGCCCAAGAACCGCCTTATATGTGACATGCCCACCAGGTGGAACTCAACGTTGGCCATGCTGCAGCGGCTGCACACGCAGCAGAGGGCCATCAATGAGTACCTGTGCGACTACGGCACCAGGACAGGGTCAGGGGAGCTCGGGTTTTTTTCACCACGCCAGTGGGGCATGATCAGGGATGCATGCACTGTCCTGGCACCATTTGAGGAGGCCACGAGGATGGTGAGCAGTGACAGTGCATGCATCAGTGACACTGTACCTCTTGTCCACCTGTTGGAGCACACGCTGCGTGGAATAATGGACAGGGCACTTGAGGCAGAACAGAGGCAGGAAGAGGAGGACTTCCTTGCCTCTCAAGGCCCCCTTTACCCAGACAGTGTTCCTTCTGTCCCACCCATCGCACAGGAAGAGGAGGAGGAGGAGGATTGTGTCAGCATGGAGGTGGAGGCTGGCACTCAGCATCATCAGCAGCAGTCTTTTAGGGATGATTTACAGTCCCAAGAAACCAGTGGACTTGTACGTGGCTGGGAGGAGGTGGCTGCGTATCATGTCGTCCTTAGTGACCCAGAGGACTCCGGTCTGAATGCCTCAGCTAACCTACGCTGCATGGCCTCCCTGATCCTGCAAAGTCTGCGGAAGGATCCTCGTATTCTTCGGATCAAGGAGAGGGACCATTACTGGCTGGCCACTCTCCTTGATCCACGGTACAAGGGTAAGGTTGCGGACCTTATCTTACCGTCGCAGAGGGAGCAGAGGATGAGACAACTCCGGGAGGCCTTGCAGAAAGGTCTGTGCAACGCGTTCCCAGAGACTGGGAGGTTACAAACTCCTGGTCCTGGACAACGAGTTGCTGAGGCTTCGGGCAGTCAAAGAAGGAGCGGTGGGGAAGGTGGCCGTCTGACCGATGCGTTCAGACAATTCTTTAGTCCGCAGCCCCAAAGTATGATCGGTTCCAGCAACCATCGCCAGCGTCTGATATACATGGTCCAGGAACACCTAGGGGCAAGGTCAGACTTGGACACCTTCCCCACCGAAAATCCTCTGGCTTACTGTGTCTTGAGGATGGATCACTGGCCAGAGCTTGCACAGTATGCAATTGAGCTACTGGCCTGTCCTGCATCCAGCGTTCTTTCAGAACGCACATTCAGTGCTGCTGGAGGATTTGTCACGGATCACAGGGTGCGCCTGTCCACCGACTCGGTTGATCGACTGACTTTCATCAAGATGAACCAGTCTTGGATCACCACCAGCTACCACACACCTGATGCTGATATAACAGACTAATTGATTTTAAAATGTCACATCCCTTCAAGACTGATGCTGATGCTGAGTGCCTGTGCTGTTATGTTGACTGGCTATCCTCCTCCTCCTCCTCAATGATACGATTAATGATGATAGCTTGGAAGATCATTTTGGTTTATGGGTGACGCCACCAGTGGCTAAGGCCCAATTTTTCAGCCCCTGTTTAACAGGGGCGTGTAATTAAAATTTTTGATGCAATACTTTGCAACAGGCCTCATTGCTGTGCTCCAAGTACAGTATCTGTGAGGGGTTGCAGTGTTGTGCCACCAGTGCCTAAGGCCCAATTTTTAAGCCCCTGTTCAACAGGGGCATGCAATTATAATTATTGATCTAATAATTCACAGCAGGGCCCATTGCTGCGCCCACCAAGAGTAACTGTCAGGCCTTACAGTGTTGTGGCACCAGCACCACCATCACCACCACCACCACCACCAAAGGCCCAATTTTTCAGCCCCTGTTCAACAGGGGCATGCAATTATAATTATTGATCGAATAATTCACAGCAGGGCCCATTGCTGCGCCCACCAAGAGTAACTGTCAGGCCTTACAGTGTTGTGGCACCAGCACCACCATCACCACCACCACCACCACCACCAAAGGCCCAATTTTTCAGCCCCTATTCAACAGGGGCATGCAATTATAATTATTGATCGAATAATTCACAGCAGGGCCCATTGCTGCGCCCACCAAGAGTAACTGTCAGGCCTTACAGTGTTGTGGCACCAGCACCACCATCAAAGGCCCAATTTTTACTACCACTGATCAACAATTATATGTTATTACAATTCCTGATATAATAGTTGACAGCAGGGCGTTCCAGCACCCACCAAGAGTAACTGTGAGTGCTTACAGTGTTGTGCCAACACCAACACCTAAGGGGCCAATTTCTGCAGAGTATATACGGCAGGTCCCTACTTTCAAACATCAAACTTACAAACGACTCCTGCTTGCAAACGGAAGAAGACAACAGGAAGTGAGAGAAAATCTACCCCTTGGAAGGAAAATTCTCTCCTGTAAGAATTAATATGGGAGAAAGGTGTCTCCTCTCTACTGATGCTTTATCACCAATCCTTGTTTCAATAAAAACACCACATTTCAAAAACAGTTGTCATTGGGATGCAAAGTGAGGTGAAATGTTCTGAACAGGGGCACAGACAGCAAAAAAAATGTGACAGGGGTGATAACCGTTCCCTATGTTTTCCAAAAAGCTAAAAAAAAGGAATTTGGCATGGAGCTACACTTAAACAATGCAGCTGTTCAAAATTACAAACAGATTCTACATAAGAACAAACCTACAGTCCCTGTCTTGTATGCACCGCCTGTATACGGCTGTTCAGAGTATATAGGGCCTTTTTTATTTTATGTGCGGGGTTCCCCTTAATATCCATACAAGACCCAAAGGGGCTGGTAATGGGCTGGGGTAGGGGGGGGGGTTGATGGGGTAGCTATGCCATTTTTCATAAAGATTTTCATCCATATTACCGGGACCAGACATTGCATTAAAGCCGCAAGCAGTTTTAAATGGCTTTTTTTCCTTTAGAAATGTTATTTTGTGCAGGGACAGTTCTAAACACGGGAAACACGTGGCACTTCACAGGCATACTTTAGACACCCCCCAGGTACAATATTTAAAGGAATATTTGACTTTTTTTTTTTACTTTATGCATCATTAAAATGACTGCTCCCGGAAAACGTCCGTTTTTAAAACTTATTTTTGCATTGATACATGTCCCCTGGTGCAGAACCCGGGTTCCCAAACTCTGTTTCGGACAATAACATGGATAATAGTCGTTATAATTAGCACTTTAGAATCCGAACGTTCGCATCCATTGTATTTAATAGGGTTCTAATGTTCGTGCGAACTTTCGGTCCGTTCGCGGGTTCTGGTGCGAACCGAACCCGGGGGTGTTCGGCTCATCACTACTCTTGTGTCATAATCCAAGAGATTTTATTTTGTATTGCCATCATGGAAACTCTGGGCTGCCTCCAAGATCTAGCAATAGTGATTTTTGCCCCCAGTAGCATGAAGTGGATTAGCTTCCTTGTGGGTTTAGAGACGTTGGGAATACAGGCATTGAGGAGAGCAATAGAAGCAGACCTGGGAATCGAACACTTAGTAACCTTAAATATGAGGTTAAAAATCCTCTTCCTGACCGGCCTGATCCTAGGACATTCCCACCAGATATGCACCTAAGAGTTGGCAGCCTCTAAAGCAATTGGGATCCGATGCTGGGTAGATGGTCGCAAGCCTGGCAGGAGTCACATACCACCTCATAAAAACTTTCAAGTTAGCTTCCATAAGGGAAATGTTCAAAATACCTTGGAATGAGTTAAAACATGCCCTCTGCCAGGTGCCCTGGTCTCAGTTTAGCTGGAGGTCATCCTCCCATGCTGTCATATATGAGGATTTCGTAGTTACATAGTTACATAGTTAGTCAGGTTGAAAAAAGACACAAGTCTATCCAGTTCAACCATAAAAAAAAAAAAAAAAAAAAAAAAAAATATCGTACAATCCCATATACCCAATTCTATACCCACAGTTGATCCAGGAGGAAGACAAAAAAAACAGCAGAGCATGATCCAATTTGCTACAGCAGGGGAAATAATTCCTTCCTGATCCCCCGAGAGGCAATCGGATATTCCCCGGATCAACTTTACCTATAAATGTCAGTACCCAGTTATATTATGTACATTTAAGAAAGAATCCAGGCCCTTCTTAAAGCAATCTACTGAGCTGTAAAAAAGGAAAAAAAACTGTGCTATCTATGAACAATACAATAAAAGCAGCAACTGTGATATGTGATGGCATATAGGTGACAAAAGGTATAAAATAAACAGATGCGCTAAACAAAATTATATATTATGTGCAACCAGCAGTGATACTGGCAATAAAATGTCCACAAAAATACACATGTGATATAAGTCCATAAATGAATAAAATGGTGACAGTGTAACAAAGTGTCCTATGAAGGATTGAAGACCAAGGAGGAAGGTAGACCGTGGGGGGATAGGCAGTAGGAAAACCAAATCCACTGGAAAAAACACCCGTGTCCACCACCAGTATATAGGCTGCTTACCAGAGGTAAGAATCAAATGAACTCATCTGCAATTCCAGAAGGTGAAAAACCAGATCATCTCGGAGTCCAACCAGAGACTGAATCTCAACAGGTATTTCCCAGAAAGAAAAAAGGAAGCTCGATGGTGCATTACCAAATGACAATTTATTTAAAAGGAAAGATTAAAAACACTTACAAAAATGAAGTGGAAATAAGACAAAGCGGCCGCCGGTCCGCCGCTACCTGTCCCGTAGTGATGACGTCAGCACGTACACCTCCCTAGTGGATTTGGTTTTCCTACTGCCTATCCCCCCACGGTCTACCTTCCTCCTTGGTCTTCAATCCTTCATAGGACACTTTGTTACACTGTCACCATTTTATTAATTTATGGACTTATATCACATGTGTATTTTTGTGGACATTTTATTTCCAGTATCACTGCTGGTTGCACATAATATATAATTTTGTTTAGCGAATCTACTGAGCTGGCCAGAACCACCTCTGCAGGGAGTCTATTCCACATTTTCACAGCTCTTACTGTGAAGAAACCTTTCCGTATTTGGAGGTGAAATCTCTTTTGCTCTAGACGCAAAGAGTGCCCCCTTGTCCTTTGTGTTGACCGTAAAGTGAATAACTCAGCACCAAGTTCACTATATGGACCCCTTATATATTTGTACATGTTGATCATATCCCCCCTTAATCTTCTCTTCTCAACAGTGAATAAATTCAATTCCTATAATCTTTCCTCATAGCTGAGCTCCTCCATGCCTCTTATCAGTTTGGTTGCCCTTCTCTGCACTTTCTCCAGTTCCCCAATATCCTTTTTGAGAACTGGGGCCCAAAACTGAACTGCATATTCTAGATGAGGTCTTACTAATGATTTGAACAGGGGCAAAATGATATCTCTCTCTCTGGAGACCATACCTCTCTTAATACAAGAAAGGACTTTGCTCGCTTTGGAAACCGCAGCTTGGCATTGCATGCCATTATTGAGCTTATGATCTACCAAAACCCCCAGATCCTTCTCCACTACGGATCCCCCCAGTTGTACTCCCCCTAGTATGTATGATGCATTCATATTCTTAGCCCCCAAGTGCATAACTTTACATTTATCAACATTAAACCTCATCTGCCACATAGTCCCCCAATTAGACAGAGCATTGAGATCGGCTTGTAAATTGGTGACATACTGTAAGGACGTTATTCCACTGCATAGCTTGGTGTCATCTGAAAATACAGAAATGTTACTTTTGATCTCAGACCCAATATCATTTATAAAGATATTAAAAAGTAAGGGTCCCAGCACTGAACCCTGGGGTACACCACTGATAACCTTGGACCATTAAGAGTAAGAATCATTAACCACTACTCTCTGAATTCTGTCTTTTAGCCAGTTTTCTATCCATTTACAAACGGATATTTCCAATCCTGTAGACTTTACCTTGCACATGAGCCGTGTGTGGGGAACTGTATCGAATGCTTTTGCAAAATCCAAGTATACCACGTCCACAGCCACCCCTCTGTCCAAGGTCTTACTTACCTCTTCATAAAAAGAAATCAGGTTTGTCTGACAACTTCTGTCTTTCATGAATCCATGCTGTCTGTTGCCTAACCACTTAAGCCCCGGACCATTTCGGGCCATTAGGACCAAGCCTGTTTTTGGGATTCGGCACTGCGCTGCTTTAACTGTAAATTGTGCGGACATGCAATGTTGTACCCAAATGAAATTTGCGTCCTTTTCTTCCCACAAATAGAGCTTTCTTTTAATGGTATTTGATTGCCTCTGCGATTTTTATTTTTTGCGATATAAACAGAAAAAGACCGAAAATTTTGAAAAAAAATGATATTTTCTACTTTTTGTTATAAGAAAAATCGAATAAACTCAATTTTAGTCATACATTTAGGCCAAAATGTATTCAGCCACATGTCTTTAGTAAAAAAAAGTCAATAAGCGTATATTTATTGGTTTGCGCAAAAGTTATAGCGTTTACAAACTAGGGTACATTTTCTGAAATTTACACAGCTTTAAATTTATGACTGCCTATCTCATTTCTTGAGGTGCTAAAATGGCAGGGCAGTACAAAACCCCCCCAAATGACCCCATTTTGGAAAGTAGACACCCCAAGGAAATTGCTGAGAGGCATGTTGAGCCCATTGAATATTTTTTTTTTGTCCCAAGTGATTGAATAATGACAAAAAAAAAAAAAATTACAAAAAGTTGTCACTAAATGATATATTGCTCACACATGCCATGGTTATATGTGGAATTGCACCCCAAAATACATTCTGCTGCTTCTCCTGAGTACGGGGATACCACATGTGTGGGACTTTTTAGGAGCCTAGCCACGTACGGGACCCCGGAAACCAAGCACCGCCTTCAGGATTTCTAAGGGCGCAAATTTTTGATTTCACTCCTCACTACCTATCACAGTTTCGAAGGCCATAAAATGCCAAAATAGCACAAAACCCCCCCAAATGACCCCATTTTGGAAAGTAGACACCCCAAGCTATTTACTGAGAGGCATGTTCAGTCCATGGAATATTTTATATTTTGCTACAAGTTGCGGGAATATGACAAACTTTTTTTTTTTTGCACAAAGTTGTCACTAAATGATATATTGCTCACACATGCCATGGGCATATGTGAAATTACACCCCAAAATACATTCTGCTGCTTCTCCTGAGTACGGGGATACCACATGTGTGGGACTTTTTGGGAGCCTAGCCGCGTACGGGACCCCAAAAACCAAGCACCGCCTTCAAGGTTTCTAAGGGCATAAATTTTTGATTTCACTCCTCACTACCTATCACAGTTTTGAAGGCCATAAAATGCCAAGATGGCACAAAACCCCCCCAAATGACCCCATTTTGGAAAGTAGACACCCCAAGCTATTTGCTGAGAGGCATGTTGACCCCATTGAATATTTTTTTTTGTCCCAAATGATTGAATAATGACAAAAAGAAAAAAAAATGTACAAAAAGTTGTCACTAAATGATATATTGCTCACACATGCCATGGTTATATGTGAAAATACACCCCAAAATACATTCTGCTGCTTTTCCTGAGTACGGGGATACCACATGTGTGGGACTTTTTGGGAGCCTAGCCGCGTACAGGGCCCCAAAAACCAAGCACCGCCTTCAGGATTTCTAAGGGCGTAAATTTTTGATTTCACTCCTCACTACCTATCACAGTTTCGAAGGCCATAAAATGCCAAAATAGCACAAAACCCCCCCAAATTACCCCATTTTGGAAAGTAGACACCCCAAGCTATTTGCTGAGAGGCATGTTGAGTCCATGGAATATTTTATATTTTGCCACAGGTTGCGGGAATATGACAAACTGTTTTTTTTTTTGCACAAAGTTGTCACTAAATGATATATTGCTCACACATGCCATGGGCATATGTGAAATTACACCCCAAAATACATTCTGCTGCTTCTCCTGAGTACGGGGATACCACATGTGTGGGACTTTTTGGGAGCCTAGCCGCGTACGGGACCCCAAAAACCAAGCACCGCCTTCAAGGTTTCTAAGGGCATAAATTTTTGATTTCGCTCCTCACTACCTATCACAGTTTTGAAGGCCATAAAATGCCAAGATGGCACAAAACCCACCCAAATGACCCCATTTTGGAAAGTAGACACCCCAAGCTATTTGCTGAGAGGCATGTTGAGCCCATTGAATTTTTTTTTTTGTCCCAAATGATTGAATAATGACAAAAAGAAAAAAAAAATGTACAAAAAGTTGTCACTAAATGATATATTGCTCACACATGCCATGGTTATATGTGAAAATACACCCCAAAATACATTCTGCTGCTTCTCCTGAGTACGGGGATACCACATGTGTGGGACTTTTTGGGAGCCTAGCCGTGTACGGGACCCCAAAAACCAAGCACCGCCTTCAAGGTTTCTAAGGGCATAAATTTTTGATTTCACTCCTCACTACCTATCACAGTTTTGAAGGCCATAAAATGTCAAAATAGCCCAAAACCCCCACAAATGACCCCATTTTGGAAAGTAGACACCCCAAGCTATTTGCTGAGAGGCATGGTGAGTATTTTACAGCTCTCATTTGTTTTTGAAAATTAAGAAAGACATTTTTTTTTCTTTTTTTTTTTCTTTTTTTACATTTTCAAAACTTTGTGACAAAAAGCGAGATCTGCAAAATACTCAACATACCTCTCAGCAAATAGCTTGGGGTGTCTACTTTCCAAAATGGGGTCATTTGGGGGGGTTTTGTGCCATCTGGGCATTCCATGGCCTCCGAAACTGTGATAGGCAGTGAGGAGTGAAATCAAAAATTTACACCCATAGAAATCCTGAAGGCGGTGCTTGGTTTTTGGGGTCCCGTACGCGACTAGGCTCCCAAAAAGTCCCACACATGTGGTATCCCCGTACTCAGGAGAAGCAACAGAATGTATTTTGGGGTGTAATTCCACATATGCCCATGGCATGTTTGAGCAATATATAATTTAGTGACAACTTTTTGTACATTTTTTTTTTTTTGGTCATTATTCAATCACTTGGGACAAAAAAAAAATATTCAATGGGCTCAACATGCCTCTCAACAAATAGCTTGAGGTGTCTACTTTACAAAATGGGGTCATTTGGGGGGGTTTTGAACTGTCCTGGCATTTTATGCACAACATTAGGAAGCTTATGTCACACATCATCCACTCTTCTAACCACTTGAAGACCAAGCCCTTTCTGACACTTTTTGTTTACATGAAAAAAAAAATTTTTTTGCAAGAAAATTATGTTGAACCCCCAAACATTATATATTTTTTTAAAGCAAAGGCCCTACAGATTAAAATAGTGGGTGTTGCATTTTTTTTTCCACACAGTATTTGCGCAGCGATTTTTCAAACGCATTTTTTGGGGGAAAAACACACTTTTTTTATTTTTAATGCACTAAAAAACACTATATTGCCCAAATGTTTGATGAAATAAAAAAGATGATCATAGGCCGAGTACATGGATACCAAACACGACATGCTTTAAAATTGCGCACAAACGCGCAGCGGCGACAAACTACATTCATTTTTAAAAGCATTTAAAAGCCTTTACAGGTTACCACGTTAGATTTACAGAGGAGGTCTACTGCTAAAATGACTGCCCTCGATCTGACCTTCGCGGTGATACCTCACATGCATGATGCAATTGCTGTTTACATATGACGCTAGACCGACGCTTGTGTTCGCCTTTGCGCAATAGCAGGGGGGGACAGCGGTGCTTTTTTTTTTTTTTTTATTATTTATTTGGCTTTTTTATTTTATTTTTAAACTGTGCCTTCCATATTTTATTTTTTTACCATTTTTATCGTTATCTCAGGGAATGTAAATATCCCCTATGATAGCAATAGGTAGTGACAGGTACTCTTTTTTTGAAAAAAATTGGGGGGTTAGACCCTAGATCTTTCCTCTGCCCTCAAAGCATCTGACCACACCAAGATCGGTGTGATA
This sequence comes from Rana muscosa, assembly GCA_029206835.1. Classification (NCBI taxonomy): domain Eukaryota; kingdom Metazoa; phylum Chordata; class Amphibia; order Anura; family Ranidae; genus Rana; species Rana muscosa. Next base: position 7,417,259 of record CM055123.1, on the reverse strand, counting down.
AAATGCTTTCCCAATTTCCCAATGGCGCTTTTTATATCCGGGGGGGGACATTCCCTCCCACTGCTTGTAAAAGCAGTCTAGAGGCTAATTATCTGCTAGAATTGCTTTTACATGAAAGCCGGCTGCTGGCTGAAAAGAATGATACCAAGATGATACCTAAACCCGCAGGCATCATTCTGGTATAAACATTCAAAGTCCAGCAACATACCAGTACGTTGCTGGTCCTTGTTGGACATGTATTGTAATCTTTTTTTTCATACAGCCTATTGGCTGAACGAAAAAAAGAGATTGATTGGTGGGTATGCCCACCATTAGAATACCTCCCTTCATCCAGCCACTTCTAATGATGGGCATATATGCCGAAGCATGGGGGCATCCTCCCGCAAAAAAGTTATGCCGCGTACACACGGTCAAGCCTTCGTCGGAATTTCGACCGTATGTACGCGGCATAAAAGGTTATGCCGCGTACACACGGTCGGACTTTTCCACGGGCAAGCCTCCGTTGGAATTTCGACCGTATATACGCGGCATTAGGAGCAAAATCGCTCCTCCGCCCCTGCTGCCCCCATGCTTCGGCATATATGCTCTTTTTTTTAACTGTGGTGGTGAAATCACCTCCTACAGCGTTGGAGTCACGGCTTTATGTATCGTGGGAGCAAACGCTGTTGCTGTCAAGATAAATATATCCGCGCTGCAACTGAATGGCGTACCTGCTAAGCAAATGGTGGTTAACATTAAAACAAAGTAACATTACAGTACAACAGTAAGACCTTACCATGCCATACCTGCAAAGCAAATACCAAAACAAAACCTAGTAAAAAATAAAAAAATGTTTTAACGCAACCTGTGCCTAAAATATATATATGCCGAAGCATGGGGGCATCCTCCCGCAAAAAAGTTATGCCGCGTACACACGGTCGGAATTTTCCACGGGCAGGCCTCCGTCGGAATTTCGACCGTATGTACGCGGCATTAGGAGCAAAATCGCTCCTCCGCCCCTGCTGCCCCCATGCTTCGGCATATATGCTCTTTTTTTTAACTGTGGTGGTGAAATCACCTCCTACAGCGTTGGAGTCACGGCTTTATGTATCGTGGGAGCAAACGCTGTTGCTGTCAAGATAAATAGATCCGCGCTGCAACTGAATGGCGTACCTGCTAAGCAAATGGTGGTTAACATTAAAACAAAGTAACATTACAGTACAACAGTAAGACCTTACCATGCCATACCTGCAAAGCAAATACCAAAACAAAACCTAGTAAAAAATAAAAAAATGTTTTAACGCAACCTGTGCCTAAAATATATATATGCCGAAGCATGGGGGCATCCTCCCGCAAAAAAGTTATGCCGCGTACACACGGTCGGAATTTCGACCGTATGTACGCAGCATTAGGAGCAAAATCGCTCCTCCGCCCCTGCTGCCCCCATGCTTCGGCATATATGCTCTTTTTTTTAACTGTGGTGGTGAAATCACCTCCTACAGCACTGGAGTCACGGCTTTATGTATCGTGGGAGCAAACGCTGTTGCTGTCAAGATAAATAATTCCGCGCTGCAGTTGAATGGCGCACCTGAAAACAAAAAATTACATACCTGAAAAGCAAGCATGATAAAACATTGCAGAATAGAATACAGTAAAAAAGAGCAGAACAATAGAGAGAAAATAGAGAGAGAGAGAACAATAAAACGACAACTATTTTTGTTTTTTTTATTTTATATTTTTTTTGTGTTTTGTTTTTTACGTTTTTTTTTTCTTTTTTACACTTCTTTTTGTAACTTTACAACTGTAATGGTTCGGGTCTCTCAAAATGTAATGGCATCTTGGGAGACCCTGTGTAAGTGTGTCCTTGTCTGTGAAATGCTGTACCCTACGCTAAAACTTCACTTTTGAGTGGTAGCGTTCAAAACATTCACCTTGGCAAAGACCAGGCTTGTCAGGACAGAGTGGACAAAAACTACGGGTGTCACGCCTAAATCCTCGCTTGCTACAGACACGACATCTTTTTTGGGGGTGGCTTTGGGTAGGGGTACTCGGGAGGACATACGAATAATGCCTCTCATGCAGCCGGCTTACTGCATTTGGTTGGGGATGGTGAGGTGCAGAACCGCCTGGATACAGGAGTTCTGTGACTATCTCATTCTGGAATTTTAGAAGAGATAACGTCCCGCCTGAAGCTCTGTATAGCACATGAGCGTTCAGCAAAGCCAATTGGAATAATGATAGAGACACTGTTTTGTACCAGCGTCTCGCCTTACGGTCAATTAGATACGGCGCCATCAACTGGTCATTGAGGTCCACCCCTCCCATATTTTGGTTATATTCGTGGACACAGAGGGGTTTCTCCACAACACCAGTCGCCGTACGAATTTGGACTGTCGTGTCTGCATGAAGGGAGGTAAGAAGGAAAACATTCTTATTGTCCCTCCACTTCATAGCGAGCAAGTTATTACACTTCAAGCAGGCTCTCTCCCCCAGCCTAAGACGGGCATCTACAAGCCGCTGGGGAAAGCCCCGGCGATTAGGTCGCACGGTGCCACATGCTCCAATCTTATGATCAAACAAGTGACTAAACAGTGGCACGCTCGTGTAATAATTGTCCACATACAAGTGGTACCCCTTTCCGAATAAGGGTGACACCAAGTTCCACACTATCTTGCCAGCGCTCCCTATGTAATCCGGGCAGTTGACCGACTCAATCTGACTGTCTTTTCCCTCATAAACCGTAAAGTTCACTACATAGCCTGTTGCCCTGTCACAGAACTTGTAGAGCTTGACCCCGTATCTGGCACGCTTGCTGGGAAGGTACTGCTTGAAAGACAAGCGGCCAGAAAATTTAATCAGGGACTCATCAACGCAGACAACTTGATCGGGAGTAAACAAGGCTGCAAAACGTTCGTTGAAGTGGTTTATGAGGGGCCGAATTTTATAGAGCCGGTCGTATTCAGGGTCCCCACGTGGACGACAAAGTTCATTGTCGTTGAAGTGCATGAACCGCAAAATCTGCTTGTATCGTGCCCTGGACATGGAGGCAGAGAACACGGGCATGTGGTCAATTGGGTGCGTGGACCAATAAGCACGCAATGACGGAAATTTATGTGTGCCCATGTTGAGGGAAAGGCCCAGAAAGGTCTTAAATTCGGAAACCGTAATTGGTTTCCAATTTCTGGCAATTTTAGGCAACTGGGGGTTAGCGGCGATAAATTGACCAGCATATAAATTACTCTGGTCCACAATAGATCTATAGAGATCTTCCGTGAAAAACAGCGAATAAAAATCAATTGGAATAAAATCAGCTGTTTCCACCTGAATACCGGGTTGGGCAGTGAATGGGGGAAGTACGGGTTCTGCAGAAGTGGTGGGGACCCAATCAGGATAGGCAAATTCTGCAGGAAGGGCAGTATGGGCACGACGGGCCTGCCTTTGTCTTCTTGGTGGCAGCGGGACACTACTTGTGCTTGCCACCTCGCCAGCTTGAACTGCACTTATGGGACTCGCCACGTCACCAAGTGTTACTGCAGTGCTGGATGTACGTCCAGGCTGTACTAGGCCGCTGGTGCTTGCCAGTTCACCAGAAGGAATAGCGGCGCTAGTACTACTCTGCTCCATGATACGAGAGACCTGCGGTTCTTGCTCCTCAACAACCTCAGAAGATCGGGATCGGGTACGCCTGACCTTAGCAGGGACCTCAACTTCGTCGTCAGAGCTATCTGACGTGGGGCCGCTGACGTCACTGTCTTCTACGGGAAGATATTCTGAGCCTGAATCTGACAGATACGTGACCTCCTCTTCACTATCTGTCATGCTCAGAATCTCGTAGGCCTCTTTACTAGTGTACCTTCGTCTTGCCATTTTGGGCTCTAAATTTAGGGGTACACTAGTAAGATTCACAGGAAAAAAAGCACCTGACTGTCGTCAGCAAATATATCAAACGCTACAAAAAAACTGTTAGCGATCGCAGGGATCAGGCCTGTCTCTGCGAACGCTGCAGTTATGTGTGTTGTGTTTGGTAAGTGACAGTGATCGATCGATACTGCACTTGGGTGGGCTGGGCTGGGCTGGGCTGGGCGGAGGGGCTAAACGCAGGCGCTAGCAGGTATCTGGGCTGATCCCGCTAACACTGCGTTTTTGGGAACCCTAAACCGCTGGGGATGCTAGTATAGATCTGATCAGATACTATACCACTAAGGGGGGTGTATGCTTTGCGCGTGGGTGTTAGCGTTACTGGCACTAACCTAACACTGCCTGGGGCGACGCAGACCCTCTCTGGCGCTAAAACCTAATTGATCTCACCCGCCGGGCGATCAGGGGGGTTAAACCTTTATTGGGTTATATACGGCGGGTGCCCTGATGCTAAAAAAAGCAAACTAATCAACCAGCGTCACCCGTAACCTTTATATGGTGATCACTGGTGAAAGGGTTAACTAGGGGCAATCAGGGGGTTAAAACCTTTATTAGGTTAAATATGGGGGTACCTGACACTATATAAAAACCTGACGGGTAACCTAAATAACTAAATAACTTACTGGCTAACCAGTGACACCAGTGACGCTTATACGGCGATCACTGGTGAAAGGGTTAACTCTAGGGGCAATCAGGGGGTTAAAATAATATATGGGGGTACCTGACACCAATAAAAACCTGCGGCGAACCTAAAAAAAAAATAACTGCCTATCTAAAACACCAGCGACACGAATACAGCGATCGGAAAAACAATCGCTTAGTGACGCTGAAGTTAGGGGGTGAAAGGGTTACCTGGGGGGTGATCAAGGGGTTAAACCTTTATTAGGGGGGGGGGGTAGGGGGCTACCCTGGACCTAAAGGGGCCTAATCCTAACTGCCCTGCAACTTTTTACAATCACAGGTGACACTAAATGCAGTGATCAGTAAAATAAATGATCACTGCAATCAGTGACACTGTGATTGGGGGCTTTGGGGTGACCTGGGGGGTGATCTGGGGGTGACTGGGGGGTGATTTGTGTGCCTATGTGTACCTACGTGTCAGTGGACTGTTGGAGCACTAACCTCTGTCTTCACTCCTCGGCGCCGGGAACGAAAAGACCGCGGCGAGGGAGATGACATCACTTCCTCCAGCCTGTGTTTACATCACATGGCGGAGGAAGCAATTTCATTGGCCGGGAGCGATCGCGAGGGGGGGGCGGAATCGAGCGGCCGCCCCCTCATGCCTGATCGCTCCCGAACACTTAACGACCGCTCACTGCAGTGAAGGGGGGTCCGGATGGACCCCCCAACTGCACAAAGGCGATCACGTAGATCTACGTGATTCTGCCTGTCCGTGCCATTCTGCCGACGTAAATCAGCGGTGGGCGGTCGTTAAGTGGTTAAATAGTTTTTTTCCAGCAAGAACTCATCTATGTGGTCTTTTATTAATCTCTCCAGTATCTTCCCAACTATTGAAGTTAAACTAACAGGTCTATAGTTACTTGGTAAAGACCTAATTCCCTTTTTAAATATAGGCACCACATTGGCCCTGCGCCAATCCAGTGGTACTATTCCTGTCATTAATGAGTCCCTAAAAATTAAATACAATGGCTTTGAAATTACAGAGCTCAATTCTTTTAGGATCCGTGGGTGTATGCCATCTGGCCCAGGTGCTTTATCCACCTTTATTCCATCTAAATATTTCTGGACCATATCACTTTTGAGCCATTGTGGATTTGGGGCTGTGTCCCTACCACCCCCATTTTGGACATGAGCTCCCCCATGCTCCTTTGTATACACAGAACTGAAGAAAGTATTTAATAAATTAGCCTTCTCTTTGTCCCCAGTCACCCACTCTAGATTATTTTGTAAAGGGCCTACATGCTCAGACTTGACCTTTTTACTATTAATATATTTGAAGATTTTTTGGGGGTTTGTCCTACTATCTTTTGCAATCTGTCGTTCATTTTGAATTTTTGCATCCTTGATTTCCTTTTTACATATCCTGTTATATTCTTTGTAGCATTTAAATGACACTAGTGTTCCCTCATTTTTATATTTTTTTAAAAGCTCTTTTCTTATAGTTTATAGCTTTTTTAACTTTGGCAGTGAGCCACATAGGTTTTATTTTTAGCCTTTTAAACTTATTGCCCATGGGAATATACTAGTTTGCAGTGAGTAGATGCCAATATTCCCTCCCAGTCTAAGTCCTGGAGAGCAGCCCTCATCCTTGGAAAATTTTCTCTCTTGAAATTAAGTGTTTTTATCTTTCCCGTATGTGATTTTGCTTACAACTAACATCAAATGAAATCATGTTATGGTCACTGCTACCCAGGTGTTCCTTTATCTGAACATTAGTAATACGCTCTGCATGGTTTGAGATTACCAGGTCCAACAGAGCAGCATCATTCCTAGTTGGGGCCTCAATAAACTGGACCATAAAATTGTCCTGCAATAGGTTAATAAATTTTTGCCCTTTAACTGTCCCAGCAGTTCCATTACTCCAGTCAATTTCTTGGTAGTTAAAATCCCCCATTATTATCACCGTCCCAGCCCTTGCAGCACTTTCCATCTGTGCAAGGAGCTGAGTCTCCACCTCCTCATTAACATTGGGTGGTCTATAACCAACTCCAATGATTAACTTTGAACTACGCACATCTGTATGCAGTTCCACCCATAATGCTTCAGACTCATCCCACTCTCCATCCACCAGGTCCTCTTTCACACTCGCTTTGAGATCACTTCTCACATAGAGACAGACCCCTCCACCTTTCCTTTTTACCCTGTCTTTCCGAAAGAGTGCATAGCCAGGAATATTAATAGCCCAGTCATGTGAGGAATGAAGCCAAGTTTCAGCAATACCGATTACATCATAGCTCTCCTCGTGCACCAGAGCTTCCAACTCACCTATTTTGCTTGGCAGACTTCTGGCATTGGTGAACAGACACTTTAATGCATTAATATATTTTGACCGGTCACATACTATCCTCTTGGGTGTTCCCAGATTGCAACTAGGACTTGCTACTATACTTACCTTGGGTTTATGTGCTTTGGTTACCCTACCACAAATGCCCCTAATACTAACCTCTAGAATATGTTCCCCGCTGACTCTCACTATCTCTGGACCCTCCCTCCCATCGCCTAGTTTAAAAACCCCTCTAACCTTTTGGCCATCCTTATTCCCAGCTGATCTGCACCCTCCTCATTTAGGTGCAGTCCGTCCCTTCTATAGTACTGGTTATCGACTGAGAAGTCGGCCCAGTCCTCCAGGAACCCAAACCCCTCCTTACTACACCAGCTCTTCAGCCACTTGTTCACTTCCCTAATCTCCCTCTGCCTTTCTGGTGTGGCTCGATGTACCGGTAGTATTCCTGAGAAAACTACCTTGGAGGTCCTTTTCCTCAATTTAGCTCCCAAGTCCCTAAAATCGTTCTTTAGGACACTCCATCTGCCTCTGACTTTGTCATTGGTGCCAACGTGCACCATGACAGCTGGGTCTTCCCCAGCCCCTCCCAGTAATCTGTCCACCAGATCCGTGATGTGCCGAACCCAAGCGCCCGGTAGACAACGTACAGTTCGGCGCTTCAGGTCTTTGTTACAGATTGCCCTCTCTGTCCTTCTAAGAATTGAGTCCCCTACCACCAGAATCTGTATTTCCTTTCCCTTCGCTTACCCCCCACTCTCACTGGAGGAGTTCTTCCCCCGGCAGCTAGGAGAGTCCCTCAGCTCCAGCAGTGCTGGTCCCTGACTGGTTTCACCAATGTCACTCAATGGAGCATACTTATTGGGATGCTCCAGCCCTGGATCGGCCTCCCTGGCACTTCGCCCTCTACCCTTCCTGACTGTCTCCCATCTACTATTTTCTAGTGCCTGCACCTCTTTGTCTCCACCCACCTCTGTGCTGGCCCCTGCCATCACCTGCCGGGTACGTTTCCAGCTCTCCTTTAGTGTGGAGGGTCTTCCCAGTGCTGACAGTTGCTTCCCTAGATTCAGAACCTGGGCTTCCAGGGAACAATGTGCTTACATTTTGCACAGCAGTAATCGCCCTCGATCAGATGATCAAGGAACGCATACATGCTGCAAGATGTACACCGAGTCGCCTCGCCACACCCGCCGGGCATCGTACCTATTAATTTAATGAGGATTAGAGATTATACCCTGTCCAAATTACCTAACACTAGCTTCCTGACCCAACTACTCAACAAGACAATACACAGGTACCACGCAGACCTACGTGCACCCGCAGACCAGCGTGCACTCGCAGACCAATGGACCTGCATGCACTCGCAGACCAGCGTGCACCTACAATACACAAGTACTAACGATCCACACACACTACTCAGACAACACTCATGTACTCACACTACACATCTACTATGACCCCTGTTTTAAACTCCTTTTTTAAACTCTTGATTTTAACTCACCACTTAGTCCAGTTCCACTTGGACAGAGTTCCAGCAACTCAAAATGAGCAGGCTCTAAATGAGCTCTACAGAAATGTATATAGGCCTCAAGCACCTGTGACCAATTAACCACTCCCCTTAATTAGTAGGCTGAAGGAAAAAAAGAGAAAAAAAAGGCTGTTTAAAATGTGCCAGAAAAAGGTGTTAAAAAGCTGCAAGGAAAAAGTCCCAAAAATGCAACCCAGCAGTCAAAAGCAGAAACTTCTTCACTCTCCACACAAGGTCTTCACTGTCTACCCTCCAACCAACAAGACTGGTTGGGCAAGTAAGTGAAGAGTAGATGACAGAAACATCTCCCCTTTGTCCCACGGCCAATCCACACCAGAGCTCATAATCTGTAAATTTGTGAGGAAGAGGTTTCTCCTTCCAAATATCATTTAAGAATTGTGAAATCTGTCCAAATCTAAGTTTTTCAGAATCCGGGAGGTCTAATTTACTTATGCAGTGGACATGGTAATAGGACCTTGAGACGTAAAGTATTGTCCTATCCGATATAGACCTTTGTTCGTCCACCAACTGAAGACCATGGATAAAACTTTGGGTTATTAAAAATGTGTGCTAGCGGTTGTGCATCAGAAACTAGAGCAGGAAGAGAACGGAGTCTGTCCCAGAGGGCAAAGGATTGAGATAGGGAAGGGGATAAGATGGGTGGTCTCCGTCTTTGGGGGCACCATAGCAGGTAGTCTAAGGAGAATTGGGGGAAAGCCTGTTCCTCTAATAGTACCCAGTCCGTTTTTTCTTTATTTGAGTAAATCACAGAAAACTGTGCTAGTCTGGCAGCTAAGAAGAAATTATATAAATGAGGCAATCCCACCCACCCCCCTTTTTCCTATGTAAATAGAGAGTATTCTGGGGGATTCTCTATCTGTAACTCTATTTGCCCCATACAAATTTGAGAATCTTACTTTGTAAAGATTGTATCTGTTCTTTCCTGATGGGAATGGGGAGGGAGCGAAATAGATACAAAATTCTAGGTAGTAAGGTCATTTTTACGTAGTTAACTCTGCCCAACCAAGATACAGTAGGTGCCGCCGACATTGTATATTCATCGCGATCCTATCACGGAGATTCTCGGCGACAGGGGTGCCGACATCTCGGCGACAGGGTGGCGACACATCTCGCGCTCGCTGCAATAGCGAGGAGACGCGGCACTGTATTTAACGGGGATCCGACGTGGATTCCCGCCAATACCAGGCACTGTGTTTGGTATGAATCCGGAGCGGGAACTCCGCGCCAATTTAAAAGAAAAAAACGGCATGGGTTCCCCCTCCAGGAGCATACCAGGCCCTTCGGTCTGGTATGGATTTGAAGGGGACTCCTCTAAGCCGAAAAATCGTCGTGGGGGTCCCCCTCAAAATACAAACCAGACCCTTATCCGAGCACGCAACCTGGCAGGCCGCAGGGGAAGAGGGGGGCTGAGAGAGCACCCCCTCCCTCCTGAACCGTACCAGGCCGCATGCCCTCAACATGGGGGGGTTTGGTTCTCTGGGGCAGGGGGGCGACCCGCGGCCCCCCCCCACCCTAAAGCACCCTGTCCCCATGTTGATGGGGACAAGGGCCTCTTCCCGACAACCCTGGCCATTGGTTGTCGGGGTCTGCGGGCAGGGGCTGATCGGAATCCGGGAGCCCCCTTTAATAAGGGGGCCCCCAGATGCCGGCCCACCACCCTATGAGAATTAGTATGGGGTACATCGTACCCCTACCAGATCAAGTGCTAAAAGGAAACCCTGTTGTTTTTGACCTCCATCCCACTTGGACTGCAAAATGGAGACAATATCAATCGCTCTTCTCACTTGATCTGGGCCTTGTCTTCCCGGCATAAATCCAACCTGATCCTTATGTATATATTTAGTAATAAATAAGGAAATGCGGTTATCCAGAATTTTAGTAAGTATTTTTAAATCATTATTTATCAGCGAGATAGGGCGGTAATTAGAAACTTCTTCCGGGTTTTTATCCGGTTTAGGTATGACAGTAATGTAAGCGGTATTAAGTTGTGTACCTAATTGGGAACCCTGAGTTTTAAAATTAAAAAATTTCGTCAAATGTGGGATAAGGGTGTCTATGAAGGCCTTGTAGTAGGGAACCGACAATCCATCAGGGCCTGGTGCAGACCCCGTTCTGAGTCCCTTAATGACTGCTGTCACTTCCTCAACAGAAAATGGGGCTTCAAGGATATCTTCCACATCCAAGGATGGAATAGGTAAGCCATCCAAGAATGTGGACATCGAGGCCCTTGGTAAATGTTAAGGAGCGCTATAAAGTTTGGAGTAAAACATCCAAAATGCCTCGAGAATTTTCTCCGGAATAGCCGTGGGTTCCTGTCCAGCAATGCGGATTTTAGGCATGGAATAAACCCTCGTTTTAGGGGATATTTTGGACGCTAACATCCGACCTATTTTTCCTGTCTGAGTATAAAATGTATTACTATTCCAGCGGAGAAATTTCTCCGCTTTTGTTGTGAGTACTAAATTGAGTTCCAGTCTAATCTTATCGATTTCAGCCAATAAGGAAGGAGATGGATTTCTTTTATGTTGTGTTCTCAGGGTCCTGTATGACTTCTCCAATCGCTCAATGTCCGCTTCCCTTTCATTTTTGATTCTAGTTGAAATTTGAATAAGCTTGCCTCTAATAAAGGCCTTATGAGCAGCCCACAGGGTTTCAGCAGAAATATCCTCTACATCATTTAAGCGGAAGTAATCTTGAAGAGCTTTATCAATTTCTACCTTTGTGGTTGGGTTGGAAAGTATGGACTAATTTAATCTCCAATGACCCCCCTTTGCCATACCAGCCTTATTGCGAATGGACATAATCACCATGGAGTGGTCAGACAGAACCGTATCTTTGATGAGAGATTTAATAACTGCCAGGAGAATGTAAGTGTCAGGGTCACCTGTGGCCAGGTGACAGATGCACACCGTAGGGGGACAGGAGTGCACCGCGAGGTAGTGAACCCTATGGCTGGCTTCTGTGGATAGGAAACTGGGTGGTTGTGGAAAGCGGGACCAGAGGAGCACAACCGGGATCCCAACGGAAGCGAGAGCCAAGATTCCCCAGGGCGCGGAGTCTAAGACCCAGCTGGTCTTCTCCAGGGCCTCTAGTGGTGAGGATGTTACGCTGCAGGCTGGGACCAGGTCGCGGCCCCTGGAGTTTCCTAGCTCACGCCCCGTAGGATAAGGGGAAGCAGCAGCACACGATAGAGAGAACCGAATAACAAGCCGAAGGTCAGGGGCCACAAGCAGACAAGGATAACGAAGAACGAGCCGAAGGTCAAGGGTCACGAGCAGACAGGGATGGTCGGGGACAAGCCAATAACGTAACAGAGAGATAGACGTAGCACACGGCAGGCAGGAACCCAAACACACAATGCCTAACAAACACGTTGATCAGCAAAGCAGGCTTGCAGTGCACAGGTTAATATAGTGTTCAGTGATAGGGCCTGGGGTGGAGTCAGGCTGGGAGGAGATTATAAAGGAAGCCAGGTGAAGGAGGTCTGGTCTCTAGATGAACACATGAGGAGGAAGGTAAGATGGCAGACAGACATTAATGCATATCCATGACAGTACCCTCCCTCTTACGAGGCCTCCCCCTTCCCCGCCTGGGCCCAGGTTTAGAGGGAAACTTCAGATGAAACTCCTTTAACAGACGAGGTGCAAAGACCTCAGATGCAGTGATCCAAGACCTCTCCTCAGGACCAAACCCTTTCCAATGAACGAGGTACTGAAGAACGCCTTTACAGAGTCGGGAGTCCAGAATTTGACTGATCTCGTACTCCTGATTATCCTCAGAGACAGGCGCCACGGTAGGAAGAGGACGAGAGAATTTATTGAGGACTAAAGGCTTTAGAAGAGCAACATGAAAGGAGTTAGTGATTTTAAGGCTCTTAGGAATCTGGAGTTTGAAACAAACCGGATTCAGTTTAGCAGTTACCGTGTATGGACCGATGAATCGTGGAGCAAACTTCAGAGAAGGAACTCGGAGCTTGATGTTCCTGGTAGAGAGCCAGACTTTGTCCCCTGGCTGAAGAGAAGGCGGTTTACGCCTGCGGCGGTCGGCAAAGCCTTTGAATTTTTCAGCAGCTGCCCGGAGGGAATCATGAACGTGACCCCAAACGGAATTGAGACACTCCTGAACCGAAGCCAAAGCTGGAATGTCTGGAGAACAGATCATAGGAAGAGGAAGTTGAGGGTGTTTTCCATAAACTGTGAAAAAGGGTGTCTTCTGCGAACTGGTATTCACATGATTGTTATGGGAGAATTCTGCCCACGGGAGTAGAGAGGACCAATCGTCATGGTGAGAAGACACAAAGGTGCGAAGAAAGACCTCTAACTCCTGATTAACCCTCTCAGTCTGTCCATTGGATTGGGGATGGTAAGAAGAAGAAAAATCCAAGACAATATTGAGGGATTTGCAAAAGGCTCTCCAAAAACGAGACGTGAATTGGACTCCCCTGTCGGAAACAATATGAGAAGGGACCCCATGTAGGCGGAGAATTTCTCGAATGAAAATGGGAACCAAGGCAGGGGCAGAAGGAAGACCAGGAAGAGGAACAAAATGAGCCATCTTGGAGAATCGATCGATTACCACCCAAATGACTGTATTATTCTCAGACAGTGGGAGATCGGTGATAAAATCCATGGCAATATGGGCCCAGGGTTCCTTAGGAATAGGCAAGGGCATGAGGAGACCAGCAGGAGCTTGTGTGGAGGATTTGGACTGAGCACAGACATGACAAGCTTTAACGTAGTCTTTGACGTCTGAGCGGAGATTAGGCCACCAGTAGTGACGACTGATGAGTAGGAAGGATCGGAGGAATCCAGAATGCCCTGCCACCTTGGAATCATGTCCCCAACGAAGGATCTTAGCTCTTAGCTCAGTGGGGACAAAGGTCTTACCAGGCGGAATTTTAGACTTCAGGGTGGTAGAGTGGGCAACAATGCATGAGGTGGGAATGATCGGCTCAGGTTCAGGGGCGGACTCCTCGTCCAAAGTGTCAAATGACCTAGAGAGCGCATCAGCCCGACCGTTGCAGGAACCAGGTTTGTAGGTAATCGTGAAATTAAAACGGGCAAAGAAGAGACTCCACCTGGCCTGTCTAGGATTCAGACGTTTAGCATTCTGTAGATACTGTAAATTCTTGTGATCGGTAAAGATCGTTATGGAGTGAGGGGAACCCTCCAAGAGATGACGCCACTCCTCTAACGCCAATTTAATTGCGAGAAGTTCCCGATCACCGATGGCATAATTCCTCTCTGCCTGAGAAAATTTTTTGGAGAAGAACGCACATGGTTGGCGTCTCTTCTCAAAGATTTGAAGAAGCACAGCTCCCACCCCCATTGAGGAAGCGTCCACTTCAATAAAAAATGCATTCCCAGGATTTGGTCTCCTCAAGAGGGGGCCAGAAACAAAGGCCTGTTTCAGGTTGTGAAATGCAGAGACAGCTTCGGGAGGCCAGTCTCTGGCATTCACACCCTTCTTGGTCAAAGCGATAATAGGCGCGGCAATGGAAGAGTAATTCCTTATGAACTGCCTATAATAATTAGTGAAGCCAAGAAAGCGCTGTGTGGCCTTGAGGCTAGCAGGAAGAGGCCAGTTGGTGATAGCCAAGACCTTCCCAGGGTCCATACGAAGCCCCGAACATGAGACAAAGCACCCCAAAAACAGGACCTCAGAACATTCAAAGGAACATTTCTCCAGCTTGGCATAGAGATTGTTCTCTCTAAGACGTTGAAGTACAGTGCGGACATGGTTTCTGTGGACGAGCAGATTTTCAGAAAAGATCAGAATGTCATCCAGATAGATGACAACAAACTGGTACAGCAGATCTCTGAAGATTTCATTGACAAAGTTTTGAAACACGGCTGGAGCATTACACAGACCAAAAGGCATCACCAGATATTCGTAATGCCCGTCTCTAGTGTTAAATGCAGTCTTCCATTCGTCACCCTCCCGTATTCGAATGAGATTGTACGCGCCTCTGAGATCCAACTTGGTGAAAATGGAGGCACCCTTCAACCTATCGAATAGCTCAGATATTAAGGGTAAGGGGTATCGATTTTTAATAGTAACCGCATTTAAACCCCGATAATCGATGCAGGGTCTTAAGGTACCATCCTTTTTGGCAACAAAAAAGAACCCTGCCCCTGCAGGCGATGAGGATTTCCGGATGAACCCTCTCTCCAGATTCTCTGCTACATACTCCGACATGGCCTGGGTCTCTGGGATGGACAGAGGGTAGGTACGACCCCTGGGTAGAGTTGCTCCGGGGACAAGATCAATAGCACAGTCAAAAGACCTGTGGGGAGGAAGCACCTCAGCTGATTTTTTACAGAACACATCCCGGTAATCGCTGTATGCGGCGGGAAGATCAGAAGAAACAGAAGTGGCAGCAACCGGAAGACTCTCCTTGGGGGTCACCTTGAGAAGACACGACGAGAAACATGAGGAACCCCAGGCCAGGATCTGCCCAGAGACCCAGTCCACATGTGGAGAGTGGAGCTGTAGCCAAGGGAGGCCCAATACAACTGGGGTAGAGGCCTTGGGTAGAATAAGAAAGGATATCCACTCCTGGTGGAGAATCCCTACCGACATCCTAATGGGTAGCGTCTGGAAGCGAATAGGGCCCCCTGGGAGAACAGTGCCATCAATTGCCGAGACTACCAATGGGGTAGTGAGAGGTGAAAGGGTAAGCTTCATAGAAGAAGCAGTTCTCCAATCCATGAAATTGCCGGCAGCCCCGGAATCCAGGTATGCAAGGGTTGACTGAGGAGAAGTGCCTACATGAAGGGACACCGGCAAGAGCAGGCGAGAAGGTGATGTTTCTGGGTCCAATACTCCACCTTCCAAATGTATTAGACCCGAGCGTTTCCCGGACGAAGCGAGCAGGAGTCACGAAAATGACCCTTGCCCCCACAATAGAGGCACAAGCCCAGAGTTCTGCGCCTAGCACGTTCTTCGGGGGTTAGTCTGGTCCGGCCCAGCTGCATAGGTTCTTCAGCAGGTAGAGGATGCTCCACGGAATGAAGGGAGGGGAGCTCAGACTGGCTAGGACCCAGAGAGTGCTGGCGTCTTTTTTCTAAGGACCTCTCTTGAAAACGAATGTCGATCTGGTTGCATAATGAAATTACATCGTCCAGACCGACGGGAATGGCTCTTCCCGCTAATTCGTCTTTCACTCGGTCAGAGAGGCCATGTAAAAAGGTAGCGACCAGGGCCTCATTATTCCAGCTCAATTCAGCTGTGTGGATACGGAACTGAAGAGCATATTGCCCCACTGAACTAGATTCTTGGCGAAGACGTAAGACAGCACTAGCCGCTGAAGAAGCCCGAGCCGGCTCTTCGAAGATATTACGAAAGAGCTTCAAGAATTCGGACAGACTGGAAACCACCGGATCGTTCCTCTCCCACAGGGGGGCAGCCCAGGCCAAAGCTTCACCGGAGAGGAGGGAAATGATATAGGCTACCTTAGCCCGGTCAGATAGGAAGCTTTGAGGCTGAAGCTCAAAATGAATAGTGCATTGGCTGAGAAACCCCCTGCAGGCCTTGGAGTCCCCAGAGAAACGGAACGGAGCTGGCAATCTTAGTGAGTGTGAGGCTGCGACTGGTGCGATAGGTACAGCCGCTGGTTGTACTTGGGGTTGCGGATTCGGGGTTCCCAAGGAGACCTGAAGCTGCTCGAATCGAGAAGCCAGATCCTGGAGGAATCGCATCACCTGGGTCTGATTTGATTCCTGGGTCTCAAGTCTGCGAACTATGCCCTGCAATGGATCATCCGCGGGAAGCGGGATGTCAGCCGGGTTCATGGCTGATCAAACTGTCAGGGTCACCTGTGGCCAGGTGACAGATGCACACCGTAGGGGGACAGGAGTGCACCGCGAGGTAGTGAACCCTATGGCTGGCTTCTGTGGATAGGAAACTGGGTGGTTGTGGAAAGCGGGACCAGAGGAGCACAACCGGGATCCCAACGGAAGCGAGAGCCAAGATTCCCCAGGGCGCGGAGTCTAAGACCCAGCTGGTCTTCTCCAGGGCCTCTAGTGGTGAGGATGTTACGCTGCAGGCTGGGACCAGGTCGCGGCCCCTGGAGTTTCCTAGCTCACGCCCCGTAGGATAAGGGGAAGCAGCAGCACACGATAGAGAGAACCGAATAACAAGCCGAAGGTCAGGGGCCACAAGCAGACAAGGATAACGAAGAACGAGCCGAAGGTCAAGGGTCACGAGCAGACAGGGATGGTCGGGGACAAGCCAATAACGTAACAGAGAGATAGACGTAGCACACGGCAGGCAGGAACCCAAACACACAATGCCTAACAAACACGTTGATCAGCAAAGCAGGCTTGCAGTGCACAGGTTAATATAGTGTTCAGTGATAGGGCCTGGGGTGGAGTCAGGCTGGGAGGAGATTATAAAGGAAGCCAGGTGAAGGAGGTCTGGTCTCTAGATGAACACATGAGGAGGAAGGTAAGATGGCAGACAGACATTAATGCATATCCATGACAGTAAGAAGGAACCAGGATATGGTCAATCCTGGCATAGGTATTGTGTGGGTGAGAATAATGAGTAAAATCTGTCAGTGAAGGGTTAGATTCTCGCCAAACATCCGCCAAGCCTATATCGTGTAGAAGTTTGGCTATTTTTAGACTTATCCTAGTGGGTCTGGTGAGTTGGGCTGAGGGGGGTTTGGATTTGTCCAACCCCTGATCGAATGCCACATTGGAATCTCCCCCCCAAATGACTGTGCTTCCAACTGAGGAGACAGGGTATCTAGGATGAGACGGAAAAATGTATCTTTTCCTGAATTGGGGGAATAATATGAGATCAGAGAGTATAAATTACCCTCTATTGTGCCCTTAACTAAGATAAATCTACCCTCCGGATCTTTAAGTTCAGATATGAAGCCAAAGTGACATGACTTGGATACAAAAATAGCAGCTCCTTTCGTTTTCTTTTCGGCACTGGCCAAAAAGAATTGGGGGAATTGGGGGTGTATGTATTTGGGATTATAGTGCCTAGGAAAATGGGTTTCCTGAATCATGAGTATGTCAATACCAAGAGATTTATAAAAGTCAAATAGTTTTCGTCTCTTAATGGGGGAATTCAAGCCCTGAACATTATGCGTGGCTATTTTGAGTGAGCTCTGTGTAGAATTAGCCACGGGAGTCAGGGAAGGCGCTGTGTCTGTCATCCACTCTACTCACCCCTCGGCCATACACCCTTTTCATGTTCTGCAGGTAGTCCAGCCGGATAACTGATTGCCGAGAGCCCAAATTGTACTCTTGACCATTGGAAGCTGCAAAACATAGAATGGTTAGGCACATGATAAAGGGATCAGAGACAGAAAAGGAAAGGAAAGATCCGAAAAAGTAGAAAAAAGAAGAAAAAAAAAGTTTCTTAGATAAAAAATAAAAAAACAAATCAAAAAACTAAAAAAACATAAAAAAGAAGAAAAATGTTCTTGGGGAGGGAAGATTCCCTCCCAGAACTTCTACCAAGGTAGAACAGGTAAGGCCCATTCCCTAGGGAAAAGGCTACTCTTTCCACAAAGTCCTTTAGGAGACTCGGGGGGAAAGGTGGAAGCACATGGGGCCCACCACAGCCAGGGCGCCGCCAAAAAAAACAAACAAGACAAAAACTTGAGATTTTTGAAAAGAGAGAAACCCCGTCTATAATGCAATAACTTTAAAAAAAAAAAAAAAGGATATTAGATATTTTTGTCCAGACCCACCGGAACCAGGTCTGTCAAGAGGGTCCCCCAATCCTCCCTCCCAAAGGATACAGAGGAGAGAGGGCCCTGTCATTCAAAAAATGGGGAGAGAACCCCATAGGAAGTAGATCCTCCCAGGAAATAAAAGGAAAATGAAAAATGTATTGAAAATAACCAAATAATTAATACTAAATATAACAGTCAATCCAGTCTCCTAGAATAGATCCTTTCTGGCACCTTGAAGGATCAAGGTGAATGAGTTAAAGAATATCAGCTTGGACCTCTTCAAGTGGGACCATTGTCCTTAGCCTTCTTGGTCCTTGACCTGGTCCACAGCGGAGATTGAGGGCTGGTAGGATTCGGTCTCTTTGAAGAATTTGGACCACTACGAGAAGTGTCCATGTCAGTTTCCTGGATAATTATCTTGAGGTTCAATAATAGTCTTTCGCCATCAGGAAAAGTGGAAAAATAATAATTCTTCCCTTTATCAGTGAATTTCACTGCAAATGGAAATGCCCACTTATATTTTATGTCCTTTTGTATGAGGGCTAGGAGAAGAGGCTTCAGGGATCGTCTGCGTTGCATAGTAGAAGGGGAAAGGTCCGCGTATATTTGGACTTGGTGTCCCTGGCACTGAACATTAGACATAGCACGCGCCTTCCTTATAACTTCTTCCTTTACTGCATAAAAGTGGGGTTTAGCTATTATGTCTCTCGGCAATCCATCCTTTATGAGAGGACCCAAGGCCCTATGCGCTCTATCCATTTCCAAGCAGTGTTGTGGAATATCTGGGATTAGGGATTGAATCACATTTTGTACCGCAGCTGGGATGTCAGTTATGGTTTCTGGAAGACCTCTGATACGGATGTTATATCTTCTGGACCTGTTTTCTAAATCGTCGATCCTATTCATAGCCACATCCAATTGGTCTTGCACAAAGTGAATATGTTCTGAATTCTGGTTTGTGGCAGACACTGTTTGGTCAAGCTTACTTTCAATATTTTCAGTTCTGGTCCCCAAATTCTGAAAATCAGCTTTTAATTCTCCTGTAATTTTAGCAGCTGTTTGTGAGAGGCCCCTATCAAGCAGTTCAACCAGAGCCTGGTATAAGTCAGTCACAGAAAGTGCGGAGGCTGCAGCCACTGCACTGACAGGAAAAGAGCCATCCTGACTAACAGTAATAGGTCCCATGGGAGGTATAGCATAGTTCTCAATAGTAATTTCCCTCAGAGATTCTGTGGATATAATGGAGGAGGAGAAGTTCATTTGAGAGCTTCCAAGTGTCTGTGAGGGATATTGTAAGGACATTTGTCCTGTCAGGCTCCCATCTCCTGAAATCACCTCAGCTCCACTGACAGTACGCTGCGCCGCGGCCGCCATCTTGGATTTTCGGCCAAATTTTAAAACTGTTATATGCGGCTTTAAATTATGCCCGGGTGTCTGGGGATGCCTCTGATATCGGTGGTTTCACACACGACCGCTTTATCGCAACTTACAGGCGCCGCTGGGCTGGGGTGGTGAGGAGTTCCTGGCTTAGGCAGCCATCTTCCAGGCTCCGCGCATGCGCCTTGAAATAAATGTTTAAAAACAATCCTCTCACTCTCACATGTCAGTGCTGTAGCTGTAGGTATGTCGGTCTGTAAACTCCGCTGTCCCATTCTCCCCGCCGATCCACGCTGCTGTTTCACTGAATTGCTGGAGGAAGCCAAGGACACAAAGCCGTGGGGAATCTGCAGTGAGCTGTCAGCCTGGGACGCTGTGACCAATCAGAGCATTCCGGAGGCTTAACCACGCCTCCATCATCAGAGGCTGACAGTTCACATGAGTTTCCCGCGGCTCTCTGTTGCCTCCAGTGATAACAGCAGTGTGGATCGGAGGGGAGAATGGGACAGCCGACTTCACAGACTGACATGCCTACAGCGCTGACATGAAGAGTGAAGCCTCGTACACACGATCGGATATCCTATGGATTCTAATCCGATGGTTTTGTCCATCGGAAATCCGATGAAGCTGACTTCCATCAGTCTTGCCTACACACCATCAGTCAAAAAACGACCGTTCCAAAGGCAGTGACGGAAAACACTCCTATGAGCCGAGAAAAATGAAGATCAATGCTTCTGAGCATGCGTCGACTTGATTCTGAGTATTCGTGGGTTTTTTATCCGATGGACTTGCCCATAGACGATCGGAATTTGCTATCGGTTTTTGATCCATCAGAAAAATTTAAAACATGTTCTATTTTTTAAAACCGATGGAAAAAAGACCGATGGGTCTTATACATGATCGGTTTGTCCGATGAAAAAAGTCCATCGGACTGTTTTTATCTGTAAAACCGATCGTGTGTACAGGGCTTCAGTGTATTGTTTTTAGGCATTTATTTTAATAAAAACGTCTCTCTCTCTCTCTTATGTTTTGACTCCTCTGTGTTGGCCCCCTTTGTATTTGCACCCCCCTACTCTGTATTTGCCCCCCTCCTCTGTAATTTCCCCCCTCCTCTGTAATTACCCCCATCCTCTGTAATTACCCCCTCCTCTGTATTTGCACCCCCAATCTCTGTACTTGTACCCCCTCCTCTGTAATTTTTCCCCCTCCTCTGTATTTGCCCCTTCTCCTCTGTATTTGCACCCCCTTCTCTGTAATTGCCCCCCCAATCTCTGTAATTGCCCCCCATGCCCGCCGCTCCAAACCCCCTGCTGTTCAGGCCCCCCTGTGTGCTGGGTAGGGTTGCCACCTGTCTGGGATTCACCCGGACAGTACGGGTTTTGAAACATGTGCCCAGGTCTCTGTCCACCTGAGCCCCGGGCACATTATTCAGACCCGCCAGTGGCTCCCTGTGCCTGTGCCGAAGCTGTGCCGCCACGGCCGTGTGCGTCTCGAGTTTGGTACACTCCTGCTCCCTTCATATCTACTCCCTTCCCTCCCCCGCACTGTCGGTGCACCTCCGTCCGCTCTGTGTACTGCAGACAGGAGACACAGAGGTAGAGCGAAGAGGCGGAACCTCCATGTTCCCGGGGACTCTCCTCTGGTTGGCTGCAGAAGGGACAAGGAGGTGGGGTTGAAGGTGCTGCTCTGATGTAAAGTCTGCAGATATCGCGCTGGGATTGGAGCTCAGCTTGCAAGGTACGTTTTTGCCCCCCCTCCCACCATACACTATACATACAGTTCTACCACCCCCCTCCCATACACCATCCATCCATATTGTTCTCCTTCTCCTCCTTATACACCATCCATATATACAGTTCTCCCCCCATACACCATCCATATATATATATATATATATACAGCCCCCCCATTTATACAGTTCCCCCCCATACACCATACATGTACACAGTTCTCCCCCCCCCTTATATATATACAGACCCACCATATATACAGTTCTCCCCCCCATACACCATCCATGTATATATAAAGTCCCCCCCATACACCATCCATATATATATACAGTCCCCCCCATACACCATACATATATACATTCCCCCATACACAATACATATATACAGTTCTCCCCCATACACCATACATACAGTGTATATACAGTTCTCCCCCCATACACCATACATATATACAGTCCCCCCCATACACCATACATATATACAGTCCCCACATACACCATACATATATACAGTCCCCCCCATACACCATACATATATACAGTTCTCCCCCCATACACCATACATATATACAGTCCCCCCCATACACCATGCATATATACAGTCCCCCCATACACCATACATATATACAGTTCCCCCCCATACACCATACATATATACAGTTCTCCCCCCATACACCATACATGTATACAGCCCCCGCCATACACCTGTCAGAAACATTGACGCATCTCAGCATAGTGCCTACAAGTATGTCAGAATGTTTACACTGAAATATAAAAAAAAAAATTATTGCGTTATGGAAATAGGTAAATCTTAATTTTGGAGATTCCCCATTTCCTGCAATATCAAGAAATTCTAAGTTCTTTTATCCATGCTAGTTTGAAGACAAGTAACACAAATGAATATTGCTTAAAATATTATATATATTTATTAACTAAAGTACAGTGCAAATTAAAATCAGGTATAAGTCGTGATAAAACAAATGAATGGATATACTTCTACATTCAGAGATAAATGATGATTAAGGTTCAGTGTTGTGTTACACTATGTGATTTTTCTTGCTCTGTGTCTTTAAGATCTGTCACCTTCTTTCTAGCTGAACTCTCTCTCTCACCGTAGTTCTTTATATATCTCCTCCACTTCCTGATTCTGGTCATTACTCCTGTATATCTTCCATGCTAAACATCTTACATGTGGCTTACAACTGCAACGTTTTTCTACCTATGAATATCCATCATTAAACGGAACATTCAAAAGGATTCATCGTCTGTCGTCCTAACTGTGAGTTTATTCATTGAGTTAAACTGCCTGTATCGATGCAAGGGAAAATAGCAAACCAGCTTGAGTAAGGCTTACTTAAACCTGGAGATGAACTTTATCGCTTTGTAGTTGAGACAGAACAGTAGAAAAACGGAGTTCACAGCCTAATTACAAGATTTCTGCATGTCAGTACTGAAACAGACAAGATTTACTGCCCTCATAGCAAGACAGAAGGGACAGAGCAGCACATGGCAGCCTGAGACAATCTGCACAGTGTCATATTTCAGCACACAGATCCTGCCTGCTTTCACAGTCAGTCTGCTATCATGAGTGACCAAGCTTCTGCATGTGAACTCACATCTACCTCCCCACAAGTTGCTGAAGAAACTGAGTTACCCAAACGCTCAGTTAAACCCACTTGGAAAGTAATGGAGAATTATGAAGCTTCAAGGACTGAATTGTCAAATAGCTTGGAATTAGTCTGGGAGAAAATCCTTGCTGAAGCCAATACAGTGTCTGTTGAACGTGAACCACTGACACTAGAGGGCGCCATTAAACAACTTTCTGCCTCAGATGAGCTTTATCAGCTTACCAGCAGCAAATTCACTAATGTCTTGCAAAACATGAATACAGAAAGTGCGATGACACAATTAAAGTGCGTCAATGCTCTCAATATTGAAAGAGACAGTTTTATCCAGCAAACCAGATTAAAGGCAGAAGCAAAAATAAAGCTGTTACAGGACACTGCATCTCACAGATCTGTTTCCACCAGACGTTCTAAAAACTCGTCAAGATCCCATAGTTCAAGATACTCAACACTCAGTGAGCGACTTATTAATGCCCGCGCTGAAGTGGAAGCCATCAAAGTGCAGGTGGCATATGCAGAAAAAAGAGCAGAGTTGGAAGCTCAAAGGGCAGAGTTGGAAGCGCAGTCAGCACTTAAAAGAGCAGAGTTGGAAGCGCAGTCAGCACGACAAAGAGCAACAATGGAAACCTTAAATGAACAGTGTAAACATGACGCAGCTATGGCAAAGCTAAGGGTCCTACAGCAAGCTATCAGTGCAGACGAAGGTGCAAGTGAGAAAGACAGCATTAACCTAAACATAGCAGATATGGAAGACCCCCTCAAACGCACTAAAGACTATGTCCTAAGCCACTGCAGTGCACACTCCATTGTCTCCAATGCTCCCGGCTAGGGATGAGCTTCGTGTTCGAGTCGAACATACGTTCGACTCGAACATCGGCTGTTCGATCGTTCGACGAAAATCGAACGATTTGGGCCGTTCGCGCCAAATTTGAGTGACGCGAACAGCCCACAATGCACTACGCCATCGCAGTGTCATCCAGGCGCTGTGATTGGCCAAGCATGCACTGTGACCCCGCATGCTTGGCCAATCACAGCGCCGGCAGCGAGGAGAGCAATGATTGGCCACAGGCAGGATGCCTGTGGCCAATTATTGCTGAGGGGGTTTAGTACACGCCCCACACTATAAAAGGCCGCCAGCGCGGCGGCCTTGTGTAGTGAGTTCCGGAGCAGGGAAAGAGAAGCATAGGCAGGGATAGTGTCATTTTTTTCCTTTACTAATCCTGGATTCCTTGTGTTTAGGGACAGAGAAGGATAGGTAGGGAGAGTGTCAGTGTGTCATTCTGTGCTAAACCTTGTTTGTAGGGACAGAGAAGGACAGTGAGGGAAAGTGTCAGTGTGCTATTCTGTGCTAAACCTTGTTTGTAGGGACAGAGAAGGACAGTGAGGGAAAGTGTCAGTGTGCTATTCTGTGCTAAACCTTGTTTGTAGGGACAGAGAAGGACAGTGAGGGAAACTATCAGTGTGCTATTCTGTGCTAAATCTTGTTTGTAGGGACAGAGAAGGACAGTGAGGGAAAGTGTCAGTGTGCTATTCTGTCCTAAACCAATCTTGCTGAACCATATTTGAAATCCTTGAGTTTAGGGACAGAGAAGGACACTTGTGGAAACTATCAGTGTGCTATTCTGTTCTAAACCAATCTTGCTGAACCATATTTGAAATCCTTGAGTTTAGGGACAGAGAAGGACACTCGGGGAAACTATCAGTGTGCTATTCTGTGCTAAATCTTGTTTGTAGGGACAGAGAAGGACAGTGAGGGAAACTATCAGTGTGCTATTCTGTGCTAAACCAATCTTGCTGAACCATATTTGAAATCCTTGAGTTTAGGGACAGAGAAGGACACGCGGGGAAACTATCAGTGTGCTATTCTGTGCTAAATCAATCTTGCTGAACCATATTTGAAATCCTTGAGTTTAGGGACAGAGAAGGACACTCGGGGAAACTATCAGTGTGCTATTCTGTGCTAAATCTTGTTTGTAGGGACAGAGAAGGACAGTGAGGGAAAGTGTCAGTGTGCTATTCTGTGCTAAACCAATCTTGCTGAACCATATTTTAAATCCTTGAGTTTAGGGACAGAGAAGGACACGCGGGGAAACTATCAGTGTGCTATTCTGTGCTAAACCTTGTTTGTAGGGACAGAGAAGGACAGTGAGGGAAACTGTCAGTGTGCTATTCTGTGCTGAACCAATCTTGCTGAAGCATATTGCAAATCCTTGTGTTTAGGGACAGAGAAGGATAGGCAGGGGACAGTGTCAGTGTCTTTGTTGCTAAGCCTCCTGCACAGTATACACCTGAAGGTAGCCCTTATTGCTGTTTTTCCCATCTCCCTGCAGGCCATCCATTAAAATGTCTGGAAGGTAAACAAGGAGAGGCAGACAGTCAGGAGGCAAAAAAAGAGGGCAAGCAGGCTCTGTGTCTGGGGGCAACAGTGCTGGTCATGGACACGGTGCATTGTCATCAGCACATGGCCATGGGACACGCTTGTCCTTCTTTTCGGCAGCTGGACATGTTGAGCCACATCATGCCGAAGACTTGGTAGAGTGGATGACCAAGCCCACCTCATCCTCCTCATCCTCTCTCACCCAGGCTCAGGGTACTGGCAAAGCAGCTGCCAAAGCGTCCTCTTCTCTGGTATCAATGTCATCATTAGTCACTCCTTCCCTAGACCCACCATTAGCTATGCCATTTTTCTTAAAGATTTTCATCCATAATACCGGGACCAGACATTACATTAAAGCCGCAAGCAGTTTTAAATGGCTTTTTTTCCTTTAGAAATGTAATTTTGTGCAGGGACAGTTCTAAACACAGGAAACACGTGGCACTTCACAGGCATACTTTAGACACCCCCCAGGTACAATATTTAAAGGAATATTTGACTTTTTTTTTTCACTTTATGCATCATTAAAATGACTGCTCCCGAAAAACGGCCGTTTTTAAAACTTCTTTTTGCATTGATACATGTCCCCTGGTGCAGAACCCGGGTTCCCAAAACTCTGTTTCGGACAATAACATGGATAATAGTCGTTATAATTAGCACTTTAGAATTCGAACGTTCGCATCCATTGTATTTAATAGGGTTCTAATGTGCGTGCGAACTTTCGGTCCGTTCGCGGGTTCTGGTGCAAACCGAACCCGGGGGTGTTCGGCTCATCACTACTCCCGGCTACATAGAGACTCCTTCACAGCTTCAAGTTAAAGAGGTTCCAGCAACTTCCTGCACTCAAAATCACTCCACTGCATTTCCTACCTGCCTACCTTGCCTGCCTTCATACGTCACAGAGCATCAGCGCAAGCTTTAAGCAAGTCATCAATCTCCAGTCATCGGTACAGCCTTGAATCAACGTACCATTGGAACAACTGACTTCAAGCAAGCAACTCACCTGGATGCATCTGCTGCACCATATTTCCCTGTGTCCTTTAACAACAATGTCAAAGATAACGCAATCAGCACCATACAGCCAACAGCATCTCACATAAAGGCGGAGACAACTGAAACAGAAGAGTTTGTGAGGTACATGCTTCCCAGGGAGCTCACAAAGACTGGTCTTACAAGTTTTGATGACCAACCTGAGAACTACAGAAGTTGGAAATGTGCCTTCAGAACTACAATCAGCAATATTGGCATTACAGCTGATCAAGAATTGAATCTGCTGATCAAATGGCTTGGTCCTCTATCTGCTGCACGCGTTAAGCCATTAAGATCGGTTTTCATGGACAATCCTACTGCAGGCCTCACAGCTGCATGGGAGCGACTAGAGCAAAGTTATGGCAGTCCAGAAGCTATAGAAAATGCTTTGTTCATGCGTCTGGAAACTTTCCCAAAGATATCCGGTAAGGACAACAAGGAGTTCCAGAGACTGAGTGACCTTCTCCTTGAGCTTCAGCTAGCCAAGACAGACCCAAAACTACCTGGACTCAGTTACCTTGACACTCCAAGAGGGGTAAACCCAATTGTCTCCAAGCTCCCGCATGGTTTGCAAGAGAAATGGACTGACTAGGGCCATCATACAAAAGAGAGAACAAGGTTTCCTTCCCTCCATTCTCTTTCTTCTGTGAATTCATCAGGGAAATTGCAGAGACCAAGAACGATCCAAGTTTTTCCTACGGTGAGTACAGTCTCTTCTCACCCTTTCCTAAGAGTACCAGTCTTCAGGGCAACTACAGAAACCATAGAGGCCCAGTGTCCGTGAAAAAGACTGACATCCTTCCCACCCCTACCACAGTGCTGGCCACGAACAAACAGAGTAGGAAGATTGAAAACCCTAGCAGAGTGTGTCCCATACACAAGAAGCCACACCCCCTCAATAAATGTATCGGCTTTAGGAAAAAGCCTCTGGAAGAGCGCAAGGAGCTTTTAAAGACATTTAGGGTATGTTTCAGGTGCTGTGCTTCTACAGAACATTTTGCAAGGGACTGTAATGTGTCCATCAAGTGCATAGAGTGTGGCTCTGAAGAACATGTGCAAGCCCTCCATCCTCTTGAGCCCAGCTCTGCACAACCTGCCAACACTCCTCCCAGGTTAATGCATGGCGGGGAGAATACAGACCAAGTGCCTAATTCTACCATCATTTCTTCATCCTGCACTGAAGTTTGTGGAGAAGACCGCTGTGGTAAGTCCTGTGCTAAGATATGCTTGGTGAACATATACCACAAGGATCAACAAGAAAAGTCTCTAAAGGCATATGCTATCTTAGACGATCAGAGCAATCGATCACTTGCAAAATCGGAATTGTTCAATCTATTTGAAATAAAAGGCGAAGCTCATCCTTACACCTTGGGTACCTGTAGTGGAACTATAGAGGTTTCTGGAAGAAGGGCTCATGGACTCATGGTATCTTCTCTCAAAGGTAACTTGCAATTACCCTTACCTACACTTGTTGAGTGCAATCAGATACCTGCCAACAGGGAAGAAATCCCTACTCCAGCTGCTGCTTTCCATCACCCTCACCTCAAGGTAATAGCAAATGAGATACCGCCGCTTGACAAAGATGCTCAGATCCTTCTTCTGTTAGGAAGAGACATTCTAAGAGTTCACAAGGTACACAGACAAGTCAGTGGACCCCCAGATGCCCCATTTGCCCAGCGCACAGATCTAGGGTGGGTCATCATAGGCAATGTCTGCATAGGCAAAATGAAAAGACCTACCAACATTTCGTCATTCAAGACAAATGTTCTGCCAAATGGCCGAAACACTTACTTTGAGCCGTGCCCACATCACTACTGGGTGAAAGAGAAGATAGCCAGCCACGAATGGCAACATGGTATCTCAGGTGACACAAGCCCTTTCTCCTGCCATGATGGCGACTTCGGCTCTATAGTGTTTAATGCAACCAGTGAAGATGACATACTGGCTCCTTCAATGGAAGACAAAGAATTCATCAAGGTAATGGACAATGAGTTCTTTCAAGATGACTCCAATAACTGGGTAGCACCCCTACCCTTTTGTCTCCCAAGAGAGAGATTGCCCAACAACTTACAGCAGGCCATCAGTAGATTCTCCTCCTTAAAGCGAAAGTTAAGCAGGAAACCAGAGATGCAAAAGCACTTTGTGGACTTTATGCAAAATGTATTTGACAGAGATCATGCAGAGCCTGCTCCCCCACTAAAGGAGGGAGAAGAATGCTGGTACCTTCCATCCTTAGGCGTGTATCACACACGCAAACCAGACCAAATCAGAGTTGTCTTTGATTCCAGTGCTCAGCACGAAGGTGTTTCTCTTAACAACATGCTCCTTACGGGACCCAACTTGAACAACAGTCTAACAGGAGTCTTGATTCGTTTCAGACAAGAGCCTGTAGCAGTAATGGCCGACATTCAACAGATGTTTCACTGCTTCATCGTCAGAGAAGACAACAGAAACTACCTCAGGTTTCTATGGCACAAGGACAATGACCTCAACAAGGAAGTTATAGATTATCGCATGAAGGTACATGTCTTCGGTAACAGTCCTTCCCCAGCAGTGGCAACTTATGGGCTAAGGAGAGCAGCTCAGACTGGAGAAGTTGAATATGGATCTGATGCCCGTCAATTTGTTGAAAGAAACTTCTACGTTGACGACGCACTTAAGTCCTTTCCAACTGCTAAAGAAGCAATTGATCTTCTCACCAGAACAAAGGAGATGCTGTCTGTAGCAAACCTTAGACTGCACAAGATTATATCCAACAGCCAGGAACTTATGAATGCCTTTCACTCTGAGGACTATGCCACTAGTCTAAAAAACCTTGACTTAGGTACAGATGTGCCTCCTGTACAGCGAAGTCTGGGTTTGTTGTGGAACATCAAGCAAGACAAATTCACCTTCCAAGTGTCAACTTGTAACAAACCCTTCACTAAGAGAGGAGTCCTGTCCGTGGTGAATAGCATCTATGACCCACTGGGTTTCCTTGCTCCAGCTACCATTCAAGGTAAGATTTTACTAAGACAGTTGTCTACTGAGAACATAGACTGGGATACTCCCTTGCCTAGTGAGAATCAACACAAGTGGGAAAGGTGGAGATATTCTTTGAAGTCACTAGAAAAACTTCAGATTCCCCGTTGCTACGTTCCAGGATCCACTTCAACTGCTAACCGGAGAGAGATTCATATTTTCTCTGATGCATCAGTTGAAGCTATTGCTGCAGTAGCCTATTTGAAGACCTCTGAACTGAATGGAGAATCACACTGTAGTTTTGTCCTAGGCAAGGCAAAACTCACACCCAAGCCTGCACATACCATACCAAGACTTGAACTTTGTGCAGCCGTGCTAGCAGTAGAAATTGCCGAGGTCATACGAAGTGAAATGGACACTAGAATTGATTCTTTCACCTTCTATACAGACAATAAGGTAGTACTTGGTTACATAAACAACCAAACAAAACAATTTTATGTGTACGTCAGCAACAGGGTTGAACGTATCAAGAGATTCTCTCTACCAAGTCAATGGCATCACGTTCCCACTGAACTCAACCCAGCTGACTGTGGGACCAGAGCCGTGTCACCTGCCGCTCTTCAGGACAGCTTATGGCTGTCACCTCCAAGGTTTCTGCGTGAGGACTCTTACTTACTCCCTATTGACACCACCTATGGGCTAGTAAACCCTGAAGATGATAAGAAAATAAGAACTGTGAACACCTCACTCCACACTTCTGTAAGTACAAAACAGAAGCTGCGGTCACACCATTACAGGCATCAATGGAAGCAGGTGCAGCATCTAGCCAATGTGTTCTGGCATCGCTGGAAGAAAAAGTATCTTCATCACCTTCAAGGTCGTAACAAATGGCAAGCATCTAAGCCGAATCTTAAGGTTGGAGACCTCATCCTTCTAAAAGACAAGGAAGTTTGTCGGAATGAGTGGCCTATGGGTCTTATTACTAAAGTTATGCCCAGCGACGATAACAAAGTCCGGAAGGTAGAAGTCAAGGTAACCAAGGGAGGATCGACACGAACCTTTAGTCGACCAATTACAGAGTTAGTACTCCTTTTGCCAGGTGAGTGACTTGTGCAAGGACTAGCCATGCTGTTGGCACGGCGGGGAGTACATTGCTGCCATCTACAGGTTCTACTCAGAACTTTGGAATTCTTTGAAGACATCATACTGTGACTTTATGTTTTTCATCCTGTTGAACTTACGTTTATTATTTGCTTGTTGCATGTTTTTCATTACAGGTTCCAGGACATTCGTGAGTATTGGACTTTTTGAAAATATATATTTTAGTTTAAGGTTATGAAATCTAAAGATTTCAGACGGGGAGTGTTGTGTTACACTATGTGATTTTTCTTGCTCTGTGACTTTAAGATCTGTCCCCTTCTTTCTAGCTGAACTCTCTCTCTCACCGTAGTTCTTTATATATCTCCTCCACTTCCTGATTCTGGTCATTACTCCTGTATATCTTCCATGCTAAACATCTTACATGTGGCTTACAACTGCAACATTTTTCTACCTATGAATATCCATCATTAAACGGAACATTCGAAAGGATTCATCGTCTGTCGTCCTAACTGTGAGTTTATTCATTGAGTTAAACTGTCTGTATCGATGCAAGGGATAATAGCAAACCAGCTTGAGTAAGGAACTACTTAAACCTGGAGATGAACTTTATCGCTTTGTAGTTGAGACAGAACATTCAGATAATTTTTACATACATTTCTATGCAAGCTCTAGATGACACTATATGAATATATCACAGTTCAATACTTAAATGATACTAGTACATCTAACACTTGGTAGCTCTTGAAATGTAACCTTCCGTGACTTCACGGCTTTAGATAAACAAACTTGTTTACATTATGTTATCTTTCTCAAGACAAACAGATCTCCTAATTACACTTCTTGAAAATACAGACAATATGTTGTCCTGTGGACAAGTCTTGGTAATTTAGCCAAGAATGTCTATTTAAACACAAAGCTATCTCTAATGCATTGCTTGTTTAAACAGATCCCAACATCAGGCCATTCACTAAGGTTCACAATAATACTGTGATATATATAAATATGTATTTATATATGTTTCTTCCTTAATTGCCTCCATAAGATGTCATACTGCAGTTAGCCATCTCTCAGAACCAATTAACACTTACTAACATAATAGAGTGGCCGCATTTGGTATCTGTTCAAACCATCTATTGCATGTAGGATAAAAGATTATATGTTACCAATAACTGAGAGTTCTGTCTGTTTGAGAAGCGAAGTCCCAAGAGGGACTTCTTTCACCATCGCTACATGTTTGCGTTAAGATCACCCCCTCCAGCTTCAGAGAGTCAGTGCCTTCAGAGATCAACTCTTCTTCAGCTCCCTCCGATCTTCAGCTCAAGCGTCTCTTTCAGTCCAGTCTCTTTCTCCTATCTCAGCTGCTACTTTTATCTCATTCCAAAGTGGGTGTGTATCTTATCACTAGGTAACTTTTTTTTGGAAGGTTGTCTTAGCAACCACATATACGCCATCTTGAACAATGTCGTTTTTAACCTGTAGGGGCAGTGGTGTATAAGGAATAATTTCTAATATTATTTTCGGGGAGGCCGAAGGTAATTTACGACTACCTTTTGACCTAACTTAGTAAAACACACTTAATTGTCTAAGGGTGTCAAAATGTGTCAAGCATACCAGACATTTCGGCGAATGGCTCAGAGTAATGTCTTGGGAACATCTTCCCACCTCTCTGCTAATGGGTTGTTAACATTTCTCGAAGCTGAAGTCATTTGGAATAATTTTTAACTTACTTTTGACAAATACAGCTCCTAGTATCAATACCGCTAGGATGTCACATTTTGTAATAATATATATATGTAGATATGGGTTTATACATATATATATATATCCAATACATAGATATACTATAAGAGAAACACAACAGAAATTTTGAATAAGCCCTACAGTTTTGTAACTTATTCTGAAATACTAATTTAGGTTTTTATGCTCCCTTGAAACAAGCGTTCCTTATCTTGTTTATATTACCAAGAGTCCAAACCTTTGAATTACCACCCGGGGAGGCTGGTATATTTTCTTAAATGTTCAAAGCTTTGAGTTTATGGACTGGGAACGAGATACAGAAAAACAATGCCTTCTTGTGAGACAGGAAATAAATTTAAACATAGCAAATGTGGGTTAACCCCTTAAAGAGAAAGTAGAATCTAAAGTCTTGTTCATAGCATATCATGAGCTATGGGCTTAACTTTAGAGACAAAATGGCTGTCCTCTGGTTCATAATATACATGAATATGAACCATATGAAAAATACATAATATGCATAATATAAAGGCCTATATGTAATTCTTTTTAACCCCAAATGTTCTGACATAACCCCCCCACGCTTCTTGTATTCTGACGAATAGTCACGGACATACCAAGAAACGGGTCCGAAGAAATATCACGGTTGTTTAAAAGATATGGCCATATTATTATGTTTCTTTTATACTTGAACGTTCTTCTCTTCATCCATATGTTAAAGAATGTTCTTGTATGACTTGGATCTTTGTTGATGAGTTCAAGTCTTTATAAAAACAAAATTAACTGTTGCAGTGGTGGTGTCACCCCCCCTTTTCAAATGTGTTGAAAACAAGGCTGGTAAACCAGCAATCAAAGAAACTCTTCAGCGAATCCGCTCTTGTAGTGTTACAAGCTGAAAATGGGATTCAATATCCCTCCTTTCAATGGATATTCTGGGATTCAAGCAAACAAGGGACTTCTGCAACAAATCTTTTGTCATGGATATGCAGTAGTGTTTGTCTGTCAGCTTACCTTCCTTCCCATGTGTTCATCTTAGAGGCCTGAGCCCTTTCACCTGGCTTCCTTTATAATCTCCTCCCAGCCTGACTCCACCCCAGGCCCTATCACTGAACACTATATTAACCTGTGCACTGCAAGCCTGCTTTGCTGATCAACGTGTTTGTTAGGCATTGTGTGTTTGGGTTCCTGCCTGCCGTGTGCTACGTCTGTCTCTCTGTTACGTTATTGGCTTGTCCCCGACTATCCCTGTCTGCTCGTGACCCTTGACCTTCGGCTCGTTCTTTCGTTATCCTTGTCTGCTTGTGGCCCCTGACCTTCAGCTTGTTATTCGGTTCTCTCTTATCGTGTGCTGCTGCTTCCCCTCTTTTCCCCTTATCCTACGGGGCGTGAGCTAGGAAACTCCAGGGGCCGCGACCTGGTCCCAGCCTGCAGCTAACATCCTCACCACTAGAGGCCCTGGAGAAGACCAGCTGGGTCTTAGACTCCGCGCCCTGGGGAATCTTGGCTCTAGCTTCCGTTTGGATCCCGGTTGTGCTCCTCTGGTCCCGCTTTCCACAACCACCCAGTTTCCCATCCGCAGAAGCCAGCCATAGGGTTCACTACCTCGCGGTGCACTCCTGTCCCCCTACGGTGTGCATCTGTCACCTGGCCACAGGTGACCCTGACAGTTTGATCAGCCATGAACCCGGCTGACATCCCGCTACCCGCGGATGATCCATTGCAGGGCATAGTTTGCAGACTTGAAACCCAGGAATCGAATCAGACTCAGGTGATGCGATTCCTCCAGGATCTGGCTTCTCGCTTCGAGCAGCTTCAGGCCTCCTTGGGAACCCTGAATCCGCAACCTCAAATACAATCAGCGGCTGCACCTATTGCACCAGTCGCAGCCACACACTCACTACAACTGCCAGCTCCGTCCCGTTTCTCTGGGGACTCCAAGGCTTGCAGGGGGTTCCTTAGCCAATGCACGATTCATTTTGAGCTCCAGCCCCAAAACTTCCTGTCTGATCGGGCTAAGGTAGCCTATATCATTTCCCTCCTCTCTGGTGAAGCTTTAGCCTGGGCAGCCCCTCTGTGGGAACTGAATGATCCAGTGGTTTCTAGCCTGTCTGGCTTCTTGAAACTTTTTCGGAATATCTTCGAAGAACCGGCTCGTGTCTCTTCAGTGGCCAGCGCCCTTTTACGTCTCCGCCAAGAGTCTGCTTCTGTGGGACAGTATGCCCTTCATTTCCGCATACTGTCGGCTGAGTTGAGCTGGAACAATGAGGCCTTAGTCGCAACCTTTTTGCATGGCCTGTCTGATAGAGTGAAGGATGAATTAGCAGGAAGAACCATCCCCACTGATCTGGCCGGCGTTATCTCCTTGTGTAACCAGATCGATATTCGCTTTCAGGAGAGGACCTTAGAAAAGCAACGCCAGCACTCCTTGGTTCTTAGTCAGCCTGAGCTCCCCTCTCTTCGACCCGTAGAGCATCTCCTACCAGCTGAGGAACCCATGCAGCTGGGTCGGACCAGGCTATCCCCCGAGGAACGTGCTAGGCGCAGAACTCTTGGTCTGTGTCTTTACTGTGGGGGCAAAGGTCATTTTCGTGACACTTGCTCTCTTTGTCCAGAAAAACGTTCGGGTCCACTTCATCTGGAAAGTGGAGTATTGGACCCAGAAATATCACCTTCCCCTTCTCGTCTTCTGCTTTCTGTGTTCCTTCATGTTGGTGCTTCTTCTCATTCGGTCTCAGCATATCTGGATTCCGGAGCCGCCGGTAATTTCATGGACTGGGAAATCGCATCGTCCATGAGACTTACTCTTTTGCCCCTCACCACGCCATTGGTGGTCTTGGCGATTGATGGTACTGTTCTCCCAGGGGGACCTGTCCGCTTCCAGACCCTCCCTGTTAAGATGTCGGTAGGGACACTCCACCAGGAGTGGATATCCTTCCTTATCTTACCCAAGGCCTCAACGCCTATAATTTTGGGTCTCCCATGGTTACAGCTCCATTCTCCTCATGTGGACTGGACTACTGGACAGATCCTGGCTTGGGGTCCCTCCTGTTCCTCGTCCTGCCTACCCAAGGTTGCCCCCTGTGAATCTGAGCCGGTCATTCATTCCAGGTTGCATAACCATTTACATTTCTCTGTCCCTAACCACCCTTGGACGCACAGCCAGGCTAGCTTGTCTACAAGTCCTGCAGTCGCTACGTCTTGCGATGCGATTCAGGTAGTCGCTACACCTGACTCAGCTATTCACTCTGCCTCTGTACTAGTTATGCCAGTCCAGCCCATGCCCAGTGAGCCTCCTACTTTTTCTTGTTTGGGACATTCTGCTTGTCCTTCAGCTATTCAGCTTGACTCTGGCGACATTTTACCTTCTAACCAACCTGACTTCAGGGTTCCACTGACATCTGCCCAGTCTGATGGTCCTGTGCAAGATGACCAGTTCCCCTTTAAGGGTCTAGGGGACCCTCCTCAGATTCCTGTTGATCCTCTCATGCCCTTGCTTATTCCTAGAGAGCCTTTGGTCCTCAATAGATCTTCTTGTCATCTCCCTACCTCGTTTTCGGTCTCTGAGGATAATCTTAAGTATGAGGTTAGACAAGTTCTGGATTCTCGGCTCTGCAGAGGCATTCTTCAGTACCTTGTGCATTGGAGAGGTTTTGGTCCTGAGGAAGCGTCTTGGATCGCTGCATCTGATGTCGCTGCACCTCATCTGTTGAGAAGGTTTCATCAGAGATTTCCCTTTAAGCCTGGGTCCAGGCGGGGGAGGGCCCATAAGAGGGAGGGTACTGTCATGGATATGCAGTAGTGTTTGTCTGTCAGCTTACCTTCCTTCCCATGTGTTCATCTTAGAGGCCTGAGCCCTTTCACCTGGCTTCCTTTATAATCTCCTCCCAGCCTGACTCCACCCCAGGCCCTATCACTGAACACTATATTAACCTGTGCACTGCAAGCCTGCTTTGCTGATCAACGTGTTTGTTAGGCATTGTGTGTTTGGGTTCCTGCCTGCCGTGTGCTACGTCTGTCTCTCTGTTACGTTATTGGCTTGTCCCCGACTATCCCTGTCTGCTCGTGACCCTTGACCTTCGGCTCGTTCTTTCGTTATCCTTGTCTGCTTGTGGCCCCTGACCTTCAGCTTGTTATTCGGTTCTCTCTTATCGTGTGCTGCTGCTTCCCCTCTTTTCCCCTTATCCTACGGGGCGTGAGCTAGGAAACTCCAGGGGCCGCGACCTGGTCCCAGCCTGCAGCTAACATCCTCACCACTAGAGGCCCTGGAGAAGACCAGCTGGGTCTTAGACTCCGCGCCCTGGGGAATCTTGGCTCTAGCTTCCGTTTGGATCCCGGTTGTGCTCCTCTGGTCCCGCTTTCCACAACCACCCAGTTTCCTATCCGCAGAAGCCAGCCATAGGGTTCACTACCTCGCGGTGCACTCCTGTCCCCCTACGGTGTGCATCTGTCACCTGGCCACAGGTGACCCTGACATCTTTCTTTCTGGCAATACGAATCCCGGAGCGTCTTGCTTTATGACTCCTGATGAAGGATTCGATGTGGTGACGGGTTCCATCCGGAACTGGGCATCACGGATTAACATCATCCAAACGATCGCTGTGTCTTTTGGTGGTCAACTTCATCTTTACCAATCAACGATCTGGTCTGGAGTGTGGTTTGGTGACAGGTTCCCTTCGGAACTGGACGCCAAGGATTAACATCATCCATACGATCGCTGTGTCTGTTGGCAGTTCGCTTCGCCTTTACCAATCAACGATCTGGTCTGGAGTGTCAATCACTTTCTATTTGAGTAAATAGACAGTATACATATTCTTATTAATTAATACTTACATTTTCTAACTATGCTATATATATATATATGACATAGCGATTGGTTAACCATATTTTAATTAACTAAAATCATCAATGATCTAATGATGATATTATTCTGCCATGATTGGCAGGATCAACATTAATGCTGAAGTATAGGATTGGAAGATCTGTAAGTTAGGAGAGAAATATCACAATGTCATATTATCACATTACATTCTCTTGATCCTTATAAGTCTCTTCTTATACATTACCTTCCAGCATTCTTAGTTGGAACCTAGGATGATAAGCATACAATTGAATATTTTATACCATACCCAAACATGTCCTCAATTCACTGATATTGGCAGATACTCTTGACCTCATCACAGTCTCCATTTTCTTCTTGTGGTGAGACTTAGGCTGCAAACCTTAGGTCTCAGGAGATGAACCTTGGAGCGACACCATTGGTCTTCCTGAAATGAAATTTTAAACACCCGCCTCCCTCAACTGGTTAAGAACATATCTGAACTTTGGGATATGCTTTTCAAACATTATGCTATTCAACAAAAATATCATCCACATATGTTAAACTTTTTCTTGAAGGTACATCAGGCAATGGCCTTATGTAAAATAACAAATAGAAACAACATCAAATTCAAAACTTAAATTTATCTGACCAAATAACATTCTGTTCCAGTTGTACCATTTCTTACCACCTTTAAATGCCAGCTTGTATGGGTCTTCAGGACTTACCTGAATGTTCCACCATCATTGGGCATCATTTAGTGTAGTGAAGTACTTAGCGCTTTGTATTTTTTTATATCAAGCATCGGTCAATATATGTAGCACAGCTAGCTGTACATATATACTCGTTTATTTAGCTGTCTTAGATCAGCATATAAACACAATGACCATTTGGTTTAGGAATATCAAGTATAGAATTATCGTAAGATCCGGTGCACTGATCCTACAACACCCCTCTCCTCGAAACTCTTAATGGTCTTGTAACGGGAAGGCCCGGGGAACTCAGAATCGCTTAGAAAGTATGAGATACCCTTGCTTCAGCTCCCCCAATGCCTCTTATGTGTCAACCACCCTGTGTCTCTATTAGGGGCACAGGGGGAATGAAAACCCCAATATGGTCTATGATAGCCATATTCAATGCTGCACATACATTGTATCTAGATTGGATGTGTACTGTGAAGGGGGGGGGGGTGTAATCATTGCTGTGAGGTGTTAAGGTGATTTGCATTCTATTGTCTATTATGAATTAAGTCTGCTACTGTGACGATGTGGATTGGAGCTGGTCGACCGTCTGACTGCATATTATGGGATGTTGAAGTGTCTTCTGTGAGGAGGGGGGGAATCACCCCTCCTGCTAAGACTGTTTACTGAAGGAGAAGTTTGAACACACCTGACCTGTATCACCATTGTCATTGGACAGTTTAACCCGCCCTGTTCCCCAAGGATGGGAGGGAAGGGTTTTGAAGAGAAATGTGTTACCATGTGTTTTGAAAATAAAGTCATTCCCTGTTTTGGAACTTGAATACAGAGCGTTGTCTCGTATCTGGGGGGAGAATCATTCGTATGGGGTCTTATTCGGCTGGTTGGAGTGTCTGGTGGCTGTCATGTGGTTGGAAAGGGAATATCCTAACGGTGTTAACCCCTTTCATATTTGGGGTGCCGTTACAATTGGTGGCAGCAGTGGGATTGTGGCATAACTCAAAGACTAGCAACAGGGAGTCCGTGACAAGGAGAAAGAATTAAAAATCTCACAGAGCCTCTTAAATACTGTCGTATTGTCCAGTCATGAAATGTTACATTGGTCTTCTCCAGCAAGGGAAGGAATACACAGTCCATTTATATGTAGAACATATATTGGTGCAAGGCCAATTTGTTCCCCCCTACTTTTTGGTCTGGCTCCACTCTGGTGAGTACAATGTATGCAGGAATATTCATGCAGTAAGGTTAACCCTCTTAAAATGTTAGAGCTACGGTCATTCAGAGGTGAAGCGTTTATACGGAACAAGCTGGATATTGTCTCATACTGTGAGGAAAGCAGGGATGCCCCTTCTCAGAGCACCTCAGGGATCAGGAGGGGTCATCAGTAAATTGGAAGCCATAAAACTTGGCTGAAGCTGCTTCGTCTGTTGTTGCTGATGTACTGGATGGGACTTCGGTCCTCACTGACACAACCCCAGAAAATGGTGTGACACTGGGACAGGAGGATGTCAGCCTTGCTTTGCAAGCACTGGGGGATTTTCACCTACCACAAGTGGATGGGACTTCGGTCCCCACTTGTGTACCTCTGGGATGCTGGGCAGTCGGCCCGGATCCCCAGCGGCATGAAAGACTGAGCCCAGTCACCCTGTCTTCTCCCCAGTGGTGGGTATGTTCTCTGAGAGAGGCAGAGGTTGGCTGGGTAAGTGATGCTCTGTTTGGAGCAATTTATTTGGGGTACTGTGTGGATACCGGCATTAGAAGAAGGGACCTATGGACTAACTTCGGAGTCAACCCGTCTGGGGTCCCCTCCTCTGTTAGTCTCCTGCCGAAAGGGGAGAGATGTAACGGGAAGGCCCGGGGAACTCAGAATCGCTTAGAAAGTATGAGATACCCTTGCTTCAGCTCCCCCAATGCCTCTTATGTGTCAACCACCCTGTGTCTCTATTAGGGGCACAGGGGGAATGAAAACCCCAATATGGTCTATGATAGCCATATTCAATGCTGCACATACATTGTATCTAGATTGGATGTGTACTGTGAGGGGGGGGTGTAATCATTGCTGTGAGGTGTTAAGGTGATTTGCATTCTATTGAATTAAGTCTGCTACTGTGACGACGTGGATTGGAGCTGGTCGACCGTCTGACTGCATATTATGGGATGTTGAAATGTCTTCTGTGAGGAGGGGGGGAATCCCCCCTCCTGCTAAGACTGTTTACTGAAGGAGAAGTTTGAACACACCTGACCTGTATCACCATTGTCATTGGACAGTTTAACCCGCCCTGTTCCCCAAGGATGGGAGGGAAGGGTTTTGAAGAGAAATGTGTTACCATGTGTTTTGAAAATAAAGTCATTCCCTGTTTTGGAACTTGAATACAGAGCGTTGTCTCGTATCTGGGGGGAGAATCATTCGTATGGGGTCTTATTCGGCTGGTTGGAGTGTCTGGTGGCTGTCGTGTGGTTGGAAAGGGAATATCCTAACGGTGTTAACCCCTTTCATATTTGGGGTGCCGTTACAGGTCTCCACTAGCGAAACATAGCAAGCTAAGGACAGACAACAATGTTTGATTTAAAACACAAGGTGCGTTTTCACTTGGATCAGATTGAATCCTGGCAATGCGTATGTCTATTATACCACATCACCGGAATCTTTTCACAAACATATTTTTGAACTCCATGAAAACTTTTATTTTTCATGATTGTGATTTACTGAAATCTTTTCTATATACATCCTGTCTGCGAAAATTTTTAATGCAGCAGGGTTCTTTAAATTCTAGCCTATTTATCCATGGCCGGGTAATAAAAAAAAGGTATTAGTACCTGTCTGAATAATGACCTATGTGGTACTAATATGTTTACTGCATATGGCAGTAACCAAGATTACTTGAGGGCTTCATGTTCATTTATGAAACTACTTGGGTTTTATTTTAATCTGGACCACAGTGGTATTTACCAGATCCATGTGTATAGCAAAGCGATGTAATATATCGTTGCCAATGTACACAGGATATTTTGGGTCATTGATTATCAGGAATAAATGATTGACTGATTATTTATTTATCCTGAGGGGTTTGAATACCTAAATATTTATTTTAGGACTGATCAACTATTTTAATAATTTTCTACTAATGTGATTATATTCCTGGCATAAATATGAACCTTATTAACATTCCCCAGGTCACTAACCTGTTAGGGAACATACCATACAATCCCAGTAGGAATTACGTATAATTACTAAGCTCAATGGAGTCAGCATACACTGTATGGATGTGAGCATTGAGAATATCACCTTCCAAGCATATCTCTCAACTATTTTCCAGGGGACGTACCTTTTGTATGAACCTCCTGTCTGACCCTTTCTGGGGGAAGCGGAGTTGCCTGTACCCAAGGTGCCATCTAGAATTTAACTATTCCTGAGATGGATCTCAACTATACTCACTACTTGTGAGAGAAATGAGAAGGTTCATATGTATGGCCTTGTCACTTGAGACCATATAACATTTAAAATAAAATCACAATAGGATTTAAAAAAACATTTTCTTTTTAATAGATCGATACCAATATGTAATAGATCGTTGGGCATATTAACTATCAATGCAGGAATGTAAATTACTTCATTCCCTTTTAAGTTGTAGTTCAACTGGGATTTTTATTT
The DNA here is from genome assembly GCA_029206835.1 of Rana muscosa. Lineage (NCBI taxonomy): Eukaryota > Metazoa > Chordata > Amphibia > Anura > Ranidae > Rana > Rana muscosa. The sequence continues at coordinate 7,376,058 of CM055123.1, read as the reverse complement.
TTATTTGATTTCAGGGCAGTGCCTAAAATATTTACAACGTCAGCTTTAAACATAATTTTAGCTGATGTTGTTTTTCAGAAAATAAATTCTTGGATTTATTATAAATGTTTCTGAAATAAAATAATTGCTTAGATAATTATCTAATAACTTCTTATGGTATCCTGTTTTTATGAAATACCTATAAGGAAAACAATATAAAACAACAATATAATTGAAATGACAGGTAACAGTTTTGGCTTCACTTTGTCAGCTGTGTGTGTTTGTATAAACAAGAGCACGTAGCCCCAACCTTTGCATCACACAGGAACATTCCTAAAACCTGTCAGTTCTTAACAAGGTTTTGGCTGCAAAGATCATTCTACTCTTTACAACTCCCCCCCTCCTTTTTCCACAGGAGGGGGTGAAACTCCTTTTAGAGAAAAGAAAAAAAAATGTCTTTAAACACGTTACTCTGCTCATGTTTTTTTTCTTGGTCAATTACAGACATTTAAATATTTAAACACCTCAGCTAGATTCCTTTTCTTAGTTTTTTAAACTGGGTGTAACTTTTGATTGGGGGAATTGGAATTTTTAATAATTCCAGGCTAATTATATTTTAAGCCTTAATTTATCCCTGCTCCTTTTTAAGCTATTATTTGAGCGGGCTATTTAAATTTATTCTTGAAGCTTCTTTACTGTTCTGTAGAACAGCAAAACGGATGGTGCTCTATCAGCCAATCCATTCCATTTTTGGGATAGTAATCCCAGGCCACAATAATTTTAATTTTATTTGGCAAAGCCTCATCAAACAATTGGAAAAATCCATGGCTTTTGAAATCTGGGTTTTTCTTAGCCAAGTAATGGGCTTTCTTGAAAACTTTAAAAAGTTCTCTGGTACTTTGATTGTGCTTACAATCCAAAGTACACCTGGTCCTTATTGCAGTAATATCTGACTTACAGGGACCAAGTTCTGTCTTAATTTCTCTGATAGAAGACATCCCCTGATATTTTGCAAACTCTACGTTTTTTCTGTGATGCATACCAATTTCATTCTCTGCATCAGCAGGACCGGCTGTGCTAAAAAGAACTTTAGTATTTGTCATTTTTCAATATTGCAACTAACAATGGCAATAGCAAAACAAAAAAAAAAGATTAATTTTTAAAAATTTATATATATATATATATTTTTTTTTTCAAAAGTTATGACAATAACATATATATAATTTTGCACAAATATATCACTTGTTTCAAACGTTGACAGATCTCAAGCGGTGCCTCCATATATGTCAGAAACATTGACGCATCTCAGCATAGTGCCTACAAGTATGTCAGAATGTTTACACTGAAATATAAAAAAATAATTATTGCGTTATGGAAATAGGTAAATCTTAATTTTGGAGATTCCCCATTTCCTGCAATATCAAGAAATTCTAAGTTCTTTTATCCATGCTAGTTTGAAGACAAGTAACACAAATGAATATTGCTTAAAATATTATATATATTTATTAACTAAAGTACAGTGCAAATTAAAATCAGGTATAAGTCGTGATAAAACAAATGAATGGATATACTTCTACATTCAGAGATAAACGATGATTAAGGTTCAGATAATTTTTACATACATTTCTATGCAAGCTCTAGATGACACTATATGAATATAACACAGTTCAATACTTAAATGATACTTGTACATCTAACACTTGGTAGCTCTTGAAATGTAACCTTCCGTGACTTCACGGCTATAGATAAACAAACTTTTTTACATTATGTTATCTTTCTCAAGACAAACAGATCTCCTAATTACACTTCTTGAAAATACGGACAATATGTTGTCCTGTGGACAAGTCTTGGTAATTTAGCCAAGAATGTCTATTTAAACACAAAACTATCTCTAATGCATTGCTTGTTTAAACAGATCCAAACATCAGGCCATTCACTAAGGTTCACAATAATACTGTGATATATATAAATATGTATTTATATATGTTTCTTCCTTAACCACTTCGCGCCCATCATACGACTTATGACGGCCGCAAAGTGGTTCTTAAATGCCGGGAGGCCGTCATTATACGGCCTCCGCTCCTTCGGCCACTGGGGGGCGCGCACCCGGCGCATCACTGAGATGCCGATGCACGTGCCTGGTGGCCGCGATGTCCGCCAGGCACCCGCGATCGGCCTGTACACAGACAAGGACATGGATCTGTGTGTGTAAACACACAGATCCATGTCCTGTCAGGGGAGGAGACCGATGGTGTGTCCCTTGTACATAGGGACACAGATCGGTCACCTCCCCCAGTCAGTCCCCTCCCCCCACAGTAGCAATCACTCATAGGGAATACATTTAACCCCTTACCCGCCCCCTAGTGTTAACCCCTTCCCTGCCAGTCACATTTATACAGTAATTAGTGCATTTTTATAGCACTAATCGCTGCATAAATGTGAATGGTCCCAAAAATGTGTCAAAAGTGTCCGATGTGTCCACCGCAGTATCGCAGTCATGATAAAAATTGCTGATCGCCGCCATTACTAGTAAAAAAAAATTATAATAAAAAAAATGTCAGAATTCTATCCCCTATTTTGTAGACGCTATAACTTTTGCGCAAACCAATCACTATACGCTAATTGCGATTTTTTTTTAACCAAAAATATGTAGAAGAATACGTATTGGCCTAAACTGAGAAAAAAAATAGTTTTAAAAAAAAAAATTGGGATATTTATTATAGCAAAAATAAAAAAATATTGTGTTTTTTTTCAAAATTGTCGCTCTTTTTTGGTTTATAGCGCAAAAAATAAAAACCGCAGAGGTGATCAAAATACCACCAAAAGAAAGCTCTATTTGTGGGAAAAAAGGACGTCAATTTTGTTTGGGAGCCACGTCGCACGACCGCGCAATTGTCAGATAAAGCGACGCAGTGCCGAAAGCTGAAATTTCGCCTGGGCAGGAAGGGGGTATATGTGCCCAGTAAGGAAGGTGTTAATTGCCTCCATAAGATGTCATACTGCAGTTAGCCATCTCTCAGAACCAATTAACACTTACTAACATAATAGAGTGGCCGCATTTGGTATCTGTTCAAACCATCTATTGCATGTAGGATAAAAGATTATACGTTACCAATAACTGAGAGTTCTGTCAGTTTGAGAAGCGAAGTCCCAAGAGGGACTTCTTTCACCATCGCTACATGTTTGCGTTAAGATCACCCCCTCCAGCTTCAGAGAGTCAGTGCCTTCAGAGATCAACTCTTCTTCAGCTCCCTCCGATCTTCAGCTCAAGCGTCTCTTTCAGTCCAGTCTCTTTCTCCTATCTCAGCTGCTACTTTTATCTCACTCCAAAGTGGGTGTGTATCTTATCACTAGGTAACTTTTTTTTGGAAGGTTGTCTTAGCAACCACATATACGCCATCTTGAACAATGTCGTTTTTAACCTGTAGGGGCAGTGGTGTATAAGGAATAATTTCTAAAATTATTTCCGGGGAGGCTGAAGGTAATTTACGACTACCTTTTGACCTAACTTAGTAAAACACACTTAATTGTCTAAGGGTGTCAAAATGTGACAAGTATACCAGACATTTCGGCGAATGGCTCAGAGTAATGTCTTGGGAACATCTTCCCACCTCTCTGCTAATGGGTTGTTAAAATTCCTCGAAGCTGAAGTCATTTGGAATAATTTTTAACTTACTTTTGACAAATACAGCTCCTAGTATCAATACCGCTAGGATGTCACATTTTGTAATAATATATATATGTAGATATGGGTTTATACACATATATATATATATCCAATACATAGATATACTATAAGAGAAACACAACAGAAATTTTGAATAAGCCCTACAGTTTTGTAACTTATTCTGAAATACTAATTTAGGTTTTTATGCTCCCTTGAAACAAGCGTTCCTTATCTTGTTTATATTACCAAGAGTCCAAACCTTTGAATTACCACCCGGGGAGGCTGGTATATTTTCTTAAATGTTCAAAGCTTTGAGTTTATGGACTGGGAACGAGATACAGAAAAACAATGCCTTCTTGTGAGACAGGAAATAAATTTAAACATAGCAAATGTGGGTTAACCCCTTAAAGAGAAAGTAGAATCTAAAGTCTTGTTCATAGCATATCATGAGCTATGGGCTTAACTTTAGAGACAAAATGGCTGTCCTCTCGTTCATAATATACACGAATATGAACCATATGAAAAATACATAATATGCATAATATAAAGGCCTATATGTAATTCTTTTTAACCCCAAATGTTCTGACACACCATACATATATACAGCCCCCCCATACACCATACATATATACAGTTCCCCCCATACACTGTACATACATACAGTCCCGCCCCCCATACACCATCCATATATACAGTCCCCTCCATATATACAGTTCCCCCCCCATACATCATCCATATATACAGTCCCCCATATATACAATTCTCCCCCCTCCATACACCATCCATATATACAGTTTTAACCGGGTGACACATCAACTGCTCTACTGACACCATCCACTGCTCTACTGATGCCGTTCTCTGCCCTACTGATGCCGTCCTCTGCCCTACTGACGCCGTCCTCTGCCCTACTGATGCCGTCCTCTGCCCTACTGACTCCGTCCACTGCCCTACTGACGCCGTCCCCTGCCCTACTGACGCCGTCCACTGCCCTACTGACGCCGTCCACTGCCCTACTGATGCCGTCCACTGCCCTACTGACGCCGTCCACTGCCCTACTGATGCCGTCCCCTGCTCTACTGGCTGACAATGTCCACTTTTAAGGTAGGCTAGTTTCATATTTTAACTGACATTTCTTTTATTAATTGAATCATATATTATGGGTACACTAATGCTTTTGTTTTATTTAACCATGCCTCTTTAAGTACCCCCCCCCCCACTGTTAATGCAATTTGGCCACAGCCACTGTTCATTGTAGCACACCTCATTACTACTCTCTTTGGGTAACCTCAAAGGTGTCACAGGTATTTTACAATCCTATAACGTGTAGTACAAAAAAATTGCCGTGCGCCGCAAAAGTGTTCGGGTTTGGCTTGAAGAAAAGGTGGCAACCCTAATTGCAGAGCAATATAATTTGACATATTAAAGATATAATTTACCTCTTCTTCACATTGAAACAGTTATATGATGTGGTCAAGCATGTAAGAGTTTTACAAGAAGCGAAAAAAAATTATGAAATTGAAGGGAGAAAATCCTTGATGATAATACATCATTTGGACAGAGAACTTACTAAAATTAATAAACAATATAATGATTTAAATGTCTCTTGGTGGGATGAAATAGTTATTTTTCACAGGAAAATCTCCTGCCTTGAAAAGTGTTTATGTACAGTACATTACCTGACACACCCAATTTTATGGTTGCTTATATTATTGTTTATTTTATTTTTTGTTACACTTTGTTTGTATTGTAAAATCAAAAAGATGATCAGAGACATTTCTTATTTAGATGATGAATTACAGTTACAAAAACGTTTAAGATGAACACACTTTTTGTTGGTTATAGTGTATTGAGGGGGAGATGTTGGAGTATTAGATTTTAACCACTTAAGGACCCCTTCACGCCGATATACGTCGGCAGAATGTTACGGCTGGGCACAAGCACGTACAGGTACGTTGCCCTTTAAGAGCCAAGCCGTGGGTCGCGCGTGCCGCGCTAGCGACCTTGTCCTGAGCTTTGTGACCGTGCCGGTGGGACTCGATCGCCGCCGTGTTCCCCGCGATCGGGTCACAGAGCTGAAGAACTGGGAGAGGTAAGTGTAAACAAACCTTTCCCTGTTCTTCCTAGTGTGAGTGTCACTGATCGTCTGTTCCCTGTCATAGGGAATGACGATCAGTGACGTCACACGTCAAGCCAAGCCACGCCCCCACACAGTAGTAATCACTCCCAAGGAAGCACTTAACCCCTTCAGCGCCCCCTACAGGTTAACCCCTTCACTGCCAGTGTAATTTTCACAGTAATCAGTGCATTTTTATAGCACTGATCGCTGTAAAATAGACAATGGCCCCAAAATAGTGTCAAAACTGTCGGATGTGTCACGATAAAAATTGCTGATCGCCGCCATTACTAGTAAAAAAAAATATTAATAAAAATGCCATAAAACTATCCCCTATTTTGTAGACGCTATAACTTTTGCGCAAACCAATCAATGAACGTTTATTGTGATTTTTTTTTTTACCAAAAATATGTAGAAGAATACGTATCGTCCTAAACTGAGGAAAAAAAATAGTTTTTTTATATATTTTTGGGGGATATTTATTATAGCAAAAAAGTAAAAAATATTGAATTTTTTTACTAAATTGTCGCTCTATTTTTGTTTATAGCGCAAAAAATAAAAACCACAGAGGTGACCAAATACCACCAAAAGAAAGCTATATTTGTGGGAAAAAAAGGACGTCAATTTTGTTTGTGAGCCATGTCGTACAACCGCGCAATTGTCAGTTAAAGCGACGCAGTGCCGAATCGTAAAAAGGGGCCTGGCCCTTTAGCTACAAAATGGTCCGGGGCTTAAGTGGTTAATATTATTTTAAATGATAAAAGTCTCTGGAAATTTATATAAATGTCATACTATAATGATATTCATTTTTAAGGTTATTTCTATATGTCTTTGTCGAGGACAGATAAACCATTTTGCTATGCATGTATTTCTATTTTGAAACTTTCTGTCAGTATGTTGGGTGGAGTTGTGTTTTACTATAGACTCAAAACCATATATGCAAGAATGGGTGTTACTTTTATATTTAGTATTACTACCTTACTTGGAAAATGTTTAGATGTACAGTTATTACATCATGTTTACATAAAGTATAAAATGACGACTAAATCTGAGGATCATTGAGAGAGAGAGAAGAAATCCTACACTCAGAAGACAAGTACCATCTATTATCTCTCTCTCCTTTGGAATGTTTGAACATTTTTGAAAATTTTTGTATGCTGCTTTGCTTAAAATAAACTTTCGTGAGTATCGTAACAAACTAAGGAGACTTCAAGTTTTTATTATGAAAATCATTTTGAACAAGGGGATCCATAGCTTTCACCAGATTCTAAAAGGGGTCTATGACTTAAAAAAGGTTAAGAACCACTGCCTTATAGTCTGACACAAAAAAGATTCTGTGCAGGTCAAAAGACTAGCATAGTAAAAAGGTACTTCTCAAAGCTACTTCTCAATAGTTCAGACCCATGTTGTTGGTCCGCATGGCTTATTCTTAGGAGGAAAAAGGTTACATGTATTCAATGTCTTTAACTGTGCAAAATCTAAGTCTGTTGCATAACAATTTCCCTAATAAACAGTTGCACTATGAGAAATGAACATTTGCTATTATTAAAGATTATCCAACCTATACGTTCAAATAAATTGAACAGTAAAAAAGTAATAGTCTGGATATCAAATTTTTGTTGTATTCCTATTTTTATTTTTTTATCTAGTATTTTTAATTGCTTCTTTCCCAAGGAAGCACTTAACCCCTTCAGCGCCCCCTACAGGTTAACCCCTTCACTGCCAGTGTAATTTTCACAGTAATCAGTGCATTTTTATAGCACTGATCGCTGTAAAATAGACAATGGCCCCAAAATAGTGTCAAAACTGTCGGATGTGTCACGATAAAAATTGCTGATCGCCGCCATTACTAGTAAAAAAAAATATTAATAAAAATGCCATAAAACTATCCCCTATTTTGTAGACGCTATAACTTTTGCGCAAACCAATCAATGAACGTTTATTGTGATTTTTTTTTTACCAAAAATATGTAGAAGAATACGTATCGTCCTAAACTGAGGAAAAAAAATAGTTTTTTTATATATTTTTGGGGGATATTTATTATAGCAAAAAAGTAAAAAATATTGAATTTTTTTCTAAATTGTCGCTCTATTTTTGTTTATAGCGCAAAAAATAAAAACCACAGAGGTGACCAAATACCACCAAAAGAAAGCTATATTTGTGGGAAAAAAAGGACGTCAATTTTGTTTGTGAGCCATGTCGTACAACCGCGCAATTGTCAGTTAAAGCGACGCAGTGCCGAATCGCAAAAAGGGGCCTGGCCCTTTAGCTACAAAATGGTCCGGGGCTTAAGTGGTTAATATTATTTTAAATGATAAAAGTCTCTGGAAATTTATATAAATGTCATACTATAATGATATTCATTTTTAAGGTTATTTCTATATGTCTTTGTCGAGGACAGATAAACCATTTTGCTATGCATGTATTTCTATTTTGAAACTTTCTGTCAGTATGTTGGGTGGAGTTGTGTTTTACTATAGACTCAAAACCATATATGCAAGAATGGGTGTTACTTTTATATTTAGTATTACTACCTTACTTGGAAGATGTTTAGATGTACAGTTATTACATCATGTTTACATAAAGTATAAAATGACGACTAAATCTGAGGATCATTGAGAGAGAGAGAAGAAATCCTACACTCAGAAGACAAGTACCATCTATTATCTCTCTCTCCTTTGGAATGTTTGAACATTTTTGAAAATTTTTGTATGCTGCTTTGCTTAAAATAAACTTTCGTGAGTATCGTAACAAACTAAGGAGACTTCAAGTTTTTATTATGAAAATCATTTTGAACAAGGGGATCCATAGCTTTCACCAGATTCTAAAAGGGGTCTATGACTTAAAAAAGGTTAAGAACCACTGCCTTATAGTCTGACACAAAAAAGATTCTGTGCAGGTCAAAAGACTAGCATAGTAAAAAGGTACTTCTCAAAGCTACTTCTCAATAGTTCAGACCCATGTTGTTGGTCCGCATGGCTTATTCTTAGGAGGAAAAAGGTTACATGTATTCAATGTCTTTAACTGTGCAAAATCTTAGTCTGTTGCATAACAATTTCCCTAATAAACAGTTGCACTATGAGAAATGAACATTTGCTATTATTAAAGATTATCCAACCTATACGTTCAAATAAATTGAACAGTAAAAAAGTAATAGTCTGGATATCAAATTTTTGTTGTATTCCTATTTTTATTTTTTTATCTAGTATTTTTAATTGCTTCTTTGCTGCTGCCCTCTCAGCCTGTGAATAAAAATGTAAATTACTATAATTTATTTCCCTTTATTTAATTTTGTAGCAGATATACAAAATATTCATAACACTGCAGGTGCACCCAGGGAAGGCCTTTATGAAAACATAGCACATCCGATTTAATAAGCGAAGCATTTCTATGGTAATTTCTATTTCAACATATCAATTTTTGAACACAGGTGATTCAATCAAAAATACTTAACTCGAAGGAAGTCTTTTATTGCTAGTGAGGTCTAATGCTTTTTCTGTGCCTCCAGGCTATTTATTAATTAATTTTATTCTTCTACTTCCACTTTGATAGCCTAGCTTACAGTCTGAAATACACAATCAGATTTGCTTGCTGTAATTTACATTTGCATCTACACAAGCAGTTTAGTGGTGGTTGAGTGCAAAATTGAGTAAAACATTATATGAACAATATTTTTCCTTAACTCTGTTTGACTGCAGAATTCTGTACCATTTTAGTATACTGATTTTTTAGTTGTTTTAAAATTGCTACAGTTTTTTTGTAGTATTATCAACACTGATAGCTAATTGCATCATAAAAGTGGCATATCACGTGACCGTGGGCATTGAGCACCAATGGTTTGAGAAGGGGGGTTCTGTATGAACATGGTAGAAGGAGAATGAATACACAATGCTGGAACCTTGATCCAGGTGCATATCACAGTAAAAGACAATACTTAGAAAAAAAAAAATTGTTAAAACAAAAGAAAAAATAACCTGTCTGTTGTTGATTCTATAAAACACCAAGGAATCTGTACTGTTGACAGTACATACAATTTCAATTTTTTACCATCTGTTGAACCTGCAGTTCTTGATGTAATAATGACTATTATATGTAATCCATGGTATGTTGAGGCATTTGCATTAGAATAACAAATTCCCATTATAATGAAAAATATTTAGTAAGTAATCAAGTGCAAAAAATCTTTTGGACAAAAAGCCTTACTTAAAAAAATAGAATAAATGAAATAATAGGTAGGTTGTTACACCATAAGTAAGGCCTTTCAAATGTATTACAGTATGTTATTGAACATATAATTGCTTTTAGACGGTTGACTAGGGTAAGTGTATGTAAGGACATCCAATCACATACACACACCTAGATCTAAATATTCCTGGACAAAAGAAGTACCGTATATACTCGAGTATAAGCCGAGGCACCTAATTTTACCACAAAAAACTGGGAAAACGTATTGACTCAAGTATAAGCCTAGGGTGTCCATCTGCATGCCTCACTGTGCCTCACTTTGCCTCACTGTGTCCATGTGCATGCCTCACTGTGCCCATGCCTCACTGTGCCCATGCCTCACTGTGTCCATGACTAGACTGACGTTTAACATGGGAGTCTATAGAAGGGGTGCCTGGGTTTGAAAAATCAGTGCTCTCCGACTGTAGGTCCCCTAGACAAAAAACTTTGCACACCTATAGAAGAGAAATGGGGCTACATGTGTGCTAAGTATCGGGTCAAGGGACCCTACGACCGGCCCGTACCGGGTCCCCAAAGTCACCAGAGAAATTACCGTTTAACATGAGAGTCTATGGAAGGGGTGCCCGGCTTTGAAAAATCGGTGCTCCCCGGCTGCAAGTCTTCCGGACAACAGACTTTGCACACTTTTAGAGGAAGAGTGAGGATACATGTGTGCCAAGTTTGGGGTCCAAGGGACCAACGGCTGGCCGGTACCAGGTCCCCAAAGTCCGAGAGATCAAGCACAAAAAGGTGACTCGAGTATAAACCGAGGGGGTCATTTTCAGCACAAAAAAATGTGCTGAAAAACTCGGCTTATACATTTATTTGTAGGGTTATGTAATATTTAAAAATAACACATGGGCAGCACAGTGGCTAGGGGGTTTGCGCATTTGCCTGGCAAAACTAGGGTTGTTGGTTCCAATCCCAACCATGGCACTACCTGCACCGAGTATGCATGTTCTCCCTGTGCATGAGTGAGCTTCCTTCGGGTACCCAGGTTTCCTCCTGTGGGGTCCTTAAGGGCAGGGAGTGGGACTGATGGGAAATTATAAAAAATATGTAAAGCGTTTTGTAAATTGAAAGCGCTAAATACAGTAAGTACCTGTAATAAATAAACACATGAGTTAATCTTTACATTGTGGGTTACATCGTATTTACGAATTACACACAAAACTATATTTACAATACAATGTACAGTACAAGTAGTTTACCTCTTTTCATGTCTGGTCCTACTGACTGCTTTTATGTCCCAGGATAAAGAGAACCTACACTGCTTGGTAACAACCTGTTATATGCTTCCTCTCCTTTCTGTTCAGTGGCTAATATAAGGTACACCAATTTTTTACTACACTTAAGCCAGCCATAGATGGAGCGATTTTCTTTTCTGCAACACTGACTGTGTTGATGGGGGAATCCTTCCCGCGGAGCTATTGTGTTTTCCCGGCTGCTAGCAATAATCGAATGTAAAATCCAACAGGCTGGTTGTACCCAAGCTGATCGATCGATCAATTTGGGTACATTTAGCCTGCCCATAAATGGCTCGAATCTCAACCAGTCCCTGCTGAACATGCTGTGATTTGAGCCGTCTATGGCCGGCTTTAGAAAATATTCTTGGGGCTCAGCAATAGCCAGTTCTTTGAATTGGAAAGAGTCACAGTAACCCAACTGAGCAGTTGGAAGTGGTATAAATATGTGGATAAACACAATAAATTGTTTAACTATCTCCCAACTGCACAATAGCTCAAATATGGCTACAGTGAGCTTGTCCAGCTTGGGAGGCAGGTATAATTGAAGTGGACGGGACATCTGTTAAAATATTACCTGGCCTGTCCCGAGCTACACTACAGCGTCTCTGCTCCGTCCTGTATTGAACAGAGTGTGTCAGGAGGGCTGTACATATTGGTGGAGGTATCCATTAGCAGTAACAATAAGGAAGGGTCTGTCTACATTCACACTCTGGTCACAAAGCGACCTCCCAGCCCTTTTTTCCTTTTTAACCACTTGCTTCCCGCCGTATGACTATAAACGTCCTGTCTTTGAAGAGGAATACCGTTGTTATGGTAGCAGCTAGCTACCATAACCCCGGTATCCTCTTCAAGAGCCGGCGGTTCTCTTTCAGATAAAAGTGGTCTCTGCTGTGGATTCACCGCAAGATCACTTTTATCGGTGGCGGGAGAGGCCGCCCCCTCCTGTCGCGCTCCGGTGCCCTCCGCCGCTTACCGTGGCCGTCGGTAGCAGCGAAGGCGATCCGGACCTGTCCCTAGCCTGACATGGAGACAAGGGGAAGATGGCCTCCACCCGTCTCCAAGTCATTGCAGGGCGGAAGCAACGTCAAAACGTCACTTCCGCCCATAGCTCTTAAAGGGCCATTATATTTTTTATTTTTTATTGCATTTTAGTGTAAATATGAGATCTGAGGTCTTTTTGACCCCAGATCTCATATTTAAGAGGACCTGTCATGCTTTTTTCTATTACAAGGGATGTTTACATTCCTTGTGTAGCACTTACCCCCATTTAAGGGACCGGCTGGTTTTGTTGGGTCTGCAAACTACCTCCAAGGCTTCCGTTGTCAGGGTATAGAAAGAAAGTCTCCAGAAAGGCTAATGTCCACACAAATGTAAAACCCAAATGGTCAGGCTTTATTTACTTTTGCTGAGGAACTTTAGAGGAAAGTAGAATACTAGGGGAGAACAGGGGAAGGTTCAGGTACACAGCACTAAAGTTACAATCGTCGCCACTCAAGCCTGAGTGGGTGTTGCTCACCCGGATTGTTCTGTTTAGTGGTCCTTGCAGCCGGAATGAAGCACAAGTCAATTTTTCTTTTAAGAACTAGAGATACGATCAGGAATCCTCTGCCACAGGATTATTAAAAGTCCCAAACCTCCCAGCCAAGCAATAATGAAAGAACCTTTATGCCGAATTGGCGTATTGCAGGGCTTGTAATGATGATGGATCCCTCCTTAGGCGAGCTCCAGGCCTCCTCCCGAGACAGCAGTACCATTGCTAGTCTCCTCTGGGGCAGATCCTCCCCTGGCCTCCTTCCCTAAGCATAGGCCTCAGCCAGCAGAGCTGGGCCTAACATACGGGCCACGAGGCACGCACACAGGACAGGCCTGACCGGCCCTCAGGAACGCACACACTATAATGGCGTCTGCCCCTTATGTACCCTCTCCCGGCATGCACAGTGGGTAGACCACACCCACTGCACGGCTGCCGAGAAAGGACACCCAAGGTGTTGTGATACCCCCTGTAGTTCAACCACGCCGGTGGTGACAGTGCCAACCACAGGCGAACAGGGAACACTACCGCCAGGCAGCATCACACCCAGAGCAGAAGCAAATTTAGATCAATCAATATGTCTGAGCCCAACTACTGGCTCAGACTACCCTTAAATTTAAGCATAGCGCCCCCAAATATTGGGGGGGGGGGCGCTACACTTGTAATAGGAATAAAAGTGACACAATTTTTTTTTTAAAAGAACAGTGAAAAAATAAAAGGGTAAAATAAATAAGAAAAAAAAATTCGCGAATGCATACGTGAATAGCGCCCGCATATGAAAACGGTGTTCAAACCACAAATGTGAGGTATCACCACGATCGGAAGAGTGAGAGCAATAATTCTAGACCTCCTCTGTAACTCAAAACATGCAACCTGTAGAATTTTTTAAACGTCGCCTATGGAGGCTTTAAAGGGTAAAAGTTTGTCGCCATTCCATGAGCGGGTGCAATTTTGAAGCGTGACATGTTGGGTATCAATTTACGTGGTTTAACATTATATTTCACAATATAAAAAAAATTGGGCCAACTTTACTGTTGTCTTATTTTTAAATTAAAAACGTGTATTTTTTCCCAAAAAAGTGCGCTTGTAAGACCGCTGCGCAAATACGGCGTGACAGAAAGTATTGCAATGACCACTATTTTATGCTCTAGGGTGTTAGAAAAAAAAATAGGATTTTTGTACTCACCGTAAAATCCTTTTCTCTGACGTCCATGGACTGACACAGCTTCTAATACTGAAACACGTGGGTATATGTCCCTGCTCGCAGGAGAAGATCTAGGCAAAATGTTAGATGTTAGAAACATACATTCTAGAAAAAAACAGAGCTGAACAGCCCAGCCCAAGTGGGCGGTCCCTCCGGACATAACCCTCCTACCTGCAGCTACCAGCCTCAGTTCGTAACAAAGCAGTACAAACCTTAAAGAAGGGTGGGTGCTGTGTCAGTCCATGGACGTCAGAGAAAAGGATTTTACGGTGAGTACAAAAATCCTATTTTCTCTTATCGTCCATGGACTGACACAGCTTCTAATACTGAAACACGTGGGACGTCCCAAAGCAGTATCAGAAAGAGGGTGGGAGCAGTAGTAAAGGAAAAACCAAACTCCACTCCAAACAAGCAGAACTCCTCAATGGAGGAGTTGAAACTTTAAACAGCGGCCTGCAACCTTTGCGGTCGAAGGAAGCATCCGAAGATGCAGCCACATCAACCTTATAGAACTTAGAAAAGGTATGAACGGATGACCAGGTCGCCGCCTTGCACACATGTGCAACCGACGCTTGATGTCGGAAAGCCCAGGAAGCACCAATTACCCTGGTGGAATGCGCCGTAACCGGAAAGGGAGGCGCCCGCCCTGTAAGGGCATAGGCCTGTATAACGGTCTGTCTGATCCACCTAGAAAAGGTGGAAGACGACACCGCTTGGCCCTGTTTTGGACCAGAGACAGACACAAACAGTGAGTCAGACTAACGAATGGAAACAGTAGCAGACAGGTACACCCGTGAGGCTCGTACCACATCCAATGTGTGAAGCGCAAACTCTCAGGGATGCGATGGGTGAGGACACAAGGACGGAAGAACAATGTCCTCATTAAGGTGAAAGGCCGAGACCACCTTTTGAAAGGAAAGACAGTCGTGGGCGCAACACCGCCTTATCCTTATGAAGGACCAAGTAAGGCGACTTGCAGGGCAAGGCCGCCAACTCAGACACCCGTCGAACAGAAGTAATGGCCACTAAGAAAGCCACCTTCTGGGACAAGGTCAAGAGAGGAATCTCTCTGATATTTTCAAAGGGATGCTCTTGGAGAACCGAGAGCACTAAATTCAGATCCCAAGGAGGGGGAGGAGGATCACATGGCGAACCCCTTGCACAAAGGTGCTAATCAAGGAATGGCCCGCTAGCCGTCATTGAAAAATCCGACCCTCGATGGTACGCAATGCCAGCTTTTGGGTCACACCACGCTGTAAGAACAGCAAAATCTTGGGAATGAAATACGTCCGTGGACGCCATCAAGCTCCTCGTACATAGCGAAGTAAGCCTTCCAGGTACGGTGATAGATCTTTCTGGAGGAAGATTTCCGTGCCCACAGCATAGATGAGATGACCGAATCTGAGAGATCTCGGTCCCTCAGTACCTGGCTTTAAACAGCCATGCCATTAAAGCCAAGGACTGTAAAGCAGGATGAAGCATGGGACCATGAGACAGAAGGTCCACCCATAATAGGCAGTCGCCAAGGAACGTCTGCGACTAGCCGAACTAGATCGGCGTACCAATGTCGCCGTTCCAGAGCAATGAGGATCACCGGAATGGCCTTGGCCCCTACTCTGCGAAGCAGGCGAGGCAACAACAGTAGCGGAGGGTAAGCATACATCAGGCGATACTGCCCCCACGGGCCACCAACGCGTCTGACGCGTCTGCCCAGGGATCCCTGGACCTGGCCACGAATCTCGACATCTTGTGAGTGAGTCGAGAGGCCAGAAGGTCCACATCCGGTGCCCCACCTCCGGTAAAGGAGATGAAAACACCTCCGGATGTAAGGACCATTCCCCTGGAATGCACACAGCCGACAGGACCGTCCTGCAGCGGGATGGGTATGATAATCCCAAGGAGACCCCGCAATGTATCGGAGAAGGGAGGCCCCGGCTTACGGGGTGCCTCAATTGTTGGCCAAGAAAGGCAACCTGACAGAGCTTCCCTAGAAACTCGGTCAGTGGACCAGTAACTCAGCCTCTACAGGTGGCGCAAATCCACCCCGGACACAGAGACCCTAGAAGCTAAAGCAGTTGCAGTGCACCTGCTAGTCGACTGATAGATGAAGCAGAGGCTTTTGCCCAGTCATTGAGCTTCAGAAACGCCAGAGACGCAGCCACTAATGGGCAGAACGCTAACCTCAGCATGGCAAACACAGTCCAAGCCAGCGCTTCTGATCACCACCAAAGGGCAGGTGGAAGGTGGTACCCCTGATACCAAGGATCCTTATGACAATGCTCCATCCAGCAGCTACTCCATTGATAAGTGCTGATTGTACAAACACATAGTTTATACTGTGTATTGCGTCAAAACGCGCTATTAGAGCGTGGGAGGAAAACCCCCTCAGCCACAAAGAGCATAGTACAACCACATACGGCGTATGTAGTTTAGTATGTGTGGATAAACATATTAAACACGTTTATACTGTGCCAGCGATGAAGGACCACACATCATTGGGTCATGGGCGGAAACCAGCCACGCAGACTGCATACACAACCGTGTAGGCATGTTAGCATGCAAATAAACAAATTGCACATGTTTATGCTGTGCATAGCGCTGAAAATGCGCACACCATTGGAGCGCGGGGGAAAAACCGGAGCACCCGGATGAAACCCACCAAGACTGCATACGCATACTGTTTAGGTACTATAGTATGTGTAAAACATTTTGAACATGTCTATGTGTGCATAACGCCGAAGGCGCGCACACCGTTGGCGCATGGGAGGAAACCGGAGTACCCGGAGGAACCCCACGCAGACCCAGAGAATACAATACATACATCTACTGTGAATGTATTTAGTGTTGTGTATAAACATAATGTGTATGTTTATACTGTGTATGGCACCGAAGTCGCGCATGTCATGTATCGTGGGCGGAAACCGGAGGACCCGGAGGAAACCCACCGGAGGACCCGGAGGAAACCCACGCAGACAGCACATACATACCGTGTAGGTATGTTAGCATGTGAATAATTAAATCGCACAAGTTTCAGACTGCATACACATACCGCGTAGGTATTATAGTATACGTGATAAACATATGGAACATGTTTAAACTGTGCAGAGAGCCAAAGGGCACATACCGTCAGCGCAAGGGAGGAAACCGGAACACCCGGAAGAAACCCACGCAGACAGCACACAGATACCGTGTAGGAATGATAGCATGTGAATAAACATATTGCACATGTTTATGCTGTGCATTACCATTGGAGCGTGGGAGGAAACCGGAGTACCCGGAGGAAACCCACGCAGACAGCATACACATACTGTAAGTATTTATAGTATGTGCAATAAACATATTGAACATGTTTATACTATGCAGAGAGCCGAAGTGCACATACCGTGAGAGGACACCGAAGCACCCGGAGGAAACCCACGCCGACCCAGAGAGTATAATACATACATATACTGTGAATGTATTTAGAGTCGTGTATAAACATATTGGGGGTGATTTACGAAACGTTTGCGCCATGAGTATCGGCGCATCTGCATGCGCAACGGCTGTTTTGGTGTTTACAAAACATTTGCGCCGGTAGCGCAGTGCTATTTCGCTTTTACTATAGGGTTCTCGCCGGACGGGAGGAGGCGCTCAGTGCGCCACTATGGACCTGGTGCACGGCATCTTAAAATCTAAATATAAAGAAGCTGGAAGTGCCAATATAATGGGGGTGATGTGGGGTGATGTGAGGAAGTGTAGTGACACCTGCCCAAGTAACAAACATGCCCAAAATATAGTGAGAAAGTAACTTTTTCAGAACCAGCCCGCTGCGCCGGCAAGTACGTTTAGAACTGCGGGAGGTTTTTTTGAGCTCAGCGCGGAAATTTCACTCATTCAAACGCGCCAAGACACTGCGCCGGCAAAATCTTAGTAAATATCAAGTCACATAACTCAATTTGCATAAGTTGAACAGGCGCAGCTCTGAACTTGCCAGTGCGCCAGCAAAATGACATTTCTAAAGGAAAAAAAAAGGCATTTAAAAGCACCCGCGGCTATAATGAATTGTCGGCTCCCGGCAATATAGAGAAAAGTCATTGAAAGTCATTGATAAAAAAAAAAAAAGCGTGGGGGTCCCCCCAAATTCCATTACCAGGCCCTTCAGGTCTGGAATGGATATTAAGGGGAACCCCGCCGCAAATAAAATAAAAAAGGCGTGCGGTTCCCCCAAATATCCATACCAGGCCCTTCAGATCTGGTATGGATTTTAAGGGGAACTCCACCCCAAATTTAAAAAAAATATGTTGTGGAGTACCCCCAAAAATCCACACCAGAACCTTATCCGAGCACACAACCTGGCCGGCCGCAGGAAAAGAGGGGGGGACGAGAGAGCGCCCCCCCTCCCTCCTGAACCGTACCAGGCCACATGCCCTCAAAAAGGGGGAGGATGTCCCCATGTTGATGGGGACAAGGGCCTCATCCCCACAACCCTTGCCCGGTGGTTGTGGGGGTCTGCGGGCGGGGGGCTTATCGGAATCTGGAAGACCCCTTTAACAAAGGGGACCCCCAGATCCCGCCCCCCCTGTGTGAAATGGTAATGGGGTACAAATGTACCCCATGGGCAATAAGTTTAAAAGGCTAAAAATAAAACCTATGTGGCTCACAGTTAAAGTTAAAAAAGCTATAAACAATAAGAAAAGCGCTTTTAAAAAATATAAAAATGAAGGAACACTAGTGTTGTTTAAATGTTACAAAGAATATAACAGGATATGTAAAAAGGAAATCGAGGATGCAAAAATTCAAAATGAACGACAGATTGCAAAAGATAGTAGGAGAAACCCCAAAAAATTCTTCAAATATATTAATAGTAAAAAGGTCAAGTCTGAGCATGTAGGCCCTTTACAAAATAATCTAGAGTGGGTGACTGGGGACAAAGAGAAGAGTAATTTATTAAATACTTTCTTCAGCTCTGTGTATACAATGGAGCATGGGGGAGTTCATGTCCATAATGGGGGTGGTAGTGACACAGCCCCAAATCCACAATGGCTCAAAAGTGATATGGTCCAGAAATATTTAGACAAAATAAAGGTGTATAAAGCACCTGGACCAGATGGCATACACCCACGGATCCTAAAAGAATTGAGCTCTGTAATTTCAAAGCCATTGTATTTTATTTTTAGGGACTCATTAATGACAGGAATAGTACCACTGGATTGGCGCAGGGCCAATGTGGTGCCTATATTTAAAAAGGGAACAAAGTCTTTACCAAGTAACTATAGACCTGTTAGTTTAACTTCCATAGTTGGGAAGATACTGGAGAGATTAATAAAAGACCACATAGACGAGTTCTTGCTGGAAAAAAACTATTTAAGCAACAGACAGCATGGATTCATGAAAGACAGAAGTTGTCAGACAAACCTGATTTCTTTTTATGAAGAGGTAAGTAAAACCTTGGACAGAGGGGTGGCGGTGGACGTGGTATACTTGGATTTTGCAAAAGCGTTCGATACAGTTCCCCACACACGGCTCATGTGCAAGGTAAATTCTACAGGATTGGAAATATCAGTTTGTAAATGGATAGAAAACTGGCTAAAAGACAGAATTCAGAGAGTAGTGGTTAATGATTCTTACTCTGAATAGTCTAAGGTTATCAGTGGTGTACCCCAAGTTTCAGTGCTGGGACCCTTACTTTTTAATATCTTTATAAATGATATTGGGTCTGAGATCAAAAGTAACATTTCTGTCTTTGCAGATGACACTAAGCTATGCAGTGGAATAACGTCCTTACAAGATGTCTCCAAATTACAAGCCGACCTCGATGCTCTGTCTAATTGGGCGACTATGTGGCAGATGAGGTTTAATGTTGTTAAATGTAAAGTTATGCACTTGGGGGCTAAGAATATGAATGCATCATACATACTAGGGGGAGTACAACTGGGGGGATCCGTAGTGGAGAAGGATCTGGGGGTTTTGGTAGATCATAAGCTCAATAATGGCATGCAATGCCAAGCTGTGGTTTCCAAAGCGAGCAAACTCCTTTCTTGTATTAAGAGAGGTATGGACTCCAGAGAGAGAGATATCATTTTGCCCCTGTACAAATCATTAGTAAGACCTCATCTGGAATATGCAGTTCAGTTTTGGGCACCAGTTCTCAAAAAGCATATTGAGGAACTGGAGAAAATGCAGAGAAGGGCAACCAAACTGATAAGAGGCATGGAGGAGCTCAGCTATGAAGAAAGATTAGAGGAACTGAATTTATTCACTCTTGAGAAGAGGAGAATAAGGGGGGATATGATTAACATGTGCAAATATATAAGGCGTCCATATAGTGAACTTGGTGATGAGTTATTCACTTTACGGTCAACACAGAGAACAAGGGGGCACTCTTTATGTCTAGAAGAAAAAAGATTTCATCTCCAAATAGGGAAAGGTTTCTTCACAGTAAGAGCTGTGAAAATGTGGAACAGACTCCCTGCAGAGGTGGTTCTGGCCAGCTCAGTAGATTGCTTTAAGAAAGGCCTGGATACTTTCCTAAATGTACATAATATAACTGAGTACTAACAGTCATAGGTATAGTTGATCCAGGGTAAATCCGATTGCCTCTCGGGGGATCAGGAAGGAATTTTTTCCCCTGCTGTAGCAAATTGGATCATGCTCTGCTGGGGTTTTTTGCCTTCCTCTGGATCAACTGTGGGTATAGAATTGGGTATATGGGATTGTACGATATTTTTTTATTTTTTTTATTTTTTTTATGGTTGAACTGGATGGACTTTGTCTTTTTTCAACCTGACTAACTATGTAACTATGTAACTATGTACCCCTACCATTGCACAAAGAAAGTGTCAAAAATGTAAAAAATGACAATAGCCGGTTTTTGACAATTCCTTTATTAATGTTTTCTCCTGGGGACATCCTCCCCATGTTGAGGGCATGTGGCCTGGTACGGTTCAGGAGGAAGGGGGGCCGCTCCCTCATCCCCCCCCTCTTTTCCTGCGGCCTGCGTGCTCGGATAAGGGTCTGGTGTGGATTTTTAGGGGGACCCCTACGCTATTTTTTTTTAAAGTTTGGCGCGGGGGTCCCCTTAAAATCTATACCAGACCTGGAGGGCCTGGTACGGATTTTGTGGGGAACCCCCACGCCATTTAAAAAAAAAAAAATGTCGCGGAGTTCCCCTTAATATCCATACCAGACCTGAAGGGCCTGGTAATGGAATTTGGGGGACTCCCACGCATTTTTTTTTTTTCAAAGACTTTCAATGACTTTTATCTGTATTGACGGGAACCAGCAATTCATTACAGCCGCGAGTACTTTTAAATGACTATTATTTTACTTTAGAAATGTCATTTTGCTCTCGAACTGTTATAAACATGGAAAACATGCACTACTTGATCACATTAATGCCAATGGCATAGTTCACACCACTGCATTCCGTTCCAGTGCATTTCAGAAAGGAAAAAAAAAATTGGTCATGCTGCATTTTTTAGGTACAGAACTGTACTGGACCGCAGTAAAACACATCAAAAACGCAACGGAACGTACCAAAAACGCACTGGAATGCACCGGAAAGCACCTAAATGCACCAAAGACGCACTGCAACACCCTTGTCCTAAGTGAAAAGAGGGGGAAAAAAACACTGGACTGCATCAAAAACGCATCAAAAATGCACTGGAACGTGTCAAAAACCCGCATGCAGAAAAGCACCTGGAACGCATCCAGACTGCGTTTCTATGGTGTGAACTAGGGCCAGTTCACACCATAAAAATGCAATCCGGATGCGTTCCAGGTGCTTTTTTGCAGGCACATTTTTGATGCGTTCCAGTGCATTTTTGGTACGTTTTTGATGCAGTCCAGTGCTTTTTTTTTCACCCCTCTTTTTTATCAACCATAGATAAGGACAAGCGTGTTCCAGTGCATTTTTGGTGCATTTAGGTGTGTTTCTGTGCATTCCAGTGCATTTTTGATGCGCTTTGCTGCGTTCCAGTACAGTCCAATGCAGGTAAAATGCAGCAGGTTCTACTTTTTTGGTGGAACTGGAACGCACTGGAACAAACACTGCCATTTAGAACCATATAACCAACTTTCCATGCATTTTTGATGCATAAAAAATGCAATGGACTGCATGTGGTGTGAAATGGCCCTTAAGCAATTTGGCATATTTAAAGGCACTTCTCCTTGTTTTGTTTTTGGTGTTGTCCAAATTGGTGACATTGATATATGTCCCTTAGGGTGGGACCTGGGCCCCCATTTTAAGGTCAATAACTAGAAGATAAGCCAGCCAAGTGGGGACTAGCAAAATTAACAAGTCAGTTCCCATAGACTGCAATGGTATTTGTTGGTGGGGGGGGGGGGGGGTGATTGTCCCATCTCTAATTTTGTAGCATGCTTGATGATGTGCTTAATTTTGGACAGGGGGGGGGTTATTTTCTGCTAGCTGCACTTGTGTTGTTCTGAGCATGCCCAGGCAGTTAGATTATTTTTTTGGTGCTTTTTGTGTGTGAACAGCGCCTGGATATTTCTGGGCATAGTCAGAGAGTGTTTTTATGGGTTAGTAATTGAAGGACATCCTTAACAGGTGTAGCCACTTTGAAGTTTAGACTCTACATTGGGTGAACTTGCATTTTGGGTGTTTCATGGACTGTGCATGTGTTTTAAATTGCCTCATTAGCTCACAAACCTATGTTATATAAAGCTCGCAGATAGCATCCTCTCCCTTGCCCTGAAAAGAGGCAAGTGTGTGTGCGCGTGTGTCCGGCAAAAAGTACATTTTGGTGTCCTTATCGAGTTTGTAACACATGTATTTTATTTGTTATGTCTTTGCAAAACAGGTGTTTGTTTTAATTGTGTTGATTGTATTTTTTTGTGTGGGGGAAATGTTCCCCTGAAATAATTTTGATGTTGTTAATGTGTGTCATTTGTTCACTTTGATTTAATTGTCTGTGCTAGCACTTCAACTGCTGCCTTTTCAGTTGGTAGACTCGGCCCCCTTCCGTGAGTTTGTGCAATGTGCGGTTCCTCAGTGGCAGGTTCCCAAACGCCACTTTTTCTCACGGAAGGCGATTCCGGCTCTCTACCGGCCTGTGAAAGGCAATGTCCATGCCTCACTGGACAGGGCGGTCAGCGGTAAGGTGCATATTACCGCTGACTCATGGTCCAGCAGGCATGGACAGGGACGTTACCTTTCTTTCATGGCCCATTGGGTCACTCTTTTGGCAGCTGGGAAGGATGCAGGACAAGGTGCAGTAGTGTTGGAGGTTGTTCCGCCGCCATGCCTCCAAAATGCTACTACTGGTTGTGACACACCTCTCTCCTCCACCCCCTCCTCTTCTTCTTCCTCCATGGCCTCTTCCTGTGCTTTGTCCTTGGAACCAGTGGTGCTCTGTAGCCGTTCAAGGGGCTACGCAAGTACGCAGGCAAAAAGATGCCATGCCGTGCTTGCGCTGGTGTGTTTGGGGGACAGGAGCCATACTGGGGCAGAGGTTCTGTCAGCTCTGCAGGGGCAGGCCGAGAGGTGGTTGACGCCACGCCAGCTTAAGGCAGGAATGGTGGTTTGCGACAATGGCACCAACCTCCTCTCCGCCCTCCGACAGGGACAACTGACCCATGTGCCCTGTGTGGCTCACGACCTTAACCTGGTGGTGCAGCGGTTCTTGGGCAGGTACCCGGGCTTACAGGATGTCCTGAGGCAGGCCAGGAAAGTCTGTGTGCATTTCCGCAGATCATATAATGCCAGTGCTCGGCTGGCGGAGCTGCAAAAGGAGTTGAACCTGCCCAAATACCGCCTTATATGTGACATGTCCACCAGGTGGAACTCAACATTGGCCATGCTGCAGCGGCTTCACACGCAGCAGAGGGCCATCAATGAGTATTTGTGCGACTATGGCACCAGGACAGGGTCAGGGGAGCTCTGTTTTTTTTCACTACGCCAGTGGGGCATGATCAGGGATGCATGCACTGTCCTGGCACCATTTGAGGAGGCCACAAGGATGGTGAGCAGTGACAGTGCATGCATCAGTGGCACTGTACCTCTTGTCCATCTGTTGGAACATACGCTGCGTGGAATAATGGACAGGGCACTTGAGGCAGAACAGAGGCAGGAAGAGGAGGACTTCCTTGCCTCTCAAGGCCCCCTTTACTCAGACAGTGTTCCTTCTGTCCCACCCATCGCACAGGAAGAGGAGGAGGATTGTGTCAGCATGGAGGTGGAGCCTAGCACTCAGCATCATCAGCAGCAGTCTTTTAGGGATTATTTACAGTCCCAAGAAACCCGTGGACTTGTACGTGGCTGGGAGGAGGTGGCTGCGGATCATGTCGTCCTTAGTGACCCAGAGGACTCCGAACCGAATGCCTCAGCTAACCTACGCTGCATGGCCTCCCTGATCCTGCAAAGTCTGCGGAAGGATCCTTGTATTCTTCGGATCAAGGAGAGGGACCATTACTGGCTGGCCACTCTCCTTGATCCACGGTACAAGGGTAAGGTTGCAGACCTTATCTTACCGTCGCAGAGGGAGCAGAGAATGAGACAACTCCGGGAGGCCTTGCAGAAAGGTCTGTGCAACGCGTTCCCAGAGATTGGGAGGTTAAAAACTCCTGGTCCTGGACAACGAGTTGCTGAGGCTTCGGTCAGTCAAAGAAGGAGCGGTGGGGAAGGTGGTCGTCTGACCGATGCGTTCAGACAATTCTTTAGTCTGCAGCCCCAAGGTATGATCGGTTCCAGCAACCATCGCCAGCGTCTGATATACATGGTGCAGGAATACCTAGGGGCAAGGTCAGACTTGGACACCTTCCCCACCGAAAATCCTCTGCCTTACTGGGTCTTGAGGATGGATCACTGGCCAGAGCTTGCACAGTATGCAATTGAGCTACTGGCCTGTCCTGCATCCAGCGTTCTTTCAGAACGCACATTCAGTGCTGCTGGAGGATTTGTCACGGATCACAGGGTGCACCTGTCCACCGTCTCGGTTGATCGACTGACCTTCATAAAGATGAACCAGTCTTGGACAGAATAATTTATTTTCAAATGTCACATCCCTTCAAGACTGATGCTGATGCTGAGTAGTGATGAGCCGAACACCCCCGGGTTCGGTTCGCACCAGAACCCGCGAACGGACCGAAAGTTCGAACGAACATTAGAACCCTATTAAATACAATGGATGCGAACGTTCGAATTCTAAAGTGCTAATTATAACAACTATTATGCATGTTATTGTCCTAAAAAGGGTTTGGGAACCCGGGTTCTGCACCAGGGGACATGTATCAATGCAAAAATAAGTTTTAAAAACGGTCGTTTTCCGGGAGCAGTCATTTTAATGATGCATAAAGTGAAAAAAAAAAAGTCAAATATTCCTTTAAATATCGTACCTGGGGGGTGTCTAAAGTATGCCTGTGAAGTGCCACGTGTTTCCCGTGTTTAGAACTGTCCCTGCACAAAATGACACTTCTAAAGGAAAAAAAAGCCATTTAAAACTGCTTGCGGCTTTAATGTAATGTCTGGTCCCGGTAATATGGATGAAAATCTTTAAGAAAAATGGCATAGCTACCCCATGACCCCCCCCCTACCCCAGCCCATTACCAGCCCCTTTGGGTCTTGTATGGATATTAAGGGGAACCCCGCACATAAAATAAAAAAGGCCCTATATACTCTGAACAGCCGTATACAGGCGGTGCATACAAGACAGGGACTGTAGGTTTGTTCTTATGTAGAATCTGTTTGTAATTTTGAACAGGTACATTGTTGAAGTGTAGCTCCAGACCAAAAATCTATTTTTAAACTTTTTGGAAAACATAGGTAAGGGTTATCACCCCTGTAACATTTGTTTTGCTGTCTGTGCCCCTGTTCAGAACATTTCACCTCACTTTCCGTCCTAATGACAACTGTTTTTGAAATGTGGTGTTTTTCTTGAAACAAGGATTGCTGATAAAGCATCAGTACAGAGGAGACACCTTTCTCCCATATTTATTCTTACAGGAGAGAATTTTCCTTCCTAGTGGTAGATTTCCTCTCACTTCCTGTTGTCTTCTTGCGTTTGCAAGTAGGAGTCGTTTGTAAGTTGGATGTTTGAAAGTAGGGACCTGCCGTATATACTCTGCAGAAATAGGCCCCTTAGTTGTTGGTGTTGGCACAACACTGTAAGCACTCACAGTTACTCTTGGTTGGTGCTGGAACGCCCTGCTGTCAACTATTATATCAGGAATTTTAATTACATATAATTGTTGAACAGTGGTAGTAAAAATTGGGCCTTTGATGGTGGTGCTGGTGCCACAACACTGTAAGCCCTGACAGTTACTCTTGGTGGGTGCAGCAATGGGCCCTGCTGTGAATTATTAGATCAAGAATTGTAATTACATGCCCCTGTTGAACAGGGGCTGAAAAATTGGGCCTTAGGCACTGGTGGCACAACACTGCAACCCTTCACAGATACTGTACTTGGAGCACAGCAATGAGCCCTGTTGCAAAGTATTGCTTCAAAAATTGTAATGACACGCCCCTGTTAAACAGGGGCTGAAAAATTGGGCCTTAGGCACTGGTGGCACAACACTGCAACTCCTCACAGATACTGTACTTGGAGCACAGCAATGAGCCCTGTTGCAAAGTATTGCTTCAAAAATTGTAATTACACGCCACTGTTAAACAGGGGCTGAAAAATTGGGCGTTAGGCACTGGTGGCGGCACCCATAAACAAAAATGATCTTCCAAGCTATCATCATCAATCGTACCATTGAGGACTCGGAGGAGGAGGATAGCCAGTCAACATAACAGCACAGGCACTCAGCATCAGCATCAGTCTTGAAGGGATGTGACATTTTAAAATCAATTAGTCTGTTATATCAGCATCAGGTGTGTGGTAGCTGGTGGTGATCCAAGACTGGTTCATCTTGATGAAAGTCAGTCGATCAACCGAGTCGGTGGACAGGCGCACCCTGTGATCCGTGACAAATCCTCCAGCAGCACTGAATGTGCGTTCCGAAAGAACGCTGGATGCAGGACAGGCCAGTAGCTCAATTGCATACTGTGCAAGCTCTGGCCAGTGATCCATCCTCAAGACCCAGTAAGCCAGAGGATTTTCGGTGGGGAAGGTGTCCAAGTCTGACCTTGCCCCTAGATATTCCTGCACCATGTTTATCAGACGCTGGCGATGGTTGCTGGAACCGATCATACTTTGGGGCTGCGGACTAAAGAATTGTCTGAACGCATCGGTCAGACGGCCACCTTCCCCACCGCTCCTTCTTTGACTGGCCGAAGCCTCAGCAACTCGTTGTCCAGGACCAGGAGTTTGCAACCTCCCAGTCTCTGGGAACGCGTTGCACAGACCTTTCTGCAAGGCCTCCCGGAGTTGTCTCATCCTCTGCTCCCTCTGCGACGGTAACATAAGGTCCGCAACCTTACCCTTGTACCGTGGATCAAGGAGAGTGGCCAGCCAGTAATGGTCCCTCTCCTTGATCCGAAGAATACGAGGATCCTTCCGCAGACTTTGCAGGATCAGGGAGGCCATGCAGCGTAGGTTTGCTGAGGCATTCGCTCCGGAGTCCTCTGGGTCACTAAGGACGACATGATCCGCAGCCACCTCCTCCCAGCCACGTACAAGTCCACTGGTTTCTTGGGACTGTAAATCATCCCTAAAAGACTGCTGCTGATGATGCTGAGTGCCAGCCTCCACCTCCATGCTGACACAATCCTCCTCCTCCTCCTCCTCCTCCTCCTCCTCCTCCTCCTCTTCCTGTGCGATGGGTGGGACAGAAGGAACACTGTCTGGGTAAAGGGGGCCTTGAGAGGCAAGGAAGTCCTCCTCTTCCTGCCTCTGTTCTGCCTCAAGTGCCCTGTCCATTATTCCACGCAGCGTGTGCTCCAACAGGTGGACAAGAGGTACAGTGTCACTGATGCATGCACTGTCACTGCTCACCATCCTCGTGGCCTCCTCAAATGGTGCCAGGACAGTGCATGCATCCCTGATCATGCCCCACTGGCGTGGAGAAAAAAAAACAAGCTCCCCTGACCCTGTCCTGGTGCCGTAGTCGCACAGGTACTCATTGATGGCCCTCTGCTGCGTGTGCAGCCGCTGCAGCATGGCCAACGTTGAGTTCCACCTGGTGGGCATGTCACATGTAAGGCGGTTCTTGGGCAGGTTCAACTCCTTTTGCAGCTCAGCCAGGCGAGCACTGGCATTATAAGATCTGCGGAAATGCACACAGACTTTCCTGGCCTGCCTCAGGACATCCTGTAAGCCCGGGTACCTGCCCAAGAACCGCTGCACCACCAGGTTAAGGACGTGAGCCACACAGGGCACATGGGTCAGTTGTCCCTGTCGGAGGGCGGAGAGGAGGTTGGTGCCATTGTCGCAAACCACCATTCCTGGCTTAAGCTGGCGTGGCGTCAACCACCTCTCGGCCTGGCCCTGCAGAGCAGACAGGACCTCTGCCCCAGTGTGGCTTCTGTCCCCCAAACACACCAGCGCAAGCACGGCATGGCATCTTTTTGCCTGCGTACTTGCGTAGCCCCGTGAACGGCTACGGAGCACCGCTGGTTCATAGGACAAACCACAGGAAGAGGCCATGGAGGAAGAAGAAGAGGAGGGGGTGGAGGAGAGAGGTGTGTCACAACCAGTAGTAGCATTTTGGAGGCGTGGCGGTGGGACAACCTCCAACACTACTGCACCTTGTCCTGCATCCTTCCCAGCTGCCAAAAGAGTGACCCAATGGGCCGTGAAAGAAAGGTAACGTCCCTGTCCATGCCTGCTGGACCATGAGTCAGCGGTAATATGCACCTTACCGCTGACCGCCCTGTCCAGCGAGGCCAAGACATTGCCTTCCACATGCCGGTAGAGAGCCGGAATAGCCTTCCGTGAGAAAAAGTGGCGTTTGGGAACCTGCCACTGAGGAACCGCACATTGCACAAACTCACGGAAGGGGGCCGAGTCTACCAACTGAAAAGGCAGCAGTTGAAGCGCTAGCAATTTAGCCAAGCTAGCATTCAACCGCTGGGCATGTGGATGGCTGGGAGTGAACTTCTTTCGACGGTCCAGCAGCTGGGGCAGGGAAATTTGCCTGCTAGAATCGGACGTCGGTGTACTGCTAGCAGAGTGGCCGCAAGTACTTGGCTGTGACACACCTAATTCTACACCTTCATTCCTCTCAGTGCATGTTTCAGAGAGGACTGAAGTTATAGTGGGGTTGGAAATCCCAGCTGATGCGGTGCAAGGAGAGGTCCGCTTTGTTCTTTGGTGTGGGTCTTTGAGGTAGGCTTGCCAACGAGCTGCATGGCAGGTCAACATATGTCTGGTCAGGCATGTGGTACCCAAGCGGCTGATGTTTTGGCCACGCGATATACGCTTGAGACATATGTTGCAAACAGCAGCTGTGCGATCTGATGCACTAGCCTCAAAAAAGGCCCACACCAAGGAACTTTTTGAATGACGGGCAGAGGCAGCGCCCTGCACAGGCGGAGCTCTGCGGTGTGATTCCGTCGGTGTACTGCCCTTACGCTGGCCACCAAAGGGCATCCTGTCTCGTTGGAGATGTGCCTCCTCCTCATCCTCCTCCTCCTCTCTCCTATTAGGCACCCACGTGGAGTCAGTGACCTCATCATCCCCTCCCTCCTCATCACTGGAGCCAATCTGGCAGTATGCTGCAGCTGCTGGAACATGACTGCCAGATTGGTGTCCTTCTTGAGCATCCCCTCTGTCTGCTCTCACCCTACTGCCTTCCTGTAGCTGGGTTTCATCATCAGACCCTTCGAAACGCTGGGCATCCTCCTGGAGCATGTACCCAACACTGTGCTCAAACAGTTCGGGGGACTCCTCAGGAGGAGGACATGGTGGGTCTAGGGAAGGAGTGACTGATGATGAGTCTGACATTGATACCAGGGAAGAGGACGCTTTGGCAGCTGCTTTGCCAGTACCCTGAGCCTGGGTGAGAGAGGATGAGGAGGAGGAGGAGGGCTTGGTCATCCACTCTACCAAGTCTTCGGCATGATGTGGCTCAACATGTCCAGCTGCGGAAAAGAAGGACAAGCGTGTCCCATGGCCATGTGCTGATGACAATGCACCGCGTCCACGACCAGCACTGTTGCCCCCAGACACAGAGCCTGCTTGCCCTCTTTTATTGCCTCCTGACTGTCTGCCTCTCCTTGTTTGCCTTCCAGACATTCTAATAGATGGCCTGCAGGGAGATGGGAAAAAAGCAATAAGGGCTACCTTCAGGTGTCCTTCTCTGTCCCTTGAAACAAGGACTTGCACAGTGAAAGAAACTGACACTCTCCCTACCTACAGTTTTCTGTCCCTAGAAAAAATGTTTTTTTTAAGCACAATATAGCACAAGGAGAATTCACTCACTGTCCTTCCAGGTCCCTAGAAACAAGGACTTGCACAGTGAAAGAAACTGACACTCTCCCTACCTACAGTTTTCTGTCCCTAGAAAAAATGTTTTTTTTAAGCACAATATAGCACAAGGAGAATTCACTCACTGTCCTTCCAGGTCCCTAGAAACAAGGACTTGCACAGTGAAAGAAACTGACACTCTCCCTACCTACAGTTTTCTGTCCCTAGAAAAAATGTTTTTTTTAAGCACAATATAGCACAAGGAGAATTCACTCACTGTCCTTCCAGGTCCCTAGAAACAAGGACTTGCACAGTGAAAGAAACTGACACTCTCCCTACCTACAGTTTTCTGTCCCTAGAAAAAATGTTTTTTTTAAGCACAATATAGCACAAGGAGAATTCACTCACTGTCCTTCCAGGTCCCTAGAAACAAGGACTTGCACAGTGAAAGAAACTGACACTCTCCCTACCTACAGTTTTCTGTCCCTAGAAAAAATGTTTTTTTTAAGCACAATATAGCACAAGGAGAATTCACTCACTGTCCTTCCAGGTCCCTAGAAACAAGGACTTGCACAGTGAAAGAAACTGACACTCTCCCTACCTACAGTTTTCTGTCCCTAGAAAAAATGTTTTTTTTAAGCACAATATAGCACAAGGAGAATTCACTCACTGTCCTTCCAGGTCCCTAGAAACAAGGACTTGCACAGTGAAAGAAACTGACACTCTCCCTACCTACAGTTTTCTGTCCCTAGAAAAAATGTTTTTTTTAAGCACACTATAGCACAAGGAGAATTCACTCACTGTCCTTCCCAGTCCCTAGAAACAAGGACTTGCACAGTGAAAGAAACTGACACTCTCCCTACCTACAGTTTTTTGTCCCTAGAAAAAATGTTCTTTTTAAGCACAATATAGCACAAGGAGAATTCACTCACTGTCCTTCCAGGTCCCTGGAAACAAGGACTTGCACAGTGAAAGAAACTGACACTCTCCCTACCTACAGTTTTCTGTCCCTAGAAAAAATGTTTTTTTTAAGCACAATATAGCACAAGGAGAATTCACTCACTGTCCTTCCAGGTCCCTAGAAACAAGGACTTACACAGTGAAAGAAACTGACACTCTCCCTACCTACAGTTTTCTGTCCCTAGAAAAAATGTTTTTTTTAAGCACAATATAGCACAAGGAGAATTCACTCACTGTCCTTCCAGGTCCCTGGAAACAAGGACTTGCACAGTGAAAGAAACTGACACTCTCCCTACCTACAGTTTTCTGTCCCTAGAAAAAATGTTTTTTTTAAGCACAATATAGCACAAGGAGAATTCACTCACTGTCCTTCCAGGTCCCTAGAAACAAGGACTTACACAGTGAAAGAAACTGACACTCTCCCTACCTACAGTTTTCTGTCCCTAGAAAAAATGTTTTTTTTAAGCACAATATAGCACAAGGAGAATTCACTCACTGTCCTTCCAGGTCCCTAGAAACAAGGACTTGCACAGTGAAAGAAACTGACACTCTCCCTACCTACAGTTTTCTGTCCCTAGAAAAAATGTTTTTTTTAAGCACAATATAGCACAAGGAGAATTCACTCACTGTCCTTCCAGGTCCCTAGAAACAAGGACTTACACAGTGAAAGAAACTGACACTCTCCCTACCTACAGTTTTCTGTCCCTAGAAAAAATGTTTTTTTTAAGCACACTATAGCACAAGCACAAAACACACTGACACTCTCCCTACCTATCCTTCTCTTTCCCTAAACTAAAGGAATCCAGGTTAAGCAAGAAAGAAATAAAAGTCACTGTCCCTGCCTATGCTGCTCTATCCCTGCTCCGGAACACACTACACTAGGCCGCCGTGCTGGCGGCCTTTTATAGTGTGGGGCGTGTACTAAACACCCTCAGCAATAATTGGCCACAGGCATCCTGCCTGTGGCCAATCATTGCTCTCCTCGCTGACGGCGCTGTGATTGGCCAAGCATGCGGGGTCACAGTGCATGCTTGGCCAATCACAGCGCCTGGATGACACTGCGATGGCGTAGTGCATTGTGGGCCGTTCGCGTCACTCGAATTTGGCGCGAACGGCCCAAATCGTTCGATCTTCGTCGAACGATCGAACAGCCGATGTTCGAGTCGAACGTATGTTCGATTCGAACACGAAGCTCATCCCTACTAGTGATGTCGCTGTCCCCGCACCAGAAGGCATGGATAGTGGATGTTAGGTCGAATTCTTCGCTGACGCATGCGCTGATAGAGTGGAAGGATGGAGTCCCGGAAGACTTCAAGAATCCAAGTATAAAAGCGACAGATGATCAAAACTATAGCCTAATACACGCATTACCACTCACCCCAAAAACAGTAAAAAGGGAGAAGAAAGAGAGTCCCGGGTCGCCGCAGGGCACCCTCAGCACCGAACTATGCGCGGTCCTAGAGGAAATTATAGCCCAGTGTAAGAAAGACCCTCCAGATTACCAAATGTCAGGATACCGAAAACTCAGAATGTTTTCAGGGAGGAAACCTGTACTTTCTGGTGAAGAGGGGTTTGAGGAGTGGCTAGACGGGGCCACTAAGGCCTTAGAAGAATGGGAAGTCCCAGACCATAGAAAGAAGCAGAGAATTGCTGAGAGCTTAAAGGGATGTGCTCTGGAGGCCATACGCAACCTTAAGATGAGCAAGACAGACTGTTATGCGCAGGACTATCTGGACATTCTGCAGAATGTGTTTGGTGGAACAGAGAAAATCACTGAGCTCACTTACCAGCTGGAGCACTGCTACCAAAAGGCAGGAGAAAAGCTGTCAGATTTCATGAAGCGCCTGGATAAGATACTGCACAAGATGATCCTTAAGAAGGGGATTGATCCGCGGAAGGTGGATGAGGCCCGTGTTCATCAGGTGATGAGCGGGGATGAGCCGAACACCCCCCTGTTCGGTTCGCACCAGAACCTGCGAACAGACAAAATGTTCGTGTAAACTTTAGAACCCTATTAAATACAATGGACTCGAACGTTCGAAATATAAAGTGTTAATTATAAAGGCTGATATGCAAGTTATTGTCCTAAAAAGTGTTTGGGGACCCGGGTCCTGCCCCAGGGGACATGTATCAATGCAAAAAGAAGTTTTAAAAACGGCCGTTTTTTCGGGAGCAGTGATTTTAATAATGCTTAAAATGAAAAAATAAAAGTGAAATATTCCTTAAATTTCGTACCTGGGGGGTGTGTATGATATGCATGTGAAGTGGCGCATGTTTCCCGTGCTTAGAACTGTCCCTGCAAAAAATTTCATTTTTGAAAGAAAAAAAGTATTTTAAAACTGACTCGCGGCTATTAATCAATTGTCGGCTCCCGGCAATACATACAAAAGTCATTGATAAAAATAAAAAAAAGCGTGGGGGTTCCCCAGAATTCAATAACCAGGCCCTTCAGGTCTGGAATGGATATTAAGGGGAACCCCGCCGCAAATTAAAAAAAAAATTGACGTGGGGTTCCCCCAAATATCCATTCCAGGCCCTTCAGATCTGGCATGGATTTTAAGGGGAACTCCACCCCAAATTTTAAAAAAATGGCGTGGAGTCCCCCTAAAAATCCATACCAGACCCCTTGTCCGAGCACGCAACCTGGCCGGCCGCAGGAGAAAAGGGGGGGACGAGAGAGCGGCCCCCTCCCTCCTGAACCGTACCAAGCCACATGCCCTCAACATGGGGAGGATGTCCCCATGTTGATGGGGACAAGGGCCTCATCCCCACAACCCTTGCCCGGTGGTTGTGGGGGTCTGCGGGCGGGGGGCTTATCGGAATCTGGAAGACCCCTTTAACAAAGGGGACCCCCAGATCCCGGCCCCCCCTATGTGAATTGGTAAGGGGTACATTGTACCCCTACCATTTCACGAAGAAAGCGTAAAAAAATGTTTAAAAAAACACACAAACACCTTGAAAAAGTCCTTTATTTAAAAAAAAACAAAAAACATTCCAGCGGTGAAATCCAGTGTCCCGCGGCGATCCCGATGTCCAGCGCTGTCCTTTATTGGTTGTGCCTGAGCGGACCTGATGGGGAACTCCCTCTCAGTATTTTAAATGTATAGACCCGCCCCTTCTAAAGTTCCCCATCAGGTCCGCTCAGCGGACCAGATGCGGAACATGAGAAGGGGCGGGTCTATACATGTATTACCAAAGTGAGAGCAGTTCCCCATCAGGTCCGCCCCCTCGGTATGTCGGACCCGCCTACGTCATTGGCTTGAGCGGGGAACTTCCTTCACTATGTAAATTTAAATTACACAGTGAAGGAAGTTCCCCGCTCAAGCCAATGACGTAGGCGGGTCCGACATACCGAGGGAGCGGACCTGATGGGGAACTTTAGAAGGGGCGGGTCTATACATTTAAAATACTGAGAGGGAGTTCCCCATCAGGTCCGCTCAGGCACAACCAATGAAGGACAGCGCTGGACATCGGGATCGCCGCGAGACACTGGATTTTAGCGCTGGAATGTATTATTTTTTTTTAAATAAAGGACTTTTTCAAGGTGTTTGTGTGTTTTTTTTAAACATTTTTTTACGCTTTCTTCGTGAAATGGTAGGGGTACAATGTACCCCTTACCAATTCACATAGGGGGGGGGCGGGATCTGGGGGTCCCCTTTGTTAAAGGGGTCTTCCAGATTCCGATAAGCCCCCCGCCCGCAGACCCCCACAACCACCGGGCAAGGGTTGTGGGGATGAGGCCCTTGTCCCCATCAACATGGGGACATCCTCCCCATGTTGAGGGCATGTGGCTTGGTACGGTTCAGGAGGGAGGGGGGGCCGCTCTCTCGTCCCCCCCTTTTCCCCTGCGGCCGGCCAGGCTGCGTGCTCGGATAAGGGGTCTGGTATGGATTTTTAGGGGGACTCCACGCCATTTTTTTAAAATTTGGGGTGGAGTTCCCCTTAAAATCCATGCCAGATCTGAAGGGCCTGGAATGGATATTTGGGGGAACCCCACGTCAAATTTTTTTTTAATTTGCGGCGGGGTTCCCCTTAATATCCATTCCAGACCTGAAGGGCCTGGTAATTGAATTCTGGGGAACCCCCACGCTTTTTTTTTTTTATCAATGACTTTTGTATGTATTGCCGGGAGCCGACAATTCATTAATAGCCGCGAGTCAGTTTTAAAAGACTTTTTTTCTTTCAAAAATGACATTTTTTGCAGGGACAGTTCTAAGCACGGGAAACATGCGCCACTTCACATGCATATCATACACACCCCCCAGGTACGAAATTTAAAGGAATATTTTACTTTTATTTTTTCATTTTAAGCATTATTAAAATCACTGCTCCCGAAAAAACTGCCGTTTTTAAAACTTCTTTTTGCATTGATACATGTCCCCTGGGGCAGGACCCCGGTCCCCAAACACTTTTTAGGACAATAACTTGCATATAAGCCTTTATAATTAGCACTTTAGATTTCTCCCATAGATTTTTCGAATTTGCCGCGAACACCCCAATTTGTTCGCTGTTCGGCGAACAGGCAATGTTCGAGTCGAACATGAGTTTGACTCGAACTCGAAGCTCATCCCTAGTGATGAGAGGATCTCAGCCCCTGGACCCCATCACACTGGCGCTACATACAAGACAGGACGGGAAGAGCCTGGAGTACCCTGACAGGATCCGAGTAGTCAGAGAAGAAGAAGCTATGCTGGAGGAGAAGAAGAGGAGCCAACCAGTTGAGACGGTGAATCCTCCTCCAGTGATGGTCAGGACGGCCATGACCCTGGAAAGAGACTCAGAGGTGGATACCTTGAAGTCACAGGTGTCCCAAGTGTTGGGGATGCTGACCTCCCTGATGGAAAAGAAGTCAAGGGAACCAGAGAGGGAAAGTCAGAGGAAGGAGCTGTTTCCCAACACCTCAGCGCCTGCATCCCTGGAAGATTGGGGGGATGTGATTTGTTTCAATTGTGGAGGAGCTGGCCATTTTGCCAAAGTGTGTGCCAGCCCGAAGAAAAAAAAGATGAATAACCGCAAGCCGCCGGAAAACTTCAGCGGGCCCCGGTGATGGAGTCAACCGGGTGCCCATCATCTCCAGTGAGCTCCAAACTGAATGAGAAGCACATGAAAAGGGTGGAGAAGACCCCTCAGAAGAAACGCAAAGTTCCTCAGAAGGAACGCACCCCAAAGAAAGAGAGTAGTGTCCCTCAGCGGGTAGTTACACCCACCAAAAGGAGGGAGATCAATGCATACCAGGCCCAAGAGAGACTTAAGTCCAAAGAGAAATGGAGGAAAGAAAGCCAAAAGGGACAACGCAAAGATCAAAGGAAAGAGACCCCTACGAAGCGATATCCAGAGAAGCTGGTGGGTCCCTCCCCGATAGTACCAGTTCAAGTGGAGGGGGTCTACACAAGAGCCATATTGGATACTGGGTGCAAGTGACCCTGTTGTACCGGGACTTTTATGACAAGCATTTAAGTCACCTACCCATCCAGAAGATTGAAGAGTTGGAGATATGGGGGATTGGGACAGAGAGTTTCCCTTATGATGGCTATCTGCCTATAAAACTGACTTTTGACCCGTCCATAGCCGGAAAGGCTGAAGTGTTCGACACCTTGGCTGTGGTGTGCCCCCGACCGCCTGGAGCTAGCAAGAGTTCCCTGATAATAGGGACGAACACGGATCTGGTCCGAAGACTCTTGGCCCCTCTGACAAGAAGGAAAGACCCCACAGCCACTGAGATCCACCCAATGTTAAAGACAGCCTACCAACGGCTGATCCTGGAACAGAAGGCCCTGGAAGAGGAGGTAGGGAAGGTCTGGAGGCTGGGAAGAAGGGGAATAGTGCTACAGCCCGGTGAAGTAACCTGCTTGAAAGCCACAGTGAAACTCACTTGGGAGCAGCCTGGTCCTTTTGTCATGTTGGAACCCGACCAAAGGGAAGAACATTCGGGCCTAGAAGTAGTCCCAGAAGTGGTCCCAGTGAGGGCCCTGAAGAAGGTGCATTGTAAATTGCCTGTGAGCGTCAGAAATACCACGGATGGTCTCATGGAAATCCCAGCTAGGCTGTTACTGGGCCGAGTGAGCCCAGCTACCCCAGTTGCTTCGCCAGATGTGGAGAAGATAGATGGAGAAAGTACTGTATGGGAGAAAATTTCCATGGAGAATCCAAATCTGCCCAGGGCTTGGAAGGAGAGAGCCAAGGCCCAGTTGGCCAGGTGGGAAAGGATCTTTTCCCAAGACGAATTCGATGTGGGGTGTGCTAGGAGTGCCACCCATCGGGTCCGCCTCCAGGAAGACAAACCCTTCAGGGAAAGGGTTAGGCGGGTTCCGTTAGCAGACCTCGAAGACTTGAGGGAACAGCTCGCCGAGCTCAAGCGAACAGGGGTGATTCAAGAATCTAGAAGTCCCTATGCCTCCCCTATAGTGGTGGTCCGGAAGAAGAATGGATCACTGAGGCTGTGCATAGACTATAGGACCCTCAACAGGACAACCATACCGGACCAGTATACCACTCCAAGGATAGAGGATGCCCTACAGAGCTTGTCTGGAGCCAAGTGGTTCAGTGTTATGGACCTCAAGAGTGGGTACTATCAGATCCCTATGCACCCAGAAGACAAAGAGAAGACGGCTTTCATAACCCCAGTGGGGTTCTTTGAATTTAACCGGATGCCTCAAGGTCTGTCTGGAGCTCCAGCCACCTTCCAACGTCTCATGGAGAAGACTGTGGGAGACATGAACCTCATCGAAGTCCTCGTAAACTTGGATGACATCATTGTCTTCGGAAGAACCTTGGAAGAGCATGAGGAGAGACTGGAGAAAGTTTTGAAGAGACTGAGTGAGGAAGGACTCAAGCTCTCACCTGAAAAGTGCCAATTCTATCAGTCATCAGTCAACTATCTGGGGCATATAGTGTCTGAAGATGGGGTAGCCACAGACCCCGAAAAATTGGAGGCAGTCACCTCCTGGCCTAGGCCCACCACGGTGACGGAGCTCAGATCCTTTCTGGGGTTCTGTTCCTATTACAGGAGGTTTGGGGAGGGGTTTGCTCGGATAGCCAGGCCTCTGAATGAGCTGCTAAAGACGGAGGGGGAAGAGGATGACACAGGCCCCAGAAAGCCAAGGGAGTCAGTCAAGGACCAGTGGAACGAGAAGTGTGAGAATGCCTTTCAGATGTTGAAAAAGACATTAACCACTGCCCCTGTCCTGGCCTACGCAGACCCTAAGAAGCCTTATGAACTTCATGTAGATGCCAGTCATGATGTTTGGGAGGAGTGCTGTACCAGGAGCATGAAGAGCAACTGAGGCCTGTTGCGTATGTGAGCAGAAGTCTGACTCCCTCCGAAAATAACTATCCTACCCATAAGTTGGAGTTCCTGGCCCTTAAGTGGGCGGTAGTTGACAAACTCAGAGACTATTTATATGGGGCGGAATTCACAGTGAAAACAGACAACAACCCCCTCACCCCCAACCCCTTCACCACAGCAAAGTTGGATGCCACAGGACATAGGTGGCTGGCGGCGCTGTCCGCCTTCGACTTCGGCCTAAAGTACAGACCTGGGGCTGGAAACCGACATGCAGATGCTTTGTCTAGATTTACTCCATGTCAGGCCTGACTCGGGTGGGGAAACCATAATAGCTACGCGTGGTGTAGTACCGCGCAGCGCCATTATAGTGTGCTGAATTGATGGCTGCAGGGCTCTGCAAGCCAGTTGCATGTGTGATGTTATACCTATGCTATTTATTATAAGAGTAAAACCGTTATAATCAATCTCTCGCCTTAGTGTGTTGTCTTACTGCTTAGCAGGGATGAGCCGAACACCCCCCTGTTCGGTTCGCACCAGAACCTGCGAACAGACAAAATGTTCGTGTAAACTTTAGAACCCTATTAAATACAATGGACTCGAACGTTCGAAATCTAAAGTGTTAATTATAAAGGCTAATATGCAAGTTATTGTCCTAAAAAGTGTTTGGGGACCGGGGTCCTGCCCCAGGGGACATGTATCAATGCAAAAAGAAGTTTTAAAAACGGCCGTTTTTTCGGGAGCAGTGATTTTAATAATGCTTAAAATGAAAAAATAAAAGTGAAATATTCCTTTAAATTTCGTACCTGGGGGGTGTGTATGATATGCATGTGAAGTGGCGCATGTTTCCCGTGCTTAGAACTGTCCCTGCAAAAAATGTCATTTTTGAAAGAAAAAAAATGCATTTAAAACTGACTCGCGGCTATTAATGAATTGTCGGCTCCCGGCAATACATACAAAAGTCATTGAGAAAAAAAAAAAAAAAAAGGGTGGGGGTTCCCCAGAATTCAATTACCAGGCCCTTCAGATCTGGCATGGATTTTAAGGGGAACTCCACCCCAAGTTTAAAAAAAAAATGGCGTGGAGTCCCCCTAAAAATCCATACCAGACCCCTTATCCGAGCACGCAACCTGGCCGGCCGCAGGGGAAAAGGGGGGGACGAGAGAGCGGCCCCCCCTCCCTCCTGAACCGTACCAAGCCACATGCCCTCAACATGGGGAGGATGTCCCCATGTTGATGGGGACAAGGGCCTCATCCCCACAACCCTTGCCCGGTGGTTGTGGGGGTCTGCGGGCGGGGGGCTTATCGGAATCTGGAAGACCCCTTTAACAAAGGGGACCCCCAGATCCCGCCCCCCCTATGTGAATTGGTAACGGGTACATTGTACCCCTACCATTTCACGAAGAAAGCGTAAAAAAAATGTTTAAAAAAACACACAAACACCTTGAAAAAGTCCTTTATTTAAAAAAATAAATAAATAAACATTCCAGCGGTGAAATCCAGTGTCCCGCGGCGATCCCGATGTCCAGCGCTGTCCTTCATTGGTTGTGCCTGAGCGGACCTGATGGGGAACTCCCTCTCAGTATTTTAAATGTATAGACCCGCCCCTTCTAAAGTTCCCCATCAGGTCCGCTCAGCGGACGAGATGCGGAACATGAGAAGGGGCGGGTCTATACATGTATTACCAAAGTGAGAGCAGTTCCCCATCAGGTCCGCCCCCTCGGTATGTCAGACCCGCCTACGTCATTGGCTTGAGCGGGGAACTTCCTTCACTATGTAAATTTAAATTTACATAGTGAAGGAAGTTCCCCGCTCAAGCCAATGACGTAGGCGGGTCTGACATACCGAGGAGGCGGACCTGATGGGGAACTGCTCTCACTTTGGTAATACATGTATAGACCCGCCCCTTCTCATGTTCCGCATCTCGTCCGCTGAGCGGACCTGATGGGGAACTTTAGAAGGGGCGGGTCTATACATTTAAAATACTGAGAGGGAGTTCCCCATCAGGTCCGCTCAGGCACAACCAATGAAGGACAGCGCTGGACATCGGGATCGCCGCGGGACACTGGATTTCACCGCTGGAATGTTTATTTATTTATTTTTTTAAATAAAGGACTTTTTCAAGGTGTTTGTGTGTTTTTTTAAACATTTTTTTTACGCTTTCTTCGTGAAATGGTAGGGGTACAATGTACCCGTTACCAATTCACATAGGGGGGGGCGGGATCTGGGGGTCCCCTTTGTTAAAGGGGTCTTCCAGATTCCGATAAGCCCCCCGCCCGCAGACCCCCACAACCACCGGGCAAGGGTTGTGGGGATGAGGCCCTTGTCCCCATCAACATGGGGACATTCTCCCCATGTTGAGGGCATGTGGCTTGGTACGGTTCAGGAGGGAGGGGGGCCGCTCTCTCGTCCCCCCCTTTTCCCCTGCGGCCGGCCAGGTTGCATGCTCGGATAAGGGGTCTGGTATGGATTTTTAGGGGGACTCCACGCCATTTTTTTTTTAATTTGGGGTGGAGTTCCCCTTAAAATCCATGCCAGATCTGAAGGGCCTGGAATGGATATTTGGGGGAACCCCACGTCAATTTTTTTTTTATTTGCGGCGGGGTTCCCCTTAATATCCATTCCAGACCTGAAGGGCCTGGTAATTGAATTCTGGGGAACCCCCACGCTTTTTTTTTTTTTTTTATCAATGACTTTTGTATGTATTGCCGGGAGCCGACAATTCATTAATAGCCGCGAGTCAGTTTTAAATGCATTTTTTTCTTTCAAAAATGACACTTTTTGCAGGGACAGTTCTAAGCACGGGAAACATGCGCCACTTTACATGCATATCATACACACCCCCCAGGTACGAAATTTAAAGGAATATTTCACTTTTATTTTTTCATTTTAAGCATTATTAAAATCACTGCTCCCGAAAAAACGGCCGTTTTTAAAACTTCTTTTTGCA
The DNA here is from genome assembly GCA_029206835.1 of Rana muscosa. Classification (NCBI taxonomy): domain Eukaryota; kingdom Metazoa; phylum Chordata; class Amphibia; order Anura; family Ranidae; genus Rana; species Rana muscosa. The sequence continues at coordinate 7,334,615 of CM055123.1, read as the reverse complement.
TTGATACATGTCCCCTGGGGCAGGACCCGGGTCCCCAAACACTTTTTAGGACAATAACTTGCATATAAGCCTTTATAATTAGCACTTTAGATTTCTCCCATAGATTTTTCGAATTTGCCGCGAACACCCCAATTTGTTCGCTGTTTGGCGAACGGGCGAACAGGCAATGTTCGAGTCGAACATGAGTTCGACTCGAACTCGAAGCTCATCCCTACTGCTTAGAGATTAATTCATGCAATACAATTGAATGTGGTATAAGTATAGCCCTAGACTAACTGTGCCAGCGGGGGTCGAGTAAGATTGCCGGGGGTTGGCGGTACTGCACACAGGGCCCGAAAACAAACCAGCGGCTCTCTTAACTGGGGGTAGCGCTACAATTAGAATTTATTATTTTTGATTATTTGCAGATATGCAAATCTGTATTTCTACATATAATGATATTTGAAGGAAAACTTAAGGGAGTTTAATAAGAAATGGTGTCTTTGGCATGGCAGCAGGTGAATTACAAAGGCAAAAGGCCCAGTTTGAGCCCTGCTTCACACTGACAGCAGGAGGAAATCGTTCAGCTGAACTCACACGATTTCATTTCCGCATGTCAGTCCCGACTGCAGGGGGAGAACATCAGAGACATCTGTGCAGGTTTATGCACTGATATCAATACAAATCGCACCAATTAGAACAGTGCAATTGCCACTGATTCGACATGTCAAATCGCACCAATGTGAACCAGAGCTGACACATACAACACTACCTATCCTCCAGCTGAATTCATTACCTGCAATTCTCCACAGCTGTTATATATAAAGATTCCACCTTTATCATTTACTTGCAGGTGTGCTGAAGCCTAGGTTTACATTGGGGCGTTTTGTCATGCAATTTCAGAAATCAAATCGCATGACTATTGGTGGCAATGGCACTGTTCCAATCGATGCAACCCCAATTTTGTGGCGCCGCACCAATTTGCAAAAGTAGGTCCTGCACTACTTTTGCAGATTTCAGGTGTGACTTCAATAGACATTTGTGTATGAAGCCACACAGATGTCTATCAAGTAGTACCTCAAATCACGCTCTAGCGAAGTAGCGCAATTTCAAAGTAGCATCAATGTGAACCAGGGCGAAGAGATTGGTTTTTTGGTGCACAAATGCATATAGAAATAAAATATAAAAGATATTGCACTTTGCCAAAACCACCACCACCCACAAAAACGAAACACACCAAAGCTCAATAACGTACTTTTATTTTGCCAGCAGAAACAAAATTATGTACATTCATTTACTACAGTAGGTGCCGCCGACATTGTATATCCATCGCGATCCCCACGGAGATTCTCGGCGACAGGGTGCCGACATCTCGGCGACAGGGTGCTGACATCTCGCGCTCGCTACAATAGCAAGAATGTGACGCGACACTGTATTGAACAGGATCCGAGGTGGATTCCGGCCAATACCAGGCACTGTGTTTGGTATGAATCCTGAGCGGGAACTCCACACCAAATTTTTAATAAAAAAAACGGCATGGGTTCCCCCTCCAAGAGCATACCAGGAACTTTGGTCTGGTATGGATTTTAAGGGGAATCCCCCAAGCCAAAAAACGGCGTGGGGGTCCCCCTCAAAATCCAAACCAGACCCTTAATCCGAGCACGCAACATGGCAGAAAAAGAGGGGGGACGAGAGAGCGGCCCCCCCTCCCTCCTGAACCGTACCAGGCCGCATGCCCTCAACATGGGGGGTTTGGTGCTTTGGGGCAGGGGGGTAGTAAAAAATCCTGACACTAACAATGCAATCTAATACAAGTGTAATGTGCAATCCTCTGGACCTTGTTCAGATGTGTCCTGTCTTGGCTGGTGTAATGCTAGTGTGTATGCTGCATTAAACAACCCCTTATCCTTATTACTAAACTTACTTATCTAAGTAACCACAAGACATCTTCTGGATTAATTGGCCAACAAAGGCCCCTTTATTATTCCAAAAGATAACGTATAAAATAACTTTATAAAAATAACCTTTTTTTAAAATAAATATATATATCTTTCCATAAATATATATATATATTTACCACAAACATTTTTCAACATATTTTTTAACTTGCTGCGCCTGGGTTCCTGAAAGAAGGTACCAAACTGCTATCTCATCGACTGTCCACGATCTCCACCGTATCCTGGCCTCGTGCCGCTATCCCATCGGCTCAAGAGACAATGACTCGCTCCTTCTTCCGCCAATCAGCTGATGATCAATAGCCCATAACCAGATAAGGGAGGTGCCCATCCCGAGACAGGCCCCCACCCCTACCACCATAACTGATATACACATATGAATATATATACCATCACCATCCGACCTTCAGGAACCTGAGACCACTGCCACAGACGCCCACCATGACCCCTTACGCGTGGGCGGCCCGCCACAGCCGTAAGGGACATTGTAGCCCGTCCTGGAGCCCCAGGACCCACATGTCAATGCCCACCGCGGACAAGTGAACTCCATCCCCCCATAAATAGAGGCCATACTCCCCTTCCAGTTCGCAATGGCGAACAACCAACCCCCCATTCCGGGAAAAAAACGTAGCCACCGCCTTGTTTACCTTCGCCCTCGCCTTATTGATCTTATCGAGCGACCGGGCCCCCCACCAAGACAACCTCCCCACAATGTCTGACCAAACTACTATAGTATTTGGAAAGGCAGTCCGAAGCCGGAGGAAATCCCACTTAACATCCCTGATGAGGTCCCAGGAAGCCCTGAGACAAAGGTCATTGCCCCCAACGTGCAGCAGAAGCACGTCCGGCGGCCTGTCCAACCGGGCATAATGATGGATATCCGGCAAGACCCTAGACCAGAGCATGCCCGGGATCCCAATCCAGTGCACCGTAGCCTCCCCCCAATGAAAGCCCATTTGCCTGCCTTCTGGCTTGACCAATGCCCGTTTTGCCCCCCAGTGTACGTAGGAATGGCCCAGGATCCACATCAAACACACCGGGCCTAGAAGAAAAGAACACAAAAGACATAGATACAGACACCAGGCACCACACGTACGTCCCAACGCACCCCCCCAGAAGAACCCCACAACACACAACCAGGAGGAGTAACACAGGGTAGAATCCCTCCCCCCGACCCTACAGCAGGTGAGGGCGAATGTAGAGCCTGAACCGCTGTGACTCCCACCGACCAATCCACCGCAGGATCTAATCGCTCAGCCCCCAATGGGAAGCTTTGGTCGCCGCCCCAATTCTGAAAGAATGGGAGGAATAATCAGCAGCATTGAACCCCCCGGCCCCCAGGCAACGTTTGAACACCGCACCAAACTGATACCTGGACAGGGGCTTCCCAGTTTCATAAAACCAGCAGAGGACCCGCTCCAGGAGGGCACAACACCAACCACTCCCGGAGCACCTGCACCGGGCATAAACCCAGCCCGGGCACCCTACCCAGCACCACATTAGTCCCTTTTCCCAACTGGTCGGTTTTCGACTTCCGAATAACCAACGTGACAGAGTCCCCATGCCCCTTCACATCCGCGACATCCAAACCCCCCGCCACTGACTTAGAAGGGCTAACCAATTCACCCACCCTCAATGCCCCAAAAAATGCTACCACAAAAGCCGTGTGAAACAACTGAACCTCGAACATAGAAACGCACACCCGGGGCAACACCCCCACTAGCACTTCCAACATTGCCAAGGACACCGGCCGCCTGGAATCAGGCTTCACGCGCCCCTTCCGATAACCCTGCAAAGCCTTGCGCACCACAAAAGCCTTTGTGACATCCTCCACCCCCCCAAGCAGAACAAGAACGCTAAACCCGCCATTTTGAAGTTCAAAGACGCCACTGACACCCCTTGCTCACAATTACGCCCCAGAAAACAACAACACATGGAGCCTGTCCTCTGCCGAGGTACCGACCCCAAGAACACTTACCAGTTCGTACCACTCCCGCCACACACGCTCATACGACCGCCAGGTAGATTCCGCAACAGACCTCCGAACCAACGCCATCACCGTTCCAACATGAGATCCCACAATCCACCCGGGCACGGAACCCAGCACTGCTCCGCCTCCGGAGCCAGCAGCCGAAATCTGTCCCACTGTAAACGAGAGAGCACATCAGCCACCTCGTTGACCACCCCAGGGATATGCACAGTACACACCACAATGTTCAATTCTAAACACCTAAGCACTAAATAGTAGGCTTGTGCAATTCGTTTCGTAACGAATTGAAATTCGTCCGAATTTAGCAACTTTCGGACATTCGGAAGCATTCGAATTTCCGAACAAAGCAATTACGAATAAGACCGAATCCGAAATAAATTATACCGCAAATAGCGAATGCCCGAATGTCTTCGGCATAATTCGTTATGAAAAAGTTACGAATGTACGAATCCATACGAAGCACAATAACACTCACTCTGCTCTGCTCTCTGCTTCTCCCACACCGTGCTGAACTCCCTCTCAAAATGGTGTACAGGGGCGGAGGTTATAGCCGCATGTAAAAAACGAAAGTAAAATACGAGATTTCGAATCCATTCGAAGCACAATAACACTCTGCTCTGCTCTCTGCTTCTCCCTCACAGTGCTGAACCCTCTCAAAATGGTGTACAGGGGCGGAGGCTATAGCCGCATGTAAAAAACGAAAGTAAAATACGAGATTTCGAATCGTTACAAATAACCGCAATGTATTTAGAAAAGTACAAATCCATTCGAAGCACATTAGGCATAATAGGCAGCGTCGTTGTGAGAGAGACACGGAAAATTACGAATCAACGAACCCAAAAAAAGTTACGAAACTAGGAGTTGTGTCCAGAATCAACGAAAAACAACGTACTCTACCGAAAGTACGAACCCCAAAAAAGTTACGAAAGTAGGAGTTGTGTCCAGAATCAACGAAAAACAACGTACTCTACCGAAAGTACGAATTATAAAGCAACAAAAAATTCAACGAAAAATGTCGCTTGCAAAAATACGAATGAGTCCGAACACGAAAAATCCCGTCTAGCAAAATTACGAATGATTACGAATCAACAGGACCGGAAAGAAACGAACCGAAACGGAACAAATTTTTCCGTTGTGCACAAGTCTACTAAATAGCACAACAAACGCACCACTGGCAGTGACGATGCCGTCAAAGAATTGATAGCCTGCACCACCCCCATGTTATCACAATGAAAACATGGGGGTGGTGTGGAGTTCTGCAACTCTCCCCCCCACAGCTCTATAGGGAACAACTATAGCAGCATCAAATTCCTGATCAACACCGACTCCGCCAATGCCTCCGGCCACCTGTCAGCACACCACCTCCCCTGGAAATAAGCCCCAAAACCCACCGACCCTGCCGCGTCAGTAAAGAGCTCCAATTCCTTCGCTTGTACCACCGGTGCCAAAATGACCGCCCATTATATTTCTCCAAAAACGTATCCCACACCCGCAAATCGTCCCTGTGTTCCCGGCCCAAACGAATGAAATGATGCGGGGCCCTCACCAAAGCAGTGGCAGCCGCCAAACGCCTGCAGAACACCCTACCCATAGGCATAATCCTGCAAGCAAAGTTGAGCTTACCCAACACCGATTGCAACTCCTTCAACTGCACCTTCGAACTATGGGCTACAGACGCCACCGACTCCCGGAGATCAGCCAACTTGTCCTCCGGAAGCCTGCATTCCATCCTAACCGTATCAATAACTATGCACAAAAATTTTAACACCGTAACAGGCCCCTCAGTCTTGTCCTGCGCAAGTGGAACGCCAAAAACCTTGAAAATATGCTGAATGGTGGACAACAAAATAAGACAGGTCCGGTCATCCGACGGACCTATCACCAGGAAATCATCCAAATAATGCAAAATCGATCCCAGGCCCGACAAATCCTTGACCACCCATTCCAAAAAAGAACTGAACAAAAGAACTGAACAATTCGAAATAAGAACAGGAAATTGCGCAACCCATAGGCAAACATCTGTACACAAAATAAGCCCCCTCCCAGCAACATCCCAACAGTCTGGCAGCAGGCGAAACGCTGACTCAATGTCAGTTTTTGCCATGAGCGCACCCCACCCAAACCGCTGCACCCAGCGCACAGCCTCGTCAAAGGACGCATACGACACTGTGCACAGGGCAGGATCGATCGCATCATTCACCGAGCCACCCTTCTGGTGAGACAAGTGATGAATGAGCCTAAACTGATTCGGTTCTCGCTTGGGCACCACCCCCAACGGCGAAACCACCTCCCCCATCGGCAGATCCGAAAACGGACCCGCCATCCTACCCAAACTCACTTCCTTCTGTAGTTTACCAGAAACCACCTCCGGATGCTCATATGCTGAACGTAGATTAGCCGCAACAGGGGGACCGTAGTTAATTCACTAGGAATCAAGAAACGCTCCTTAAAGCCCAACCACAGTGCCCGTGCCGCCCCCCGATTCGGATACCTACTTAGATAGGGCACCATTTTTTCCACTCTCACCGGTGTCCTCCCTTTTTCCAGCGTCGGCCTGCTTCCTCCCTTTTTTAAAACACTTGGACAAAGGATGGGCCCCCTCACAGCCGGAACACTCGTGTTGGAAACAGCAGGAGCCCCCGAACCTACACGTGCCCTCGTTAAATTGCCAGCAGAACCCCTTTCGCTTTCCGGCCGATGGCGAGGAGGCTCGGGCACCCCCGGCCTCCCCCTGAAAGGGCTGCGAACCTGCCTTGGCCTGTGTCATGAGCCTCATCCACAAGCCAATATCCTTCTGATCCCATCGCAAGGATGGTCTCAACGCCTTCCGCTGCCTGAACTGCTCATCATAGCGCAGCCATGCCACCCCTCCATACACCCTCTGAGCCTCGCTAATGGAGTCAATATAGCAGAACAACCCCAAACAATTCTCAGGGGCCCTCTCCCCAATGACGCTAGCCAATATGTAGAACGCCCGTACTCACCTGGGAGGTGCCAACCTCCACCGTGGGAATGACACTCGCCCCCGCACTCCCCTGCGGCGCCTGTACCGGGGGAGAAGTGAACCCAGAAGTACCTGTACTCACCTGAGAAGCGGCAGCCACCAGAGGAACCACGCCCACCCCTGTACCCCCAGTCACAGTAACCGGCACGGGAGCAGGAACAGTCCCGGAAGCCCCCCGAGGCTGCTGCAGCCCAACATGTACCCCTCCAGTTGAAACCGGCAGGGACGGAGCACCCACCTGCCCACCGCCCCCCACCAGCCACGCCTTCACCGGCGGCACCGCAAAAGCCGGGGGAACCACAACAGCTCCCCCACCTGCCATGTCCCTACAGCCTTGAAACAGAGACACCACCAGCTGCTGCAGAAAAATCGCACCAGCACCCGGGTCCCGCCTAGGACAGGGATTTCTTCCGGTGTCCCCAGCCAACCCGGACGCAGGTCGCTTGCCACTGGGACCCCGAGGGTCCGGAACCGGGCTCCCTGTTCGGCGGCACACCCTGGATGCGACCTCCGGACTGTATTGCACTGGAGGCCGCAATCTCCACGCACGCTGGGGCGAAGGGGGGGGGGCGGGGGGTCAGCAGACCTACCTTCCCTCGTCCCCGGCAGCATCTCAGAAAGCTGCTCGGAAAACCATTGTGGCCCATGCTCAAGGGCTTCAGAGCGCAACCGCTCAAGCAGGCCGTCCAGAATCTCCATAGCAGGGGGGAAATCACACAGAAAATGTGCACTGTGTGTCCCTGTCCTGCTTACCACGCCAGAATGCCAGGCTCCGCCCCCCTGCAATATATAGGCTCCCAGCAAAATGACCAAAACCCCACCCCCTGTGCATGGCTAATACTGCACCCGGCCCTACATCACTTCCTGTGCACCATTCCACAGCGTACCCCCAGTCATGTGTCCCTGCGCTGAGGTTCCCTTTTAGCTCCGGGACTTTCTATATCAGGCACTCACCTGGGAAACTTCATACAGCAGTTTGTAATGCTCCTCTCACCAGGAGATCACCCTCTTGACTCGACTAGTTCTGCTGTTCCATCAGTCACTCAAGAAAAGCCCGGAGCAAAAAGAAAGAATGCAATAGGCGGAGGGCTGGCATGACTGAGTGAACAGGGTATGGAGATGTAAAAGTAAGAGTGATTGGCTAAGAAGTGTAAAGGGGGGAGGGGACAAGTCTGAACAAACAGGTAATCCCCGCCCCCTAAGGCAACACAGTGCGTGGGAAAGTTCTAGATACCAGCAGCATGTCCACTATGGAGAACCTTCTGGCCCAATTGCGGGCAGAGGCCGCGACACGGGGCAAGGATTGGCTCCAGGAGACCCTGGGGCCGATGCTTTCGGGTCCATCAGGATCGGCAGGTACCGCGGGGAGAGAGGCTGGGCGAGCTCGCAGGTCCAGACCTCCGGAGTGCTACTCACCAGGCCCCTCCCCTAGAGCTCAGCGGCAGACTGGGAGTCCCCCTAGGGCCCCTTCGGGCCCCCCGGCCAAGCGCACTGCCTTGCCTAGGGCGGGGGGTACTGGGAGGAATCCCCCTCATGATCGGAGCTCGGCGGGCGGCCGCGCTGGGAGTTCCGGTGCGGCTGATAGGCCCGTGCGGCACATGGAGTCTGATGGCGCGGTCTCCTCCCCCGGGGTCCCCCGGTGGGATTGGAGCCTTCGGCGGCGGTCGTCGGGGGCCGCAGTGACCGGGCCACCTACCTCCTCTGCCGGTCATCCTGGGCAGGTGCAGTCTGGACCAGGAAGGGTGGAGTCTGGGAGAGATGACGGCGGTGCTGCTGGCCCGCTCCAGCGTGGTTGCAAGTCGGCGGGGAAATATGTGGGCGGGTCCGGTGTGCGGAAGACGGATCGATCGGGCGCCGGGCCCTCGGTTTCCAGGGAGAGGTCGCCTGGTGAGCTTTCATCCGGAGGTGAGGAGCAGCCCGGTGTGCTGTCTAAAGGGGAGCTGTGCAGCTCGGAGGAAGATCGGAGACCCGGACGGTCGGTGGCGGCGGTGGAGTCTGGTCGATCAGCTGGTGGGACTTCTTCCAGGCAGCCCGGTAAGTCAGCTTCCTTTACTCATTCCTGGGGCCATGCTGGGGGTAGTGGCCGGGGTGGTGGGCCTGCAGTTGGTGAGGGGTTGGTGGCGCCGGTACAGGATCCGGAAAGTGGGCAGGCTGGGGGGAGTACGGTCCCCACTGGGGGTGGCACACGGCAAGATGGGTTGCAGGGTTTTCTGGCGGGCATTAAGAATTTGGTCAGCCAGTTTGAAAAGGGGGACAGCGGGAATGTCAGCCCGGCGGTGGCTTGGGTCCCACCGGCGGAGTCCTCTGCAGCTGTGGTGGCACCGGCTCCTCCTGCTGCTACTAATGCAGTGGGGGACACGGCAGGGACGGTTAGTGGGACACTGGTGGCCTCGCAAGTGGGTGGTGCAGTGGAGCAGGCTGCTCGGCAGGATATCATTAGGTTGGCAGACGCCGCAAAATGCAAGGTTTATATTTGTTATGAGGCACCCCTAGGGGCGCACCTGAAACCAGAAGTGAGGGAGAAGATATGGAAAGGTGAGTATGTGGAGATGTTCTCACTGTTACCATTGGAGAAGTTTCACCTGGATAGGGTGAAGCCGGATGATTCAAAGAAGGAGGAGGATGAGGAGAAGAGGAGGTACAGGCTCATTCCGCGGATGTTCACGAATTGGCTGCAGGCGTTCGCCATCATGGCAAGCGTGATAGGGCAAAAGAATCCTGAGCACTGTTCAGCACTCTTTGGCTATCAGGACACTATTGGGGAGGCCTACAGGGTGTATGGGGGCACGGGGTGGCTCCGTTATGATGAACAGTTCAGGCAGAGGAGAGCGGTGAGGACGGACCTGCGGTGGGATCATACGGACATCAGTTTATGAATGCGTTTGATGACCTTGCCGAGGGCACCTGGTCAGTTTCTCATTCACCATCTGTCCTTTCCGAAGGGCGGGACGGTCAATGACGCGATTGATCCAGAAGTGTGTACAGTGAGTTACACTTCATTTGATGCAGCAGTAGGTTGGGTTCGCCGGTATGGGCAGGGGGCGTTGATGGCTAAGGCCGACATTGAGGCGGCTTTTAGGCTGTTGCCGGTACACCCGGATAGCTTTCACCTCCTGGGGTGTCACTGGGATAATGCGTTTTATGTGGACATGTGTTTACCAATGGGTTGTTCCATATCCTGCGCGTTGTTTGAACAGTTCAGCTCATTTGTTGAATGGGTGGTCAGGGACGTGTCGGGGGTGAATTTCATTATTCACTACCTGGACGACTTCCTTTGTGTGGGTCCGGCCTCGTCCAGGGTCTGTGCGGTGCTCCTGGCCACCTTGAAACACATCGCAGAGCGTTTTGGCATTCCATTGACGCCCGACAAAACTGAAGGACCTCGCACGGTTATCAGTTTTTGGGCATTGTCCTGGATTCGGATGCCATGGAATGCCGCCTGCCATTGGACAAGCTGGAGGCTCTCAAGCGGGAGCTGGTGGTCATGATGGGGCTAAAAAAGGTGCAGCTGCGGGCGATGCAGTCGATGCTGGGTAAGCTTAACTTTGCGTGCCGCATTCTTCCGATAGGCAGGGTGTTCTGTCGGCACTTTGTGCGTTTGGGCAGGGAACACAGGGAGGACTTGCAGGTTTGGCATTCCTTCCTGGAGTCCTTCAATGGCAGGGCTTTGTGGATGTCCGGACCGATTAGCAATTTTGATTTGGAGCTATGCACGATGAAGCTGGGGGGTCAGGGTTTGGGGCTTTCTTTCAAGGCAAGTGGAGTGCGGGCCCCTGGCCTCAGTCGTGGATTGATGCTGGTTTCACTAAGAACTTGGTCCTGTTGGAACTGTTCCCGGTGGTACTGGCGGTAGAACTATGGGGTGCATGTATCAGGGATCTGAAGGTGAGGTTTCACGGGGACAACCTAGGGGTGGTGCAGGTGAATCAAAAGGTGTCGGCATCCTCCCCCCCAGTGGTGTGGCTGCTGCGCCACCTGGTATTGAGATGCTTACAACTTAATGTGTTTGTGTATGCGGTACATCTCCCCTGGGTGGACAATGTCATAGCTGACACGCTGTCTTGTTTTCAGTGGGACAGATTCCGAGAGTTGCCACTGGATGCGGAGCAACGTGGGGTTCCCTGTCCAGGCTGGCTGTGAAGGATTCCATTGGAATAGTGTCAGGTTGGATCAGGAAATCGGTGAGTAGGGGCACATGGGCGGCTTATGAGAAGGTGTGGCTGCAGTGGCAAGAGTTGGTGTGGGAGGCTGGAGCCGACTCGTGATTTCCGATGCAAGGTTATTAGTGTTGTATTTTCTGTCCAGGAACATGGAAGCCGGGGTATCCAGGTCGAGCCTGAGTAAGAAGTTAGCAGGGTTGGCTTTTCTGTTTAAATGGCAGGGTTGTCCTGATTTTACCAAGGACTTTTGGGTACGTCAGGCATTCAAGGGCTATGGACGGGGAGGACAGAAGAAAGAGGGCAGGAGGCCCGTCTCGTTTGCTCTGTTGGGAGGGATCATGGGGTAGTTGACGGGTCTGTGCTCTTCTGGTTATGAAGTCTTGCTGTTCAAGGTGGTGTTTTCTTTAGCGTTTTTTGGAGCATTTCGGATAGGTGAGTTGGTTAGCCCATCCAAAGCGGTGCACTGGGGTTTGCTGGCCAGTGAAGTAGGGTTGACGGAGGAAGGAGTGTCATTGGTGCTCAGGGAATCGAAGACCGACCAAATGGGAAGGGGTAAGTTGGTGCAAGTTTTCCCGGTCCGAGGTTCTCCGCTGTGCCCAGTAGGGGCTGTGAAGGGTTACTTGGAGTTTCGCCCGTCCGTCGTGGGTTCATTCTTGATACATGCGGATGGGGCCCCTCTTTCCAGATATCAGTTTATTGCTGTATTTCGAAAGTGCGTTCGGCTTTGGGGCTCCGGGATAAGGAATTCTCCTCTCACTCTTTCCGGATTGGGGCGGCTACAGAGGCGGCCAGGTGTGAAATGGATGAGGAGGCGGTTAAGAGGATAGGCCGGTGGTCTAGATGATTCCGGCTGTATGTCCACCCTCAGTTACTGGTGGGGTTGGAATAAAAAGGGGTAAATGCCTGGGGTGGTTGTCTATGACTATGTATCTGTTGGTTCAGGGGTTCATGGAAGTTGTCGTTTTTCTTCTTTTATTTTCAGGCGGGATGCAAGGTTTGGTCTGGATACTGGGCCATTTGTTTGTATTCTAGGGGGATAAGGGGGCTGACGTTAGGCCTGAAGGTCGGCAGCTGGGGTTCCCGAGACATGAGGCATGCGCCCGCTGGCTGGGAGTTCCTGGTATGCTGTGGAGCAGAATGGTTCCTGAAGTGCACCGTTTTGCTAGGTTGGACAGGCCACCTGACGTTTTAATACTGCACGTAGGTGGCAATGATCTGGGAATGAGGTCCATGTTGGATGTGACGAGAGACATTAAATTTGATTTTCTGCGGCTCCGGATGTCTTTCCCGGACATGATCATTGTGTGGTCCGATATGGTTGCGCGGACTGCCTGGAGAGGGGCGAGGTCCGTGGAGGGCATCAACAGGGCTCACTGAAAAATTAATCGGGATGTGCGGAGGTTTGTGGTAAAGAACGGAGGGTTGGTGATAAGGCACTTGGAGCTGGAGGTGGACACATGGCGATATTTGCGGGGTGATGGCGTCCACTTGAACGAGGTGGGTACTGACTTGTGGGCCTTGGGTCTCTAGGATGGCATTCAACGAGCCCTGAGGGTTTGGAGGGGCACCAAAGGGTAAGGAGTTCCCCTTTGGTGCTGTGGCCGGTGTTTGGTCTTTGCGGGGGAATGAAGATACCTCAAAAAGCAAGTGGTCAGGACCTATCGGTGGTATGGGTTCTGAGGGTGTATTCCAGCTAACAGTGGTTTAGCTGGAATAGTTTAATAATGGGGGCACTGCGGTCAGTGGTCGTCTCTGAGCAGATGGTCGGCTTGAGGCCTATGACCAGTTGAAGGTACCGCAGTGTCAGGTGGGTTGTTATTGTTATGATTATTATTATTATTATGGTAATTAGAGGTCCCTGCAAAGACCAACGCTAGGAGGCAATGTTAGGAGAACATGGGTTCAGATTATGTTTGATGATTAATGTTTTTGATAACTGGTGTAACGTTTAAGTAAATGAGGCTGCTACGGCCATGTTTTACTCCAAACTGAATGTGTGGTCTCAGGTATTAGGTATAAGTAAGGTTATGGGGTAGAATGTGGTATGCAGGTCATAATACATCTGTTATACAATAGTCACGACTCCTCTACACAGGCACACCAGTGTGAGCTGCCAGCCAAGGAAGTGATTGCAGTGTCCTCCTGCGCCTCATCGCTGCACTCCCTGTCACTTCCCGTTCGGGGACAGCAGTCACAGTCACCGAGGAGGAAGGGCAAACCTATGAAGCCCCTCAGTCTGCTTTACCGCTGGCCAGTCCGGGCCCGATCCCCATTGCAAAGCCCAGGCATCCATCCTGTCAGAGACACAGCCCTGCCCCGCTCTCCACTGGGGTTGACTTGCCACATCCTCTCCTCCGCAGGAAGGCTCGCACAGTCAGTCTTTGGGGCTTCCCCTGCTGAGTCCTGACAGCCTCGTCCGGCATGGCAGAGTCTGGAGAACGTTAGGCGCGGAGGAGGAAAGTTAACAAACTCCTCCTCAGCTTTGCGTGCTGGGCAGAGTCGCGGCTGTGAGGTCACTGGTTGTTAGATGCCAGGTGGCCCTAGCAACCAGTGACCAGAGTATCAGGTGGAGCTGGAGACAGAGTGAGCGCCAGCGATACTGCGGGGTTTGCTCGCTCTGTCAATTCCATTCCGGGACCCTCTATTGTCCCAGATTGAAGGTGTCCGGGACCCGGGACAGACCTGCCAATTGCGGGAATGTCCCGGGCAATCTGGGACACGTGGGCACCCTAGTGGGGGTGGGTGTTTTGAACATGTATCTTTTTTAATATTATGTTGGAATGCTTTGAAAGAATAATGACTTAAGTATGTTTCTATAATCTTGCAGATAAAAATGTGATGTGTTGCCCATTATACACTAAAAGTAAAGCTGTGTGCACTCTAAGGTTTTGTCAATTTTTAGATTGTAAGCTCCTATGAGCAGGGCCCTTAAAATCCAATTGCTAAATGTAGCACCATGTATCCTGTCCAAATTGTTTTGAAGCTAGTAAATGAATGTACATAATTTTGTTTCTGCTGGCAAAATAAAAGTACATTATTGAGCTTTGGGGTGTTTTTAGTTTTTGTGGGTGGTGGTGGTTTTGGCAAAGTTCAATATCTTTTATATTTTATTTCTATATGCATTTGTGCACCAAAAACAAATCTCTTCGCCCTGGTTCACATTGATGCTACTTTGAAATCGCGCTACTTCACTTGAACTAGCGCGATTTTAGGTACTACTTGATTGACATCTGTGTGGCTTCATACACAAATGTCTATTGAAGTCGCTCCTGAAATCGGCAAAAGTAGTGCAGGAACTACTTTTGCAAATCAGTGCGGCGCCACAAAATTGGGGTTGCATCGATTGGAACAGTGCCATTGCCATCAATAGTCATGCGATTTGATTTCTGAAATTGCATGACAAATCGCCCAAGGTAAACCTAGGCTTCAGCACACCTGCAAGTAAATAATAAAGGTGGAATCTTTATATATAACAGCTGTGGAGAATTGCAGGTAATGAATTCAGCTGGAGGATAGGCATTGTTGTATGTGTCAGCTCTGGTTCACATTGGTGCGATTTGACATGTCGAATCGGTGGCAATTGCGCTGTTCTAATTGGTGCGATTTGTATTAATATCTGCACAGATGTCTCTGATGTTCTCCCCCTGCAGTCGGGCTGACATGCGGGAATGAAATCGTGTGAGTTCAGCTGAATGATTTCCTCCCGCTGTCAGTGTGAAGCCGGGCTCAAACTGGGCCTTTTGCCTTTGTAATTCACCTGCTGCTATGCTAGAGACACCATTTCTTATCAAACTCCCTTACCTTCAAATATGCAAATCTGTATTTCTACATATGATATCTGCAAATAATCAAAAATAATAAATTCTAATCGTGATGGAGATCAAATATTTGCAGCTGCAATCAACAGAGCGTAGTTTCTCCTCCTGACCCGAAAATGAGTCATTGTAATCACCCGGAAGTTCCTGTGCTGGTCAGGATCTCCATCTAGGTGGACATGGCGAGGTCCCTCTTTAGGCTCCATGTACACTGAAGCTGATAAACTGCAGTTTATTGGCGTTTTTTTTAAAAGCCCATTAACTGCACTCTATGTTAGCCTATGTGTTCATGCACACATGGTCGTTTTTTAGCGTTAATGAGCAGTGGAGTTAATGTTTTTTTTTTTATGAACGCAAGAAATTCACGTTCGAAGTGCCGTTTTTCGGCGGGAAAAAACGCAAAACGCAGAAAACGCTAAAAAACGCAGCTCGCCAGCGTTTTTTAGCGTTTTTTGATCCATTGCAAAAAAAAAAACGCTAATAAACACTATTGCAAAAACGCTAAAAACCGTTGAAAGGCTCCCTGCAAAGCTACTGGCGTTTTTTATAGCTTTTTTTAGCGTCCAGTGTACAGGAAGCCTTAGCAAATAGGAGGTGCTGCTGATTTGCCAGGTAAGTGTAGGATATGTACTTGTGCTTACTCAAGGTGTGGGTGGGCTTCATTGATTTGTTTGGCATCACCACACATTTGCTTCTGGCCCATGTGCACACATCACTACTTCCTGCATTTGTTCTGCTGATGTAAATCAGTAAGGACCAGGGATGAGCCGAACACCCCCCTGTTCGGTTCGCACCAGAACCTGCGAACAGACAGAATGTTCGCGTGAACTTTAGAACCCTATTAAATACAATGGACTCGAACGTTCGAAATCTAAAGTGCTAATTATAAAGGCTTATATGCAAGTTATTGTCCTAAAAAGTGTTTGGGGACCCGGGTCCTGCCCCAGGGGACATGTATCAATGCAAAAAGAAGGTTTTTTGGGAGCAGTGATTTTAATAATGCTTAAAATGAAAAAATAAAAGTGAAATATTCCTTTAAATTTCGTACCTGGGGGGTGTGTATGATATGCATGTGAAGTGGCGCATGTTTCCCGTGCTTAGAACTGTGCTTAGAACTGTCCCTGCAAAAAATGTCATTTTTGAAAGAAAAAAAGTCTTTTAAAACTGACTCGCGGCTATTAACCACTTAACGACCGCTCACTGTATATATACGTCGGCAGAATGGCAACGACAGGCACAATCACGTAGAGCATACGTGATTGCCTTTGTACAGTTGGGGGGTCCGATCGGACCCCCCTCCTATACAGTGAGCAGTGGCTAAGTGTCCGGGAGCGTTCCGGGATGAGGGGGCAGCCATTCGTTTCTGGCCACCCCCTCGCGATCGCTCCCGGCGAATGGAAATGCCCCCTCTGTCTGTGTCAGACAGAGGGAGCAGGAGGAAGTGATGTCATCTCTGGTGCGGCGCTCACATATACCGAGCGCCGTACAAGAGAAGATATCAGGTCAGTGCACACAACACTACACTGACACCAGGACACATAGGGACATAAATCGCCCCCCCAGGCCCCCCCAGACACCCCATATCACCCCCCAGATCACCCACCCAGCCCCCAGTCACAGTGTCACTAATTGCAGTGACCATTTATTTAGTGATCACTGCAATCAGTGACATTTGTGACTGTAAAAGTGTCACCAAAGTTTAGTCTTAGGTCCAGTGTAGCCCCCTAACCCCCCCTAATAAAGGTTTAACCCCCTGATCACCCCCCAGATAACCCTTTCACCGCCTATCACCACTGTCGCTTAGCGATCATTTTTCTGATCGCTGTCTTAGCGTCAGTGATGCCGATCGGCAGCCAGTAATTTTTTTTAGGTTCGCCGCAGGTTTTTATAGCGTCAGGTACCCCAATACATTATCTAATAAAGGTTTAACCCCCTTGATCGCCCCCCAGGTAACCCTTTCACCCCCTATCACCACTGTCACTAAGCAATTGTTTTTCTAAACGCTGCCTTAGTGTCGGTGATACAGATCGGTAGCCGGTAATTTTTTTTAGGTTCGCCGCAGGTTTTTATAGAGTCAGGTACCCCAATATATTATCTAATAAAGGTTTAACCCCCTTGATCGCCCCCCAGGTAACCCTTTCACCCCCTATCACCACTGTCGCTAAGCAATTGTTTTTCTAAACGCTGTCTTAGTGTCGGTGATGCAGATCGTAGCCAGTAATTTTTTTTAGGTTCGCCGCAGGTTTTTATAGCGTCAGGTACCCCAATATATTATCTAATAAAGGTTTAACCCCCTTGATCGCCCCCCAGGTAACCCTTTCACCCCCTATCACCACTGTCACTAAGCGATCGTTTTTCTAAACGCTGTCTTAGTGTCTGTGATGCAGATCGGTAGCCGGTAATTTTTTTTAGGTTCGCCGCAGGTTTTTATAGCGTCAGGTACCCCAATATATTATCTAATAAAGGTTTAACCCCCTTGATCGCCCCCCAGGTAACCCTTTCACCCCCATCACCACTGTCGCTAAGCAATCGTTTTTCTAAACGCTGTCTTAGTGTCGGTGATGCAGATCGGTAGCTGGTAATTTTTTTTAGGTTCGCTGCAGGTTTTTATAGCGTCAGGTACCCCCATATATTATCTAATAAAGGTTTTAACCCCCTGATTGCCCCTAGTTAACCCTTTCACCAGTGATCACCATATAAGTGTTACGGGTGACGCTGGTTAGTTAGTTTGCTTTTTATAGTGTCAGGGCACCCGCCGTGTATATAACCCAATAAAGGTTTAACCCCCTGATCGCCCGGCGGGTGATATCAATTAGGTTTTAGCGTCAGAGAGGGTCTGAGTCACACCCCAGGCAGCGTCAGGTTAGTGCCAGTAACGCTAACACCCACGCGTGAAGCATACACCCCCCTTAGTGGTATAGTATCTGAACAGATCAATATCTGATCTGATCTATACTAGCGTCCCCAGCAGTTTAGGGTTCCCAAAAACGCAGTGTTAGCGGGATCAGCCCAGATACCTGCTGGCACCTGCGTTTTGCCCCTCCGTCCAGCCCAGGCCACCCAAGTGCAGTATCGATCGATCACTGTCACTTACAAAACAAAAACACACATAACTGCAGCGTTCGCAGAGACAGGCCTGATCCCTGCGACTCCAGTGCTGTAGGAGGTGATTTCACCACCACAGTTAAAAAAAAACAACAAATATGCCGAAGCATTGGGGCAGCAGGGGCGGAGGAGCGATTTTGCTCCTAATGCCGCGTACATACGGTCGAAATTCCGACGGAGGCTTGCCCGTGGAAAAGTCCGACCATGTGTGTGCGGCATAACTTTTTTGTGGGAGGATGCCCCCATGCTTCGGCATATATAAATGGTGCGTGTATGCCCATCATTGGAAGTGGGTGGATGAAGGGCGGTATTCTAATGGTGGGCATACCCACCGATCAATCTCTTTTTTCGTTCAGCCAACTGGCTGCATGAAAAAAAAAGATTACAATACATGTCCAACAAGGACCAGCAACGTACTGGTATGTTGCTGGACTTTGAATGTTTATACCAGAATGATGCCTGCGGGTTTAGGTATCATCTTGGTATCATTCTTTTCAGCCTGCGGCCGGCTTTCATGTAAAAGCAATCCTAGCGGCTAATTAGCCTCTGGACTGCTTTTACAAGCAGTGGGAGGGAATGCCCCCCCGGATATAAAAAGCACCATTGGGAAATAGGGAAAGCATTTTATCACACCGATCTTGGTGTGGTCAGATGCTTTGAGGGCAGAGGAAAAATCTAGGGTCTAGAAGACCCCAGTTTTTTCAAAAAAAGAGTACCTGTCACTATCTATTGCTATCATAGGGGATATTTACATTCCCTGAGATAACAATAAAAATGATAAAAAAAAAAATACTTGGAAGGAACAATTTAAAAATCAAATAAAAAAGCAAAATTAATAATAAAAAAAAAAGAAAAAAAAAAAAAGCACCCCTGTCCTGCCCTGCTCTTGCCCAATGGCGAACGCAAGCGTCGGTCTGGCGTCATATGTAAACAGCAATTGCACCATGCATGTTAGGTATCACCGCGAAGGTCAGTTCGAGGGCAATCATTTTAGCAGTAGAACCCCTCTGTAAATCTACTGGGGTAACCTGTAAAGGCTTTTAAAGGCTTTTAAAAATGTATGTAGTTTGTCGCCAATGCGCGTTTGTGCAAAATTTTAAAGCATGTCGTGTTTGGTATCTATGTACTCGGCCTAAGATCATCTTTTTTATTTCATCAAACATTTGGGCAATATAGTGTGTTTTAGTGCATTAAAATTAAAAAAAGTGTATTTTTTAACCCAAAAAATGCGTTTGAAAAATCGCTGCGCAAATACTGTGTAGAAAAAAAAATGCAACACCCACCATTTTAATCTGTAGGGCCTTTGCTTTAAAAATATATATAATGTTTGGGGGTTCAACATAATTTTCTTGCAAAAAAAAAAATGTTTTCATGTAAACAAAAAGTGTCAAAAAGGGCTTTGTCTTCAAGTGGTTAGAAGAGTGGATGTAAGCTTCCTAATGTTGTGTATAAAATGCCAGAACAGTTCAAAACCCCCCAAATGACCCCATTTTGGAAAGTAGACACCCCAAGCTATATACTGAGAGGCATGTCGAGTCCATGGAATATTTTATATGTTGACACAAGTTGCGGAAAAACGACAATTTTTTTTTGGGCACAAAGTTGTCACTAAATGATATATTGCTCAAACATGCCATGGGAATATGTGGAATTACACCCCAAAATACATTCTGTTGCTTCTCCTGAGTACGGGGATACCACATGTGTGAGACTTTTTGGGAGCCTAGCCACGTACGGGACCCCAAAAACCAAGCACCGCCTTCAGGCTTTCTAAGGGTGTAAATTTTTGATTTCACTTCTCACTGCCTATCACAGTTTCGGAGGCCATGGAATGCCCAGATAGCACAAAACCCCCCCAAATGACCCCATTTTGGAAAGTAGACACCCCAAGCTATTTGCTGAGAGGTATTGTGAGTATTTTGAAGATCTCGCTTTTTGTCACAAAGTTTTGAAAATTTAAAAAAAAAAATATATATATATATTTTCTTTCTTCATTTTCAAAAACGAATGAGAGCTGTAAAATACTCGCCATTCCTCTCAGCAAATAGCTTGGGGTGTCTATATTCCAAAATGGGGTCATTTGGGGGGGTTTTGTGCGATTTTGGCATTTTATGGCCTTCGAAACTGTGATAGGTAGTGAGGAGTGAAATCAAAAATTTGTGCCTAGAAATCCTGAAGGCGGTGCTTGGTTTTCGGGGTCCCGTACGCGGCTAGGCTCCTAAAAAGTCCCACACATGTGGTATCCCCGTACTCAGGAGAAGCAGAAAAATGTATTTTGGGGTGTAATTCCACATATAACCATGGCATGTGTGAGCAATATATCATTTAGTGACAACTTTTTGTAATTTTTTTTTTGTCATTATTCAATCACTTGGGACAAAAAAAAATATATTCAATGGGCTCAACAGGCCTCTCAGCAATTTCCTTGGGGTGTCTACTTTCTAAAATGGGGTCATTTGGGGGGGTTTTGTGCTATTTTGGCATTTTATGGCCTTCGAAACTGTGATAGGTAGTGAGGAGTGAAATCAAAAATTTGCGCCCTTAGAAATCCTGAAGGCGGTGCTTGGTTTCCGGGGTCCCGTACGCGGCTAGGCTCCCAAAAAGTGCCACACATGTGGTATCCCCGTACTCAGGAGAAGCAGCAAAATGTATTTTGGGGTGAAATTCCACATATAACCATGGCATGTGTGAGCAATATATCATTTAGTGACAACTTTTTGTAATTTTTTTTTTTTTTTTTTTAGTCATTATTCAATCACTTGGGACAAAAAAATAAAAAATTCAATGGGCTCAACATGCCTCTCAGCAATTTCCTTGGGGTGTCTACTTTCCAAAATGGGGTATTTTGGGGGGGTTTTGTACTGCCCTGTCATTTTAGCACCTCAAGAAATGAGATAGGCAGTCATAAATTTAAAGCTGTGTAAATTTCAGAAAATGTACCCTAGTTTGTAAACTCTATAACTTTTGCGCAAACCAATAAATATACGCTTATTGACATTTTTTTTACTAAAAACATGTGGCTGAATACATTTTGGCCTAAATGTATGACTACAATTGAGTTTATTCGATTTTTCTTATAACAAAAAGTAGAAAATATCATTTTTTTCAAAATTTTCGGTCTTTTTCCGTTTATATCGCAAAAAATAAAAATCGCAGAGGCAATCAAATACCATTAAAAGAAAGCTCTATTTGTGGGAAGAAAAGGACGCAAATTTCGTTTGGGTACAACATTGCATGTCCGCACAATTTACAGTTAAAGCAGCGCAGTGCAAAATTCTGAATTCACCTCTGGTCCTCTAGCTACCAAATGGTCCGGGGCTTATGTGGTTAATGAATTGTCGGCTCCCGGCAATACATACAAAAGTCATTGATAAAAAAAAAAAAAAAGTGTGGGGGTTCCCCAGAATTCAATTACCAGGCCCTTCAGGTCTGGAATGGATATTAAGGGGAACCCCGCCGCAAATTTAAAAAAAAATTGACGTGGGGTTCCCCCAAATATCCATTCCAGGCCCTTCAGATCTGGCATGGATTTTAAGGGGAACTCCACCCCAAATTTTAAAAAAATGGCGTGGAGTCCCCCTAAAAATCCATACCAGACCCCTTATCCGAGCATGCAACCTGGCCGGCCGCAGGGGAAAAGGGGGGGACGAGAGAGCGGCCCCCCTCCCTCCTGAACCGTACCAAGCCACATGCCCTCAACATGGGGAGGATGTCCCCATGTTGATGGGGACAAGGGCCTCATCCCCACAACCCTTGCCCGGTGGTTGTGGGGGTCTGCGGGCGGGGGGCTTATCGGAATCTGGAAGACCCCTTTAACAAAGGGGACCCCCAGATCCCGGCCCCCCCTATGTGAATTGGTAAGGGGTACATTGTACCCCTACCATTTCACGAAGAAAGCGTAAAAAAATGTTTAAAAAAAACACACAAACACCTTGAAAAAGTCCTTTATTTAAAATAATAAAAAAAAAAAAAACATTCCAGCGCTGAAATCCAGTGTCCCGCGGCGATCCCGATGTCCAGCGCTGTCCTTCATTGGTTGTGCCTGAGCGGACCTGATGGGGAACTCCCTCTCAGTATTTTAAATGTATAGACCCGCTCCTTCTAAAGTTCCCCATCAGGTCCGCTCCTTCGGTATGTCGGACCCGCCTCCGTCATTGGCTTGAGCGGGGAACTTCCTTCACTGTGTAATTAAAATTTACATAGTGAAGGAAGTTCCCCGCTCAAGCCAATGACGTAGGCGGGTCCGACATACCGAGGGGGCGGACCTGATGGGGAACTGCTCTCACTTTGGCAATACATGTATAGACCCGCCCCTTCTCATGTTCCGCATCTGGTCCGCTGAGCGGACCTGATGGGGAACTTTAGAAGGGGCGGGTCTATACATTTAAAATACAGAGAGGGAGTTCCCCATCAGGTCCGCTCAGGCACAACCAATAAAGGACAGCGCTGGACATCGGGATCGCCGCGGGACACTGGATTTCACCGCTGGAATGTTTTTGTTTTTTTTTTAAATAAAGGACTTTTTCAAGGTGTTTGTGTGTTTTTTTTAAACATTTTTTTACGCTTTCTTCGTGAAATGGTAGGGGTACAATGTACCCCTTACCAATTCACATAGGGGGGGGGGCCGGGATCTGGGGGTCCTCTTTGTTAAAGGGGTCTTCCAGATTCCGATAAGCCCCCCGCCCGCAGACCCCCACAACCACCGGGCAAGGGTTGTGGGGATGAGGCCCTTGTCCCCATCATCATGGGGACATCCTCCCCATGTTGAGGGCATGTGGCCTGGTACGGTTCAGGAGGGAGGGGGGCCCCTCTCTCGTCCCCCCCTTTTCCCCTGCGGCCGGCCAGGTTGCGTGCTCGGATAAGGGGTCTGGTATAGATTTTTAGGGGGACTCCACGCCATTTTTTTTTAAATTTGGGGTGGAGTTCCCCTTAAAATCCATGCCAGATCTGAAGGGCCTGGAATGGATATGTGGGGGAACCCCACGTCAATTTTTTTTTAAATTTGCGGCAGGGTTCCCCTTAATATCCATTCCAGACCTGAAGGGCCTGGTAATTGAATTCTGGGGAACCCCCACGCTTTTTTTTTTTATCAATGACTTTTGAATGTATTGCCGGGAGCCGACAATTCATTAATAGCCGCAAGTCAGTTTTAAATGACTTTTTTTCTTTCAAAAATGACATTTTTTGCAGGGACAGTTCTAAGCACGGGAAACATGCGCCACTTCACATGCATATCATACACACCCCCCAGGTACGAAATTTAAAGGAATATTTCACTTTTATTTTTTCATTTTAAGCATTATTAAAATCACTGCTCCCGAAAAAACGGCCGTTTTTAAAACTTTTTTTTGCATTGATACATGTCCCCTGGGGCAGGACCCGGGTCCCCAAACACTTTTTAGGACAATAACTTGCATATCAGCCTTTATAATTAACACTTTAGATTTCGAACGTTCAAGTCCATTGTATTTAATAGGGTTCTAAAGTTCACACGAACATTCTGTCTGTTCGCAGGTTCTGGTGCGAACCGAACAGGGGGGTGTTCGGCTCATCCCTGATCCCCAGTAAGGACTATGCAAGTATAAATGAGAGCTCCTTTCTATTAAAATGTATATGACTTGATTCACAGTTGGACGACTTTTCATGATTCTCAATGATAACCATTCATATCTGTGCTACTTTAAGTCACACTAACTTCAAAGTAGTCCCTGTACTACTTTGGTGTGACTTTCAGGCTCGGTTTCCACTAGTGTGACTTGGGACTGCAAAGTCGCATGACATGTCATACCACCTGATTTCCAATGAGTATGGTTCATATCTGTGCGACTTCAAGTCGCAGCGACTTCAAAGTAGTCCCTGCACTACTTTGGTCCCACTTTGATACGACTTGAGGTCACTTATGTGACTTTTCATGCAGCTTTGGACCTCAGAGTCACATTAAAAGTAAACCCCCATGAGTTCCATTCATATCTATGCAACTTCACCCATGTTCACATAGCTCTGAATTGACATGTCAAATTGCAGGCCAAATCGGCGCCTATTGACGGCAATAGAACTGTCTGAATAGGTGCGAAGCCACACAGATTCCCAAAAGTAGTTCCTACACTACTTTGGGCGACATCAGGAGGCGATTTCTTACCTTCCAACTTTTTGAGATGGGTATAAGGGACACCTATTAGCAAAAGTATGTAAGCATAGGACACACCTCCTAAAACACCTCCTTAAAGGAGAATTATTAAAAAAAAAAAGATTCGTTAAACCCCCAAGTGCTTTTTTTTTTAAACAATAATATCCCTTTAGATTGGCTTTGGGAATTTACAAACAAAGCAATTTAGAAATTAGATGAAAGGTTTAGCGCTGGAAAACCCTTTTTTAAAGATAAAAATTGCATTTTATATAAAACTATACAGATCAGAACAAAATGAGGGACAAATGAGGAGGAAAGAGGGACAGAGGGACTTTGTTCCAAATCAGGGACAGTTGAGACCTATGTGATTTCACTAGACATCTGTGCAGGAAAGTGCACTGATGTCTCTGAAATCGCTCACAAAGTCGGCCTGAGGCCCCTTTCACACTTGAGCGACTTTTCCTGCGACTTTGGTCATCAGATGATTTTCAATGTGTACCATTTATATCTGTGCAACTTCAAGTCACACCGACTTCAAAGTAGTCCCTGTACTACTTTGGTCCGATTTTGATACGAGTTGAGGTTCATAGACCTTAAGTTTACACAGGCATTCCCTGGAATCGCGGAAAAATTGCAGACGGAAATTTGCGCGCCTTTCCCTGCAACTCCTGCGTCCATAGACCTCAAGATTACACAGGCATTGCATTGCATTCAGGTCGCACAAGTGTGAAAGGGGCCTAAGTCGCTGAGTACTATTATACCTAGAATATAGAGTAGTCCCACCATCAAACACTAGTAAACGTATGTTCTCAATATAATTGTGCTCAAATGGCTGAAAATCACACAGATGGTATCACCTACGGAAAGCTTACATTGTACTCAGCAGCATATGCTGAAAAGAGGCGAATGCCTATTAGCCAATGCCCCATCAGCATGAGCATGGTTGTTTGTTACTATAATATTAATGCCTGAAATGCAAAACATTATTGTATAGAATTAAACATTAGTAAATGTATTTTCTCTGTAGGTATGTGCTCAGCTCTGTAGCATAGTATTCCCTGCTGCCCTCAAAGGTTTAACTGGCCTATAGACAAATGAGGGCCGGGCGGTGGTTGCATTATCCTGACTGGACGTCCATTGACGTCCTGCAGGATAATGCCTAGCGCATGCCCGCGGGGGCGCGCAGCGCAGTGATCGGGGAGGCTTGCAGCGCGTCCCCGATCAGGGTAAACAGCTAATGAAATTGGCTGTTTACCACATGACCGGCTGTGTCCAATCACAGCCGGTCACAAATGTAAACACAGAGGAGCAGTTACTACCTGATCCCTGCTCTCTCCTCACACACCGATCTGTGAGGAGAGAGCAGGGATCAGTAAGTGAGATCAGTGTAGTTTGTCTACTGTAGTGTACTATGCACAACACGCCCCCGCCCCAATAAAGAGGACCTGTCACACAGCCCAGCACATCAATCAGCCCATCTGTCAATCAACCCAGCCAATCAGCCCATCTGTCAATCAATCAATCAGCCCATCTGTCAATCAATCAATCAGCCCATCTGTCAATCAATCAATCGGCCCATCTGTCAATCATCTGTCACAGGCCCACCACCATTGGTACCGCCACACAGGCTACCAGTACCGCCATCGGTACCACCACCAGTACCTCCACTAGTACCGCCATCAGGCCCAGCATCTATACTGCCACACAGGCCCGCTACCAGAATCGCCACTAGTGCCGCCATCGTTACCACCACCAGTACCACCACCCGTACCACCGTCGGTAGCGCCACCACCACCTGTACCGCCATCACCACCACCCATACCGCCATCACCACCACCCGTACCGCCATCGGTACCATCACCACCTGTACCGCCATTGGTACCACCACACAGGCCCACCACTAATACCTCCATCGGTACCACCACACAGGCCGCCACCACTACCACCAGCAGTACCATTACACAGGCCCACCAATAAGCACAGCCATAATGTCCCAAAGGGTTTACACACCTGAGGAGGCATATGCCATTCTTGCCATGTCGGATGATGAGAGCAGCGGGGAGCTCCCATTATCCGATTCTGGTTCGGAATACGAGCCAGTGGAGGATAGTGGCTCAGAGTCCGAGTCCCCGGAGGAAACCGCCCCTCCCAAAAGAATGTGATCAGGACCAAAATCAGGACCAAGATCAGGAGATCTGCCCAGCACCAGCAGCACCATACCCCAGGAAGAGGAGCCCAGTACAAGTAATGGAAATACACGCCCAACCCGAATAATCCAGCCCCAGTCCTACCTTCCCGATGCCCTGGAAAACCCCTTATGGTTGCCTGCCAACTCAGGATCCGCTATCATCCCCCCTTTCACCGCACAGCCAGGTGTTCAGCCCGACATCACAAATTTTTCTCAGTTTGATTATTTTTGTTTATTTTTCCCACAAGATTTGCTACAGAATATAGTGTATCAAACTAATTTTTATGCATCCCAATTTATTGCTGCCAATCCCAATTCTTCCTATGCCCACATGTTCCAGTGGCGGCGTCTAACATTGGACCAATTTAAATTGTTTTTGGGCCTTACGTTCAATATGGGGCTTACAAAAAAGAACGAAGTCCATGCATATTGGTACAAATGCCCCATCCAACACATGCCCATATATTCCGCTGTCATGTCCAGGACAAGATAAGACATGATTATGCGTTTTCTCCACTTCAATGACAATTCACAGTGCCCTCCCCGAGATCATCCCAACTACGACAAATTGTACAAGATATGCCCCCTAATCAATGCCTTTTCCCAGCGATTTCACAAAGTTTTCATCCCAGACCAAAAAATTTGTGTGGACGAGTCCCTCACTGGCCGACTGCACTTCAAGCAATATATACCAAGCAAGAGAGCCAGGTATGGGATAAAATTAAATAAATTATGCGATTGAGCCACTGGATACATCTTCACATTCAGGATCTACAAAGGCAAAGACTCCCAGCTCCAGCCTCGTGATTGCCCTACATATATTGGAACCAATGGGAAAATTGTCTGGGAGTTGGCATACCCCCTGTTCGGAAAAGGTTACCATTTATATCAGGGATCTGCAATTAGCGGACCTCCAGCTGTTGCAAAACTACAAGTCCCATCATGCCTCTGCCTCTGGGTGTCATGCTTGTGGCTGTCAGAGTCTCGCTATGCCTCATGTGACTTGTAGTTCTGCAACAGCTGGAGGTCCGCTAATTGCCTATCCCTGATTTATATGTTGACAATTACTATACCAGCCTGCCCCTTTTTCGTCACCTTTACAGTAAGCAAACTCCGGCCTGCGGTACCTTAAAAAAAAAACGGAAAGGATTCCCACAAAATTTGTTGACCAAAAAATTGCAACCTGGAGAATAGGCATTCATGAGGAACGAGGAGGTGTTGGCCATGAAGTGGAGGGACAAGAAAGATGTCCACATCCTCTCTACAATCCACAATGACACTGTGGTGGAGATCCAAAGAAGACGCGGCCCCATTGTTAAGCCCAAATGTGTCCACGACTACAATTTGTACATGGGGGGAGGTGGATTACAGCCCTACTTATAAACCAGAAAGTCCCATTATTGGCACACAAAAAGTTGCGTTGCTCCTGTTTCACGTGGCCCTTTTTAATTAGTTTGTCTGCTACCAAAAAGCAACTCAAAATCAACAACTCCCTTACCTACCTCCATTATATCGAAGATATCATCGATGCCCTCATTTACCAACAAGATCCTGCCCCAGGAAGCATTCGCTCTGATAGTGTGAGTCGGCTTCACGAGCGACACTATCCATTTAGCATCCCCCTCACAGAATCTGGAAGAAGACGCCAAAAGAAATGCTGTGTATGCAGCAGAGGAGGAGTAAGAAGAGACACCACCTATTATTGTCCCGATTGTCGCTCCCAACCTGGCCCGTGCATCGGAAATTGCTTCAAAAATTATCATACATCCATTAGTTCCCCATGTTATTAACAGACTGCCATTTCCCCATTTGCCTGCTACCATGTTACTACCTTCCATGTTAATTAACTGACTCTGGCCTGTTTACCGACGATGCCTCTGCCTGCCGATTTAAACCACGTTTCTGACTTCCGCGTGTACCGACCTTGGCCTGTTAATCGACTATGTTTTTGCCTGCCACTTGGACTGATCTTTTGGCCATCTACTTTTAGTACACAGGGGTCTCACATATGTGAGGGGCTTCAGAATAGCGTTCTGAGTAGAGAAAAGCAGTTTTTCATTTTCTGTGCTCCCAGAACAGGGTCTGGTTGCCCGGAGGCTTCAAAGTGATTTGGGTGGGAGAAGCCTCTACCCCTGTCTCCCTGGCCCTGTGCTGACCATATTACTGCCTGTAATGACCCATGACATTATGGACCATGTTTCTTCCTGCTGCTTTGACCAATACTTTGGCTGTGTTGACCATATATCTGCCTGCTGCCTCTACTGACTTTGGACAGTATTTCTGCCGGGACACCTCTGCCTGCTACCTGGACCTGTTGTGGAATTCCAGGCTGCTGTTTACAGAGCACACAGCCTATAATTCCTGTGCTATCTAAGCACACATCAGATTTCATCTTTTTGCAATAATGCTATCTTTAGCCTAAGTTTGCTAAAGTCCACTCACCGTTCATTCCATCATTCATCCAAGAAAGGCAGCACCACAAAAGCTTATCTTCTTATCAGGCCATTCCAGCAAAGACTGTTCAGCCGACGCCTAATCATAGGCTTTTATTAAACTCAAAAGATCTCAAGACAGGAGGTGATTGGTTGCAGCAACCAGTCACCTCCCCCATGGGCGGGAACATCACAGGATGTTCCTTCCACATGAGAATGACAATACCTGGACATTCCTTCCAACAGGAGATGTCATACATGAATACAATAACGTAGGATGGCTAAAGTTACCATTGATAGGAATTCTTATTCTGCGCTATTCCATAGAATAACGCATATTAAGATTATACTATTATTGAATAGGGGAGGGAGGCTATCTGCAGATGCGCACTACGAACTCCAACCAATGTTGATCAGACACAGCAGAGACAAGAGTACGCATCTGCTCACAACCAATGATGTTGTTGCAGAGCGAGCATATCCCCTCCTTAACGATCGTCCATGCTAATGCACAGAGGGCCCCCGTTGGCGGACATATCCGCACCCTGCAAACATCACACTCCAACCTCAAAACGTTTTCCCCTATCAGACGGGATTCAACCAGCCTCAGACTACCCCAATCAGCTCTTTTAGAGCGGGTTGCGGAAGTACTAACACTGGGTGACACTATGACAATACATATTGAATACATCTCCATAAAAATCTCCACAACAGTCCTCCCTTTTTTGTCATATGCACCCCATGTGTCCATCGATGAGAGTTGATATGCTTCTTACACCTGGAAATGAATCAGTTCTTAGTCCATAAAAAGGAAAACACGGCTTGACATGTAGACTCTACTCTTCAGGGGCATGACTTATAAAAGAGGACACGACATGGTGAGCTGTAGTAATCGCTGATCCGTCTGTGATTCTCTGTCTTGTATGTGGGTCCGGCTTCGGGGCGTCTCATCAAGGAAACTCTGGTCACGCGTCAAATCAGGCAACAGGAGCCTCTCGTCATGACTTAGAAAGAATAGAAATAAAAACGACATGAGTATATATATTCCCACTTCCTTTAACCACGATCCGCTGTAAAATAAAAAATTAGATCCCCAAAGATTCCCAGACCCTTAAAAAGGACTCTCAACCTTCACTTAGCTACAGCTCTGGCTTCAACAATTACATGAAGAACCCTATCCTTAACGGATGAGAATTGTTCAATCATATCCCAAGCCCGAGCCCCCCCCACCTTGTACATCCAGGACCCCATGCCCAGACCTGGTCGGGGTTGGTGAACAAATCCCTTCTAGCTGTCCCTGCCATTCTTAATTTCCTGCGCCATCAGATCCTCGCGATCGGCCGCGACCTAAAATGTTGGGACAGCTTCACCATCGCGCATGAACCTCTTGCTTTGGGGGAATTACCTTTATAAGCTGCAGATCCACATAAACACCAAACTAAAGTTCAAACACACTTGTGGGCTGCCAAGATACCCAAACCGACAAGAGACAGAGCCATTAAAACTAAAACCAATTTTACCCTCTAAAAATACATCGTTAGGTTCCATTGACAAGTGTCTGTCTGGAGTCTTCACTAGTTTGTCAAAAACTCCTCATACCCATAATAACATCATAAATGACATGTACCGCTGTCATCGCTGGGGACTAAAACTCCTCATACCCATAATAACATCATAAATGGCATGTACCGCTGTCATCGCTGGGGACTAAAACTCGGTGAAGACTCAGAACAGACCATCGGTCCTGTTCGCTTTCTGAGCTAGTCAGGACATACACTTTAAATAATAACTTGGGATGCTTTTCACCGTTACCCTCGCTAAAATTTACTAAACAACAAAAATATAAATAAACAAAGATACTCCTCATTCTTTGGTGTGGTTGAGCCGCTTCTTGCAGTGGCTGGCGTGGTCTCATCCCTCAAGTTTCTTTACAACGACCCAGTCACCTGGTTGGAAAGAATGTAAACTGATTATTAAGTCAGGGTCCGGGAGGGAATCGTGAACCCTGTG
Source organism: Rana muscosa (assembly GCA_029206835.1). Classification (NCBI taxonomy): domain Eukaryota; kingdom Metazoa; phylum Chordata; class Amphibia; order Anura; family Ranidae; genus Rana; species Rana muscosa. Next base: position 7,303,850 of record CM055123.1, on the reverse strand, counting down.
GTGGACATTTTGAAGTTCATGTCACAACGATCGCACCCACCCCATCAGCCGAGAATATAAGTGACAGCTAATGAGGAGAGTACGACCCTGATTTTGATTGACCTCCAAACAACCCTCATATGACAATAACCCAGACATCGGGACTGTGGTCACTGCATAACCTGTGCGTGGCTTACAATACCTGGAACCACTGACAAAAGGTTCTTAGCCTCTGGGATGGGAACCTACTTCACCAGACTGCTGCTTGCCGATTCCAATTCTATCAAAGAAAGACAGTCTTGGCACAAACTTGGTTAGAATTACAGAGGTTATTATTAGTTTGAAAAAAAACTGTCACTGGGCGTGGCCTGGATAGCAATGGGATAGGTCGCATGTGATGTGAGCTCCGTCTGCCCATACTCCTAACCTACCATCCTGCCTGCATCCTGCTCGATTCCTGCCATCCCCTACATCCGAGGACGTGTCCTGCTCTCCCTGTGGTTCCTGAAGCCTGTTAGCCCGCTGGTTTGCCGCCACTGCCGTCGCGGCGCTTCCCGATCCTCTGCTTCAGGAAAGGCCCCGGCTTCGGCCTAGTTCCTGGTTCGGTGGCCATCTTGGCCCTCCCGACGGCGGCCCTGGACACTTCTCCTTGCCTCCCTGGGCGCACTGGGCTCCATCCTCTTCTACATCGGCCCCCGGATTACCTGCTGCAGCTGCTGGGGTGTCTTTGCACTCTGCACCTACTGTGTGAGCGGACCGCGGTCTCGGCCTGACTCCCGGAACGGCGGCCATCTTGCTCCACCCGGAGACATCTTTGGCAAGTATTACAGGCCTCCCTGACTCCCCTGAGCTCAGATTCCCCTGCATGCAGCCTGTTGCCATTACAGCTGCTTGAGAGTGACCTGCTGCCTACGTTGGGCCGTCCCTGGGCAGCGGTGGGGGGGGAGGTTGTGGAGGACCCGGCCTCCTTAACAGCGGCCATATTGGTGCACCCAGGGATCTTCCATGTCGCCTTACAGCATGTCTCCGTCTAAAAATAATTCTGAAGCCATCGATAAACTGGCCAGATACCGCCGGCTTGAGGAGGGGGATCGGCAGGTCAGAGACGGCGCTGCTGCTTTCCTGGATGCGGATCACTCTGTGGTGGCTACTAACAAATTACTGGATGCCATCGCCATGTGCCAGAGCACGCTTACCACCAAGATCGAGGAGGTAAAAATTGATGTGTCCCTTATCCGGCAGGATCTCTCTACCCTCAGGGACCGCGTGACGGAGACGGAGACCCGTATTAGCAGAGCAGAGGATATCTTACACCCTTTACAACATACCACCGATGAGGTGCGCCGCCAGTTACAACAGATTAGCGCAAAACAGGATGACATGGAAAATCGCCTTCGGAGATGTAACCTCCGCTTCATCGGTCTTCCTGAGTCTGCTGAGGGCACCGATCCGGAGAGCTTCCTTGAAAACCTCCTAACCTCAACCTTCGGCAGAGACGCATTTTCGGTAATGTTTGCAGTGGAGAGAGCTCATCGAATCCCTGGCCGCCCTCCTCCCCAAGGAGCTCCACCGCGTACCCTGATAGCGAAGTTCCTTAATTTCAGGGATCGCGACAAGATCCTCCGCCTAACCAGAGAGAAGGGGAATATCCCCCATACCAACGCTCGTGTTGCCGTCTTCCCGGACTTCTCCAATGAGGTGCAACGGTAGCGGTCCAGGTTCCAGGATGTTAAGAAGCGCCTCCGCACTCTACACCTCAAATACGCCATGCTGTACCCTGCAAAGCTTCGTGTGGAGTGCGACGGTCGGACCCACTTCTTCGAGGACCCAGAGCCGGCATCCACTTGGATTGACCGGAGAGATCGGCGAGATTGAGCATACCGCGCTGTCTGGGAGCTGTGAGTACTTTTCTTTTCTCTCCCCTGCTGCCCCCTGTGCCGGTGGCACTCCCTGTTCGTGCCCTGGTGATTCGCCTCACGGTTGCTCTGTTGCTAGTGGGTGCCCTCCGCCGGGACGGGGGAGACAGACCTAAAAGCCTTTTCCGCCCCTCCTCGGATCTCACAGCATGCTCGCCACCTTCGGGTGACCTAACTGTTAATTCCCCGTTCTCCCCACGCATGGGAGATGCTTGTAGAGGGCAGCTTACCGAACGTTGCTGGAACTTCCTATCCTACTTTACGTACCACCCTGATGGCAGGCGGGGCTCCCTTCTGCACGGCTGCCATGGTGTTGTGCTTTTGTGGCCCCTACACCCCATGCACTTCTCAGAGAAGAATTCGTCCCCCTAGGTTCTCTATGGACTTTTTTCACTCCCCCCGTTTACCTGATTGTTTTTTCCTCTTTTTTTGTTTTCTGTTCATCACAGGTATCTATGTCCCTTTGAAATTAAGTCCCTCGCCTCCAATGCTTTTTTCACGTTGGATGTCCCCGGTTGATACCTGGTTTTGGGATACTATGTTCATGCCGAGTTGGGGTGGCACTGGACTGGGAGGGAGGGGAAATGTTTTGGCTGTTTTTTATTTGCCACTATGTTCACAATTGTTTATTTCTGCTAAAGGTACTATGTCATTGTCATACATGCACTATCAATATTGGTTGCTGATGTGTTCTGTACTGTCTGATGTGTCCTTATCTGCTCTGCTGGTCCTGGTTTGGCTGCGGTCTATTATACACACCATATACCCACCATGAGTTCCCTGAAGTTCCTCACGTGGAATGTTAGAGGCTTACGCAATAAGATCAAACGCACAGCGGTCCTGACATTTCTCAAATCTCAGAGAGCTGACATTATCACACTGGTCGAGACCCATGTCACGGGCCACTTGCAATCCTCCCTTAAAAAACCTTGGGTGGGGTGGGCTTATCATGCCACTCACACCTCATATTCCAGAGGAGTATCGGTCCTGGTTGCCAAACGGGTACCTTTTGAGCTTATACTGCTCCGCACGGATCAGCAGGGCAGATATGTGTTTATGCACGCCACCATTAATGGGTCTCCTATCCTGCTACTTGCCTGCTATATTCCCCCCCGTACAACTCAGCTGTAATTCAGGAAGGCCTTGCCTTTATGACACAATACCCCTCCGTACCGGCAGTGTGGATGGGGGACTTCAATATGACCCTGATCCCCGCTCTGGACCGTCTGGGCACACTGGATCCCCCCCTTAACCCACCGACCCATACCAGACTGCACCGCATAATGACCGACTTTGCTCTTGTCGACACTTGGCGCCACAGACACCCGCACACTAAAGTCTTCTCATGCTTTTCAGCCAGTCATAACACAATGTCACGAATTGATTTTGTTTTTATCTCAATGTCCCTGCTGCCTAAGCTAGGAGATGTGGGCTTTGCTCCGAGAGTACTCTCGGATCACGCCCCCTACTGGGTCACGATCCAGCTCCTGAAGGCTTCCCCTGCTCCTTCTTGGCGGCTAAACCCGTTCTGGCTGACTGCCCTGCAGGACCAGGATGACATCCCCACAGAATTGCAATACTATTTTACGGCCAACAGGGACACTGCCACGCATGATGTGGTGTGGGAAATGTTTAAACTTCACGCTCGTTCCCTACTTTCCACACGTATTAACAGGCTTAAACGGTCATCAACATTTATTGTCCAGCAGGCTGCGGAGTACCTGCAGGTGCTGGAGGAGGCGTTCCACCGGGACCCCTCGCCCAGCGCGGCCAATAATCTAAAGATTCAGGCGCGCCAGGTCTCCCAATTGCACATAGAGAAGGCTAAACAACGTATCTTCTTCTGTAGACAGAGGGTGTTTGAATATGGAGAGAGATCGGGCAAATTGCTCGCATATCTCGCCCACTTGGATATGCGTCCCCCTGTGGTGGTGTCCTTGACCGACCCGCAGGGGAACGACATCACCGATCCGCAACTGGTGGCGGAGGAATTTGGGAGATTCTACCGTGCACTCTACACTTCCAGGGTCGCCCACACTCCCCAAGACACCAGGGACTACCTAGCGGGAGTTCAATTCCCTAAACTGACAGACGACCAGCTTGAAATTCTGGAAGCCCCTATTACTGAGGAGGACATCTCCGAGGCCATTTCCTGTCTGGCCTCATCCAAGGCCCCAGGATTGGATGGCCTACCTCTTGAATTCTATGCCACCTACTCTGAAATCCTAATCCCTGAACTTAAGTACCTGTATAAATCTATATTTGACTCAGGAGTTCTACCCCCATCTATGCGAGAAGCCCAAATAGTCATAATTCCCAAACCCGGAAAGGACCCTAAATACCCGGAGTCGTATAGGCCCATTTCCCTGTTACAGGTAGATATTAAAATATTAGCTAAGATTCTAGCCTCCCGCCTTAACCAGGTTATTCTGTCATTGATACACCCTGACCAAACCGGCTTTATGCCAGGGAAGAACACGGCCATGAATATTCGCCGCCTATTTATGAATATTCAGGGGTCCCATGATGAAATTGGCTCGAGGGTCGTGGTGGCGCTGGATGCCGCCAAGGCCTTCGACTCCGTGGAGTGGAACTACCTGTGGGAGTGTCTCTCAAGATTTGGATTTGGCCCCAGCTTTATTCGCTGGGTCCAACTCCTCTATCAATCCCCGAGGGCCAGAGTGTTTGTGAATGGTTGGCTTTCTGACCAGTTCCCGCTGGAGAGAGGGACCCGGCAGGGCTGCCCCCTTTCCCCCATGCTTTACGCATTGGCTGTGGAGCCGTTGGCCATAATGGTCCGTGCGGACACTTGCATCCGAGGTCTCAGGATGGGGAACCTGGAAGAAAAGATTGGGATGTATGCCGACGACACACTTTTGTATCTGGCGGACTCCGGTCCTTCTCTTATAGCAGCCCTCCAGTCCATAGAACGTATGGGTGGCCATTCGGGTCTGAGTATTAATTGGGCTAAGTCCCAGATCCTTCCGATTGACCATTTCCCCTCCTCGTTCGCGTCCCCTCCTCTGGCTCTTCCAAGGGTCTCCCAGATTAAATACCTTGGCGTACAGGTCACCAGATCGCTCTCAGATTATAAACTACTGAACATTGAACCCCTGTTTGCTCTGATCAAGAACAAGACGCAGACTTGGGCCAGACTACCCCTGGGTGTTATGGGTCGCGTCAGCTTAGTTAAGATGATACTCCTTCCCAAGATACTCTATTTGGTCTGGCATGCTCCCCTCTATATACCACAAAATTTTTTCAGGACAATTGAATCCATCCTGAATTCATTTATTTGGGGTCATGGCAGACACAAATTATCCTGGAGAATCCTGAAGAACCCTGTGACGTTGGGAGGAGCTGCTCTCCCTGACTTTCAGGATTATTATTTTGCCTCCCAGCTGTCCCACTTCTATTATTTTGATAAACATGAACTAACGAGATACCAGACACTACTCTGTGAGCACCCAGATGACTCGGCCCACACCCCACTTCAATCGGTCCTAAGAGCCCCATTGACAAGACGCCCCCCCCAACGCACAGCAGACATGTTGACTCACCACCGGAGGGTATGGCGGGCGGCACTGCAGAGAACTGGGACCCCAAGGGTACACTCTCATACCCCTCTCTGGTACAATACATGCTTGCCAGAATTATTGTCCATTCCGGACCCCGCGGCGTGGATACGCCATGGGATCTTATACATACACCAGATCATGACCAATTCAGGCCTTAAATCATTCCAAATGCTGAAGGACGAATTTTCCCTCCCCAATTGCCTTTTTTTCAGGTATTTGCAACTCCGTCACGCCATACAGGCCCAGTTTTCTGGCTCTTGCCCGTCCCTGGCAGTTCCCTCCATAGTGGACACAGTCACGGGTAATGTGCCTGCTAAGCTCATCTCCACTTTGTACTCCGCCATTCGTCTCCCTAGCACCACAGCATTGGCCTATACTGCTAAGACTAGATGGGAGGCGGATGTTGGACTTATAGAGGATGGGGACTGGGGCGAGATTTTGGAGGACGTGAAAAAGGTTTCCCCCAAGCTGTCGGACCGCCTCACACAGCTGTACATTATACATAGAACATATCTGACCCCTCAGAGAGTGGCACGTTTTAGGCCCACATACAATCCGGGATGCCGCCTCTGTGACCATACCCCGGGCTCCTTTTACCACCTCATATGGTTCTGTCCCACCATTCAGGCATATTGGACACAGGTGATACGCTTCCTACACGATCAGATGGGCTCCCCTGCTACCCTTGACCCAAAGATGTGCCTACTTGGCCTGTTGCCAGACTTGGATGCCGACAAACCCCTCCGTACCTTTTTACATGAGACGCTATTCTTGGCAAGAAAAGTAGTGGCCCGTAATTGGATGCAGGCCCTGCCCCCTACAATTCAGTGCTGGAAAAAGGCGGTTAACGATGCTCTCCCATATAAAAAACTGATTTATGTACATAGAGGGTGTCCGCTAAAGTTTGAGAAGGTCTGGGACAGATGGTTGGCGGATGGTGAAACGTGTACTTGACATGTCGATTTTTTATTTTTGTTGTATACCGGTTTTACTTTCACTGCTGTTATTATCTTTGTGACACACAGATGCTTCACTGTGTTCATGTATGTACTATTATATTGGCCATACTGGCTTATGTTGATTTATGTACCATGCATACTTTTCAATAAAGTTGGTTTCCAATTAAAAAAAAAAAAAAACTGTCACTCTTACATTTATCACTTCTCCCCCCTTTTCTTCCTCATTACAGACTGAAGGAAGAAATGCGTGGTGCAGGAAAAAAGAAACAATGAAATAGCCTATGATACTTTTACCGCCTTAGACTCATATTTATCCATATGTACCGCTGTCTACATACACCTGTTCTCTGTGTACAAACTCCTTGGACCTGAAAAATACTTATAAGCAAAATCATTACTCTATTCTTCATATTTAACCTGCAAAGAATGGTAAAACAATAATGACATTCCTGTACATTGGTAAATTGTCAATGACATTCTTTCAAAACTGATTCAAACAAAACCCTCTGTAACCCTTACTTTTCCCGTTCCTACAAAAATACAACAGCCGCGACGCATCGAAGGATCGCCGCGGTAAGTTCGAACATATTCACGTTACTACATATAAACACTCAGATACAAACGTGGGGGAGATACTTCATAGTTTCCAAAACCAAAAATTAAAAAAAACAAACAGCCAGAATTCTCCCTTCACTCTTTCAGCAATAGAAAAAAATACAATGGGAATATGAGAGCAACTCGAGAAGCTTGCATGGACCAGCCATACAAAGTTCAAACAAACGGGCATGAGACTACACCTCCATCAACACTCATCATTACAGATTTCTGAAGCCGCAGCTCAACTACATCCATTCCAGAGGGATACCCAAAATAGTATCCTTGGACCACCTATGTTAATCTTTTTGGGGTTCAAAGGCCTTTGCCCCAAAACTAGGCTTCGTGCACTGTGTGACCGTCTGACTATGGGAAGCCTCCATTCCTTCCCTTTGCACAGACCTCCTTGTGTCCATGGCGATTCGAATCGGCTTATCGTCTTAAACCTGCGTCAAGGTTAAACCGTTGCACCCATTTTCGGAGATCACCGCCCGGTGTCTTCTTATACGGTGAATTGCAGAACTACAACCACTATATGGTCAAGTCCTCCAACTAGAAACCCTAACCGAGGCGTCAACTCTATAGCTTGTTGTCCCAACACTTTTGGAACTACAGCAACAACCACAGATCAACCCCCGAATTAGGCCTCTACCCCTCACAGTGCATGCATACACAAGCGTTTTCCGCTATACACCCATACACTGCGTTGTCAGACTAAACCACACAGAACACTTACGCCAGTTTACCACCTGCAGAACAATGTGGCTTCTCTCTGTATCTAGATGATAAAATAATGGTGATGCCCCCGTTTGCTCTCTACCCAAAACTGTATTACAGTACAAAACTTCACAAAACTGGAACGAAATATAAAACACTTTTAAACGCCAAAATGCTTTCCATTTTCCTTCCAGACACAAATCTCATTGCTCACCTTTAAAAACCCCAAGCTCCTCTCACAAACTTTCTGCTGATATATAAATGCTGAAAAGAAACTTCCGGTTATGCTCAGCTCTTAAAAAACCAAACTGGTTTATTTACATATCAATTGTTCAGGAAGAGGGAGGGGGAGGGGAGGCGTTAGCCATAATCGCCTTGTCTATCAAGACTTAAAAAAAAAAATCCATGGCTACACATTATATATTTCAACCATTTAAAACCTTGTCAAGGAAATGATGGAATAAACCCCCCTTTGCAAATGGGAGGGAATCCCCCCTGACCCACATTCCCTGGAAGTCAGACCATAAGTTGGGACTCAAAATACAAACTCCTGCCAAAAGATGGCTATACAGTACAAGTTCCAAAAAAATGAATTGCTCTCTGGGAAACTCCCAAATATCCAAACATAAAAACACATCATTGTACAAAAACTCTGTTAGTCTTACAATCTATCAAAATTCAGTGTAAAGTGAAGTTTTTCTTAAAACCAAAATCCAATGCAAAAAAAAAACGCTGCACATATACTGCAAAGTCAGCTGACCCTGCAATAGCTTACACTCACCCAAATGAAAACAGAGAAACCTTTCTCCTAACACCATCTGCATGGAGTTTTCATGTTGTCCCTGTCTCTGCGTTGGCCTCCCCCCACACTCCAACTGCTGGTAGATCAGCCAGATCCAATCCATAAATAGGCCCCAGCATGTGCGTGTGTCTGCAAGCACGTTGTGGCCCCTCGGGGTAAAACCGCGCTATTTTAAGATACCGCTCAACTCACCTCAAAAGGTGATGCTTAGAAAAGCAATTTAAACCAGAGACAAAACTGCGCCAATCAACAAATGCCAATACAGCATATTCAGGAGTCGTGTTTGCTAAACTGGAACTTCCTATCTCAAACTGTAAACGTCTCTCAAAATGGCCGACAAGCCAGGACTACAAAATGGTGGATGACCCACCACAGCACCTCATGGACAACAAAAATTGCGCCATTGACGCATGCAATTTTTCCCGTCAAAACCAGCATGGGACGTCACAATGAACACCACATTGGTTCCCCTACACAAAGAAAAACACAAATTGCCTCTAACAGGTTCCAACACAGAAAAGATCGCACTATATTCGCACCAAACATCAAAATCTGCCCCAAAGGCTGAGAAATTCCACCAGCGAAATAGCAGATGAATGCCACATGGTATAGTGCCCAAAAGAAAGGTGGCTGCACCTTCCCTTATAGGATACCCACAGGCTAAGGAAAAACTGTGCCTCAAAATGGCAGACAAACCTGCAAGGCTAACAAAAGCCAAGAATGGCGCCATTACTTTTTCCCGCCAAAACCAGCATCTCTTTAAAAGAAAATCAAAAATGTTTTTCTCCACAAAGACTGACTACACCATTGAAACTTTTCTAAATTATCATCAAAATCCACTGAAAAAGGTGTCAGCTACACTCTACAAGGACCACATGTACACTTACAAACTTAGCCTCCCTTTTGCCAACTAAACAGCACATTCAATAAATGTGAGTTACATGACAATATTAAAAACATATTCATTTCTCTAAGTTCATATACTCTGAGATATTCACCACTTTTCTCTACCTAAAGTTTACACACACAGTGGCCTCAGCTTCCATAACAAGCCATTGCAGAGACATACCTCCTCAATTCTAGCATCCAAAACAGCCTGCAACCATTCAAAGGGCGTATTCCTTTCAACAAACAGCTACTATTGTCTGGCTTCCAACAATGCCTGGCCACTTGAATATGCGGCAGGAATTTTCAACTTTAAAACCAAACACTTTTGTTAAAATATTTTTACACTTATGGGGACATGTGTCTTTGTCCCCTATAAAGGCAAAAATCACAATTTATCCATTTCTATTTTTCATAGAAATCACAAACACCACACACATACAGTATATTGTTGCTTGTAACATTTGCTTAGAGTGTCTTTCCCTCAGGGCACAGTCCCTGCAACACAAAACAGTGGGCAAGCCCTTCCCCCATTCAAGCACATGGCAGCCAAACAATCTACTTACAAACTTCTCAGTGCACTAAATACCACAGCTATACCTTCATTTCATACACAATATACAGTTTATATTTCTCGCTTACACATGTCCTACATCACACAAACAATCTAATCACACAGGCACAGGCAGGCATACCCACACACAATCAAATTCACAGGCATACGATCCATGACAAAATCACACACACACATGCACACGCTGCAAACTTAAAGCATGATTTCAAAAAGACAAAAAATTTTTTTTTCGTTTCAAAGTACAGCCTCTTTACGCATCAATCACATCGCAGGTCCACTCTCCTCCTCTGCTGATCTGATGCTCAAAGAGGCCGCAATTGGTCCCAACCGTGAGTCGCCATTCTGTTGTGGAATTCCAGGCTGCTGTTTATAGAGCACACAGCCTATAATTCCTGTGCTATCTAAGCACACATCAGATTTCATCTTTTTGCAATAATGCTATCTTTAGCCTAAGTTTGCTAAAGTCCACTCACCGTTCATTCCATCATTCATCCAAGAAAGGCAGCACCACAAAAGCTTATCTTCTTATCAGGCCATTCCCCCAAAGACTGTTCAGCCGACGCCTAATCATAGGCTTTTATTAAACTCAAAAGATCTCAAGACAGGAGGTGATTGGTTGCAGCAACCAGTCACCTCCCCCCATGGGCGGGAACATCACAGGATGTTCCTTCCACATGAGAATGACAATACCTGGACATTCCTTCCAACAGGAGATGTCATACATGAATACAATAACGTAGGATGGCTAAAGTTACCGTTGATAGGTATTCTTATTCTGCGCTATTCCATAGAATAACGCATATTAAGATTATACTATTATTGAATAGGGGAGGGAGGCTATCTGCAGATGCGCACTACGAACTCCAACCAATGTTGATCAGACACAGCAGAGACAAGAGTACGCATCTGCTCACAACCAATGATGTTGTTGCAGAGCGAGCATATCCCCTCCTTAACGATCGTCCATGCTAATGCACAGAGGGCCCCCGTTGGCGGACATATCCGCACCCTGCAAACATCACACTCCAACCTCAAAACGTTTTCCCCTATCAGATGGGATTCAACCAGCCTCAGACTACCCCAATCAGCTCTTTTAGAGCGGGTTGCGGAAGTACTAACACTGGGTGACACTATGACAATACATATCAAATACATCTCCATAAAAATCTCCACAACAGACCTGTGCTTTGGCTCTGCTTTGGCTGTGCTCTGGCTGTGCTGACAGTAACTCTGCCTGTACGAACTATGGACAGTATTCCTGCCTGCTGCCTCGATGATTGCTTTTGCTGTCGCTGACCTCATCCCTGCCTGCTGCCTGGACCGATGCTCTCCTCTGTGGACCACTGCACTTCTAAAACCACAGGTAATCTTTTATTATTTGGGTTGTACCTGCTATGTGTTAGATATATGAAGGGCCTTCAAAAATTTAATCGGTAGTCAGAAAATGATATGTGTAATTAATGCTGCTAGAATGCCTGGAGGTGCTACTTGGATGTTGGGCCTCTGTATGTGGCCAAGCTGTGTAAAAGTCTCACACATGTGGTATTGCTATACTCAGGAGGAGTAGCGGAATGCATTTTGGGGTGTAATTTTTGCTATGTACATGCTATGTGTTAGAAATATCTTATAAATGGACAACTTTGTGTAAAAAAAAATGCATTTAAATTTTTTTCCACATTTTCCAAAACCTTCTGGAAAAAAATGAACCGTTCAAAAGACTCATAATGCTTCATAGAATATACGTTGGGGTGTGTGCTTTCCAAAATGGGGTCATTTTGTGGACAATTCAATTGTCCTGGTGCTCCAGGGCCTTCAAAAGTGTAATGCGGCGTACACACGTATGTTTTTAATGCCATTTTTTGTATCAATAATTTTTATTGAAAGTTTAAAGCATACAAAGGATAAAGACTTTTAGCGAACAAGAAGTAAAGAGATATAAATAATATAGTAAATAATACAAAATAATGTAGAGCTGAGTTAGAAAGGAACACAGTCCCCTGATGTATTAGACCATTCGTTAAGCGTATTAAGTAGTCCTGAACCAAGTGGGGAGGGGACATTGGTTGATTCCCACTAACTATGGCCGACCACTATCAATCACTCCGTTTGATTGCAGTGATCGACCCACTACAATCCCTGAAGTCCCCTCCTTTATGTAATAGTATAGGCAGTGCGAAATGCCACTATTCCTATGAAAAATCATGTTTCTCGTAACTACTTCATTAGGGACCAAGAAAGAAAAATAAAGTCAAACATATGAAATAACTGTAAGATTAACCAAAGTTGAAACGTATACCCTATTTAGCTCACGTTAGTTTATTTGCTTGTCATACCAGTCATGCCAAGCATGCCAAGGTGCCCATAAGTTGGATAACTTGTCAAATTGCCCGTTCGCTGAAGCATGGAGAATCTCGTATGTACTGTGTGTTTGTACAGTAGTTATAACTTCTTGAAGTTTTGGGGCACCAATATTCTTCCAGTGTCTAAGTAGAGTAAGGCGCGTAGCCATTAATATATGTGCTGTTACAGTCCTAAGTGCCACAGGTACTAATTCCAAGTCCAGAGAGAGTATGGCCAACTCGGGGCGTAAAGGTAAAGTGATATGTGATATAGTTTGTATTAGTCTCTCAATCTGAGCCCACAGAGGTTTTACCCTTGGTCATGTCCACAATATGTGGAACAGTGTGCCCCTCTCTCCGCATAGTCTCCAGCACTCTGAGGTAGTACCCGGGAAAATTTTTGACAATCTATGTGGGGTGAGGTACCAGCGAAGCAGGATTTTCTGGTGCAATTCCCATAAGTTTGTACTCTTTGTAGTAGTTAAATGAAGTTTAATTGCCCTTTCCCATTTTTTAGCAGTGAATGTCAGACCAATGTCTTTTTCCCATGCCAAAATGTTTGGGGTTTTAATTAATGTATCCTTGCTCTGTAGCGCCCTGTAAATGATTGATATACCTTTGGAGCCTTTTGTGTCTTGTTGGTAAAAATCTGTTAGTTTCTTTGGAAGTTGGGTAAACAAATTGGGGGTCTTCCTTATTACTTGAGTTAGTTGAATATACCTATAATGCTCCCTCAGTGGCAGATTAAATTCTTCTTGTAGTAATTGAAATGGTTTAATTTTGGAGTGAGTGATTATATCTTCCAAATGGTGAATACCATGCAAGTTCCATGTGTTGAGATTTATATCTGGAATAATATGATGTACTGCCATTATGTTAAGGTTCAGGGGAACCTGCTCTTCCTCCCATGAATGCGCTGTACAAAGATGAGCCCATGCCCTCAATGAAGCTAGTTGGGTGGCGATAAATTCCTGTCTAGATATTTGCAGTGACGAGCTGTCATCAAAAAGTCAGCCAAGTCGTCTTTCTGTATTTGTATGGCTTCTAGTTTTTTCCATGAGTGGGTGCAGTTAGGTCTTAGCCAGACTTTAATCTGGGCTAATATTGATGCAAAATAATAATCCTGCAGTATAACATGGCCTATGCCCCCCGCCGCTCTATTTCTCACTAGTTTGCTAAATGCGCACTTTGCCTTCTTCCCCTGCCACAAATATCTGTTCAGGATCGATTGAAGGGAGGCAAAGTACTCAGTAGGTAAAGGTATCGGAAGGGTCCTGAACAAATAAAGCAGCTGAGGCAAGATCATCATTTTAAAGGCCGCTAACCTACCCAACCAGGACAATTCAGAATGAGTCAGCTTGTTCAGTTTGTTTTGAAAGGAGTTCAGGAAAGGTGTGTAGTTAGCATGGAGCAGCTCAGCCGTGTCCTTAGTTAGTGTTATGCCCAGATAACCTATGCCTCCATCTGACCACACATAAGGGTACTTGTTCTGTAGTTCTATTTTAGTTTCTGGAGCTAAACCCAATCCCATCAGATAGGATTTTGTTTCGTTTACCTTATAGTAGGAAACTAATGAGAATGTCTGTAGTGCATCGTGAACACAGGCCAGGGAATCATCTACATTAGTTAAGAACAAAACTACGTCATCGGCAAATAGACTTATGACATGTTTCCTGTTGCCTACGTGCAAACCTGCTATTTGGGGGTGTCCTCTTATGTGTATGGCCAGAGGTTCTATTAGCAAATTAAAAATGAGTGGGGATAAGGGGCACCCTTGACGTGTGCCATTCGTTATGTCAAAGGGAGTCGACAGAGCCCCTGCTATGTAAACTTGAGCTGAAGGAAGTGTGTACAACGCCTTTACTGCAGAAAGTATGAGGCCCCTAAAGCCGAACCTGCTCAGCACCTCTGTTAGGTATCCCCAATGAATTCTATCAAACGCCTTCTCCGCATCCAGTGAGAGAAGCAGAGAAGGCGTTCCCCTCCGGTTAGCAATGTGTATAAGGTTGACTAGTCGCCTAGTGGCATCAGCTGTTTGTCTCCCTTTAGTGAATCCAGATTGATCTATATCCACAATGTCAGGTAGGATGTCTACCAGTCTAGTAGCGATGAGTTTGGCATAGATCTTGACATCATTATTCAGTAATGATATTGGCCTAAAGTTTTGTGGTACATCTGGAGATTTCCCTGGTTTAGGCAAAGCTATGATTGTAGCAGTTAGCATTTCAGGGGGGAAAGAGGAAGATGCAGCAGCTAAGTTGAACGTTTCGGTGAGATGAGGGCAAAGAATGTCCTGAAATGTCTTGTAGTACTCCCCTGTAAAACCATCTGGACCGGGCGATTTGTTGGCGGGGAGAGCCTGGATCGTCTGTTTTACCTCTAGATCAGATATTGGGGAATTAAGGCTCTGGAGGTGTTCCTGTGTGAGTTTGGGGAAATTGAGTTTGTCTAAAAATGCGTCAATAGCCTCTTTTGTTGGCTGTGGCGTGGAAAGATCGTCTTTTAGGTTATATAATGAACTGTAGTATTGGCTAAATGCGTCAGCTATGGCTTGGGGGTGAGTTTGCTTGACCTGCGTTTTTGGCTGTAGAATGTGGGAGATTTGGGTTCTGGTTCTGTGACCCTTTAGTTTGTTGGCCAGCAGTTTGCCTGCTCTGTTTCCACTGGTGTAGTATGCTAGTTTTAACCTTCTAGATGTCTTTTCAAAATCGTCAAGAAATTTTAGCCGTAGTTCTGTGCGAAGTTGTGTTACTTGGTCAGACAATATGTGGGATGGGTTAGCTTTGTTTCATCTATCTATGTCTTCAATTTTGGATAACAATTGTACAGTTTGCTGCTGCATTTCCCTCTTGTATCTCGCCCCCTGCTGCATCATCACCCCCCTCATCACTGCCTTATGTGCGTTCCAAATAACAAAAGGATTTGCCACTGAACCTTGATTTACATCAAAGTATTCACTCAGTTTTCCCTGGATGTATGACCTGATCGGACCCTCCTGCAGTAGGCGATGGTTGGCTCTCCATAGGTAAGTAGATTTTTGAGAAGAAGGGTTTCCTATTGTTAAGCAAACCGAGGCATGGTCCGACCATGTGATACTATTAATCTTTACCGACTTACATTTCATCAGTAACCATCTGTCAACCAAAAATAAGTCAATTCTGCTATAAGACCTATGACAATTAGAGAAAAAAGTATAGTCTCTTTCATTTGCGTTCAAGCATCTCTAAGAGTCATATAGGTTATGTTTTTGTAGGGACGTCAACAGGGATGGAGGCCTCCTCTTTGGTGAAGAGGTAGAGTCAACATCTGGGTCTGGTGTGATGTTGAAGTCCCCACAAATAATCAACATTCCCTTCTGCACCTTCCTCACCCTTTTCACAATCCTGTGAAAAAATTTAAGTTGTCTCACATTTGGCGCATATACATTCGCCACAGTGTAAGTGACGGAATTAATGTCACAGATCAATATTATGAAACGTCCCTGAGGATCACATATAGCTTCATGTAGATGAAAAGAGACTGTGTCTCTTATTGCTATCATCACTCCCTTTGTCTTTGAGAGCGCATTTGCTTGATAGACGTGGGGAAACTGGGGATGTGAGCATTTAGGAGGCGAGTCCTGTAAAAAGTGGGTCTCCTGGACACACAAAATGTCACAATGTTGATGCAAGGCCTCCTTCCACAGAGATCTCCGCTTGGCAGGGTGATTAAGACCCTTGGAATTTAGAGTCATAAACTGTACCGCCATGTGTGGATATTAAAGTTACTTACAGATGGTGGGAGTCGCTGGTTAATCCCTGTAGGTGCACTGCGCGAGATAGGCCTTACGTGCTCACACTTGTCCCAGGGTCTTTCAGCGAGGTATGGGAGGCAGTACTTCTGGCTATTAGGGCATAAGAGAGTTATTTCAAGAGAAACATGAAGGAGAAGAAAAAAAAATTAACAATGGCAACTGGCCATTTAATAGAGTGCAAAAGTGTGTGACTCATTATCACTCAAGCGGTAGGTGGGGAAAGGGAAAAAGTTCGGAACAGGAATCCGATCTATTCCAACAGGCACTCTATGAAGTCATCAAAATTTAATCCAGGTTAGTTGTGAGAACGAGCGTTTCTGCGGTCAACTGTACGCCATTCAGGTTCTAGGTTTTTTGATGTGGGTCCCCGCTGGGGTTGTGATTGATTATCTGGGACAATTCCCCAAGAGTGTAGCATTGACATTCCTTTGGCCAGGGAGTCTATAACATATTCCTTGTCATCTTTCGTGACTATCAGCTTGGTCGGGAAGCCCCACTTATAGGTCAGTTTGTGATTCCTTAGGGCCTTTGTGATGGTATTGAGATTTCTGCGTTTTTGGAGCGTATACTGCGATAAATCCGCATAGAACTGGAGGTCAGAGTAAGGAGCAGGGATCTGTCCTTTTTGGCGTGACACTGCCATCAGTTGTTCCTTGGTGTGATAAAAATGCAATCTAAGGATCACATCTCTAGGTATAGCATCAGATAGGTATGTGGGCTTCGGGAGCCTATGGATCCTATCCACAGTGAAGTCTAAAGCAGACAGGTCTGGCATAACTGTAGCAAACAGTTGAGCAGCATATCCACGCAGCTCCTGGTTTTTAACAGATTCAGGGATCCCCTTATCTTCACATTGTTCCTTCTGGATCTATCTTCCATTTCTGCCATCTTAGCTTTCACTGATTCCATATCATCCTCTGACTTCTCACTAGCATCAACCAGGTCATTGATAGTGAAAGCATACTCCTCCATCTTATTCTCTATGTGAGAGACCCTTTCAGCCACATGTCTCAGTTCTGTGCCAAACTTGTGTACGCATGATACCATGTCTGACTGGAGTGAGCTCCTGAGAGACACCAACATCTCTTTCAATACTGTATCTAAGACAGGTTTATCATTTGTGGGGAATAAATCAATGGAGTCTGGTAAGTCTCTTGTTTCATCCCCTGAATCTATGGGAGAGCTCACCTCATGTCCAGCATCCGCTGCATCCAGCCGGCATCTCGCCTTCCCCGGGCTCCCAGATGAAGGAGTAGCTAGTGGGGAATGTGGGTTCCTCGGTGGGCTGCTTCTTTTCATGTTTATGCCCTTCTGAGATGAGCGCTGAGAATTGCCTTGTACTGGCGTGGAGGATGAGCCGGCGCCATCTTGTGTAGGCCCCATAGAGAAGAACGCTGTGAGTTTGGTCGGCCGGTTCCCCTCCTTCTTGCGTCTCGTCATGCTGTATGTCCGTTTGCCGGGTCAGCGGGAGCTGAAACGCCGTATTTGGGCAACTTTTGGGTGCCTGGATCGTCCGTTACAAGCCGTTGAAGTGCCGCTGGTACCGGAGCTCAGCTACTGCATGTCCTCCTCAGTCTCCGGCTAGCTCCGCCCCCTTAATGCCATTTTTTTAACCAACGTTTTTCTCGTCGTTTTTTTTTCATGTTTCCTCTCAAGCCTGTCTTGCATCCACACGATCATTTAAAAAAACGCTCGAGTAAAGCGCAGTGACGTACAACACGTACGACGGCAGTATAAAGGGGAAGTTCCGTTCTAATGACGCCACCCTTTGGGATGCTTTTGCTAATTTCGTGTTACCGCGTGTTAGTAAAAGTTTGGTGAGAGACGATTCGCGCTTTTCAGTCTTCATGCTTTAAAGATCATTTTCTGGAGTTCAGTTTGTGCCTGTGGGTTCGTATCTGTCTTGCAGTGCTTGTAGTCAGTTCATATCTGTTTATTCAGTGCGTTCTTGTCTGCTCGTTCCTGTTTTTCAGCTTGTTCTTCATAGGCCTTGCTGTTCTTCCGTGCGTTCTTCTAGTTCGTTCTGAGCAGCCGACCGTTATCTAGCCATGTTGCGGCTACGTACTCGTCGTAGAGTTTGTGCTGTAGTTGGTGCAGGGGTTCATGCTGTATCCCGACTCCAGGCCATGAACAGGGTGAGGAGGAGTTCATGGACCAAGAATTGGTTGCTCCAGCGGCACCAGTTCTGTTACATGCCTTTGTTGCAGGAGATCAGGGAGAATAATCCTGAGGACTACAGGAATTTTCTCAGGATGTCTGACCCCGTATTTCAGCATATGTTGGCTTTGGTGTCCCCCTACATTACCAGGCAGGACACCATTATGTGTGAAGCCATCAGTGCTAAGCAGAGGCTCATCGCCACGTTGCGATACCTGGCGACTGGGAGAAGCCTGCAGGACCTAAAGTTCTCCACATGCATATCCCCCCAGGCTCTGGGTATCATTATACCAGAGACTTGTTCTGCCATCCTTCAAGTTTTGCAGGAGGACTATATTAAGGTAAGTGTTCTTATTTAAAACATCACATTGTATGTATTTCTTGCTTAATATTTTTTTTTTGGTTTTATTATCAGTCCCTAATTTCCATGATTCTTAGCTGCAGGGAATGTCCCCTTTCTCCTTTTTTTTATTTTATTTTTAGGATGTTTTTTTTAGGCCTACATTTAAATTTGCCTTACCTAACCTCTCCAGCATGCTATCCTGGGGCCATACCCACCTTGCCTAGTCATTTCTATTTATTTTTTTCTATGCTCCATTGTAGTGCTTTACCATAAACGCACCCTAAAGATTGCCTAGGAATGTTACATTTAGTTAAACTTCATACAGAGTGCTACAGCCTTCATTTGTGATCTCCCCAACTCATCTTCTAAAATCTGCTTGCAATGTTTCTGTCTCAAAGTATTAATTTATTTTTAATTTAACTCCACAGTTACATCCTACTACGCCACATGAATGTCAGAATGTGGCATCTGAGTTTGCCCAACAATGGAACTTTCCGAACTGTGGAGGGGCCATCGACGGCAAGCATGTTAGGGTCGTACCACCACCCCATTCGGGATCCTTTTATTATAATTATAAGGGGTTCCACAGCATCGTCATGATGGCAGTGGTGTCGGCCACCTACGAATTCCTGTATGTGGACGTTGGCAAAAATGGCAGGATGTCAGATGGAGGAGTCTTTGCACAGACCGAGTTTGGGGAACGGCTCCTATTGGATCAGCTGGCCTTGCCACCAGTGGAGCAGAATGTGGAGGGACTCCCATCTGTTTTTGTGGCGGATGAGGCGTTTGGCCTGGGTCCCCATTTGATGAGGCCATTCCCTCAACGCACCCTCACCCCTGAGAGGAGGGTGTTTAACTATCGGCTGGCCAGAGCAAGAAGGGTGGTGGAAAATGCCTTTGGCATCATGGCCAGCCGATTCCGCCTGTTCCTCACCTCCATCCACCTTGCCCCCTATAAATGGAACCATGTAGTAATGACTTGTTGCATGCTCCATAATTTTTTGAGGGTGCATTCTTCTAATTACCTGACTTTGAGTGGGCCTGAGGCCTCATTAGTTGATACTGAGAATTTAGTGGCCCTGGAAGCTGGCCGTCCAGGCTTGGCCCCCCAAACCGGACGTGATGTCAGACAAAAATATGTCGAATATTTTGTGGGTAGGGGGGCCATTGATATGCCTGAGGATGCATAAAATTATTCTTTGGTTAAATAAAGCTTTTTTTTGAGAAAATATTGGTATTGTGTTTTAGATTTGTATTCTTTTATGTTTCTCGTAGGTTTACCTAGTGCACTTGTAGTGCCATGTGTATTTAGCATTCTTAAATAGCCTTCATTGTCAGTGTAAACACAAAACATTGATTAGTTCACTTTGCACAACATTTACATAATGAAGCCACAAATTCTTTTTAATAAAATACCTTTTTAATTTTTTTTTAGGAAACTTCCTTGTAAATGTAGATGTATCAAAATTATTTTGGGGGGTAAAACGCATGAACAGCCATGCATAAAAAACAATCTAAAAAACTTGAATGTAAATGTAAACATGTACTATTAATTAAAGCTGAAAAGCAACAAAAACCTGCAAAAACACAGCAAGGTCAACGTTCTTTTGAGTTAAAAAATTAAACACGCCCAAGCACAGCCATGATATTTTGTAGCCTTTCCTCCACCCGCTTGGTATTTTGCCTGATCTCTATCAAGTCTCCCTTTATTTTTTCAAGGTCACGACAGCAGACCATTAGGTATTGGATCAGGATCTGGGCACTGTGATGTGTAAACTTTTCGGGGTCTTCGGCCAGAACAGCACCTAAATAAAAAAAAAACATGTACTATAGAATATGTAGGCCTACATCTATTAAACTGCATCTGTCTGGTTTGACACTGACCTGTTGTGGTGCCACTTTCCACTTCCTCTACTTCACGTTCCTCTACATCATGTGGTTCTGGGGGTCTTGTTGAAGGTGTTGGATTTATAGGCTCATCTGATGTAGCTTTTTGAAGCCCTATGGAGATTGCAAAAAAAGGTTTAGTTTAATTGCTAAATATTAATTATATACCAAAAAATACCCTGAAAGGGAATTTATAAAGCTTATTTGGAAGTGTGGTCCAATTTTAAATATACCCCCAGTGACAACCTGAACACATGATTGGATACATTGCCAAAACAAGAACATCTACTTTATTTAATAAAGTTTGACACATTGAAACACCCCAAAGTATATACACTGGATCACATGTGTGTGACACCCTCAAAATCTTTTGGTTTTGGGCCACACTTCTACTACTGCGTTCAGATGTTTAATCATCTGCTGAGCATTCTCTTCCTTTAACATTACAATGCATACCCTTTTAATTATTCAAAAATAAAAGTTATATAAAAAAAATAATTCAACTTGTTTCCAAAATTAGCTCCCCAATAAATACTTTGACATTTTGTGTTCACACTGGATGATCCAAAAACATCGTATTAAGAAGTGTACGGAGAAAGAGCTTTACTACGTCTGTTTACTGTGCGGACGAACATGAAAGTTGTTATCGGTCACTGTACTATATCAAAGTCAAAAATATACTACTTAATACAAGTAATAATCTTTAGCAGGGAGAATGTATGAAAATTACTTACTTTTTCCTAAAACTTTCTTTACTCTTTTGTATTGGTCGGGCTCCCGCAACTTCAGATCAGACCATCGTTTTCGGAGCTGTTCCTTCGTTCTGCACACCCTGAATTTTTGGTGAAGAGTTTTGACCACTTTGCCCATAATTTTTGACTTGACAAGATTAGGCCTTTTATACGGCCCATGCTTGGCATCATAATCCTCCCTCCTCAAAATGGCGACCATCTCCACCATTTCCTCGAATGACATGTTGGATGCCTTATATCTCCGGCCTCTGGATTTGGGTTCCTCAGGAATTTCCTCCTCTGTAGAGGTAATCTCAGCCACCCGTGTCTCCGCCATGTTGTTTAGCACTACGACGAGCGAGAAGGGGCGGGGAAAGTACAATATTGAACGTCAGGGGCGGGGAAAGCGTGCAGAGTTTCACGCATGCGTAGTGTATATAAAGCGAATATCCATCTGGCGAAAATACATTCATTTGCCGGGAGAGGGAGTTAGCAAGGAACGTGTTCACCAAGGTACATAACATTTTAAGGATTTGGGTTTCTTCAGAGGATGAGATTTGGGGCTTATATCTGTCCAAAATGATTATTTGATGAATGTTGACTGAAACAAATGTATTTTCTTGGTTCTTGATTTTACAGAGAAAATTAAGAGTTTCAAAAATCCTGAATTTATGGGGGAGTTCATCGATAGATGGAAGGAACTCCCTATCCTGTGGCAGACCAAAAGTGGGTCCAATAAAAATAAAGCGGTCAGGACAGCTGCACTGGAGAGCCTGCTTGCATTTGTCCAAACCCAGATACCCACAACAACTATCCAAGGTGTTAAAACCAAACTTGCTACCATCAGGGGGACATACAGGATCCAGAGGAATATGGTCCTGAAGTCCCAGAGGTCAGGTGCTGCAGCAGATGATGTTTAGAAACCCAGTCTGTGGTACTACAGCAAGTTATCTTTTCTGGATGACCAGCTGGAAGTGAGGGAATCTCTGTCCACCCTTCCCCCCAGAGGTCAATCCAGCATTCCTTGTAGCCAACCCTCCAGCCTTCATTGCAGCCAGCCCTCCAGCCTTCCTTGCAACCCTGCTCTGGCTTCCTCTGAGGATCAAGCAGAGGTCCTTGAGGAGGCAGATTTGGATATATGGAGCCAGGTATAGTATTGATATCTACATTTATATGTTACAAAAGTGATGATTTAAAATTGATATTAGTATTGTTATGTATTGAATGTCTGAAAAAATAAGGATTTACAGAGCAATAGACAGTACTGGTCAAATTTGATGGGGACAAGCCAAAAATATCAGGAGTCGGAATCTATGGAAATTAAATCCCTTTTGCCATTCAATCTAAAAATGTCTGGAGGTGAACAATGTGTGTGATTGATGGTGGCAAAAACTAAAGTATGTCCCTTTTTATTTTCAGCCAGAGCAGAGCCAGGAAGAATGTGATGTTGGGGACCAGGAGGAGGCAGGGCCCAGTGGCACACAGGAGGAGGCTGGGCCCAGCACAAGAGCCCAGATGCCTCCCTGAAACTAATCCAATGAGGGCCAAGGAGAACTAGGCAGGTGGAGGAGGAAACCAGAGCCTTCCTGAGAGAGGCTACTGCAGCCCTCAGAGAGGCACCCTCTGCTGAGGAGGGCTATGCCACAGTCCTGGCCCATAAATTAAGCCAGATGGACTTAAGGCAACGCCTATACAGCGAGAACCTGATGCTTAAGATCATCAACAGGGGGTTGCTAGGTGAACTGACCCAGTTCACAGACATAACTGAGGTTGTCCCTCCTCCTCCACCTCCTCCTCATTCTCCTACTAATCCTCCTGCCACAACCTCTCCTCCTGATCCCCAGCCTCCGAGGAAGCAAGCAACAAAGGCTGCAGAGAAGGCTGGAGAGAAGGCTACAAGGAAGAGGAAAAAATAATGACTGCTGTAGTATCACAGACTGGGGACATATCTGACTTATCTGCTGATGTTCCTGACCTCTGGGAGTTCAAGCCAAGATTGGGCTCCTTTTTTTTTTAATGAATTCAAGAGTTTGGTTTTCACATCTTGGATGGTTGTTGTGGGGTCCAAAGGATGCACAAATGCAAGCAGGCTCTCCAGTGCTGCCTTCCCCTTTAATTTTTAATGTACCTAAATAAAGGATTCTTTTGTTTTGCTTGAAATACTTGACTATGTGATTTCTATTTTAAAAGAGAGTTTGCTAGGGAGTAGGCAGGGACATTTCTAATAATATTATTGTTATTAACAAGGGACACAAACCTCCTTGAGGCAAAATTAGACAATTTTAGAAGGTTGGTATGGTAACTTTACACACAAATAATTATAAAAAAAAAATACAATACGAAATCTAAAATAAAAAAATAAGCCTAAATATATCAAAGAAGCCCAAAAAAAAAAGAAATCTAACTTAAATTAAAAAAAAAAAAAAAAAAAACACAAACACCCCAAATTTTTTTTTGTGATCTTTACATTTATTTATGAATTTATGAGGGAGATCTGGCTTAACAAGAATATTTACAATCATTAGATCAATTAGGAATTACTTAAGAAACAAGTTTGGCATAACTCTGAATATCATCAGCAAAATAAGGTAATTATTTAAGCATTATCAAAAGAAGAACGGAATGCGCAGCATTAAAACGATGCTATTATTTCCACCGTGATGAATGTGCCATCTCCATTTCAAACGCTAGCTTTACCAAAACGTGCGCTCCCGTCTCATACTTGATTCTGAGCATGCGCGTTTTTTTTCACCTCGTCAAAGCATACACACTATCGTTTTTCACGTCGTTGAAAAAAACAACATGAAAAACGACGTGAAAAAATAGAGCATGTTCGAAATTTTTAATGCCCGTTTTTCACGCTGTTAAAAATGCTCTGGAGCATACACACGATCGGTTTTAATGCCCATTTTAAAAAATGGCATTTTTAACGGCATGAAAAACGATCGTGTGTATGCGGCATTATAGGTGGTTGAGAAAGGATTTGTGCAATTTAGGCTTTTAGAACGCCTGAAAGTGCTACTTCAATGTTGGGCCTCTGTATGTGTGGCCAGGCTGTGTAAAAGTCTCACATATGTGGTATCGCCATACTCAGAAGGAGTAGCAAAATGCATTTTGGGGTGTCATTTTTGCTATGTATATGCTATGTGTTAGAAATATCTTATAAATAGACAACTTTGTGTAAAAAAAAATGCATTTTCATTTTTCTTCCACATTTTCCAAAACCTTCTGGAAAAAAATGAACCGTTCAAAAGACTCATAATGCTTCATAGATTATACGTTGGGGTGTGTGCTTTCCAAAATGGGGTCATTTTGTGGACAATTTAATTGTCCTGGTGCTCCAGGGCCTTCAAAAGTGTAATAGGTGGTTGAGAAAGGATATGTGCAATTTATGCTTGTAGAACGCCTGAAAGTGCTACTTCAATGTTGGGCCTCTGTATGTGGCCAGGCTGTGTAAAAGTCTCACACATGTGGTATTGTTATACTCAGGAGGAGTAGCAGAATGTATTTTGGGGTGTAGTTGCAATTATGATTATGCTGTGTGAGAGAAATAACCTGTTAATATGACCAGTTTGTGTAAAAAAAAAAAAATCCTAATTTTCCCAAGAATTGTGGGAAAAAAATACAACTTCAAAAAACTCACCATGCCTCTTAGTGAATACCTTGGACTGTCTACTTTCCAAAAAGGGGTAATTTGGTGGTATTTGTACTTTCCTGGCTTGTAAGGCCTCATGCCCACGGGCGTTTTTTCAGCCGCGTTTTTGAGCGTTTTTTACAGCTTAAAAACGCCTGTCCATGTTAGTCTATAGCTTCATGCCCACCTAGGTGTTTTTGAGCTGTAAAGAGCATAGGCGTTTGTAAGCTGTAAAAAAAACCCAGGGCCAGTGCGTTCCTCAGCGTTAGAATTAGACAGAAAAAAACGCGAGCGTCAAAAAACGCGCAAAAACGCGCACTAACGCGCAAAAAACACGCACTAACGCGCGGTCGCGTTTTTAGCTCCGCTTTTTTTTTTTTTTTTTTATATTTACAATAACATGGACAGGCGTTTTTAAGCTGTAAAAAACGCAGCTGTAAAACCGTCCGTGGGCATGAGGCCTTAGTGTCTCAAGAAAAGAGATAGGCCTTCAGTACATCAGGCGTGATCAGATGTGATAAATTTTCAGTGATTGGCACCATAGTTTGTAGACTCTATAAATTTCACAAAGATCAAATAATATACACTAATTTGGGTTATTTTTACCAAAGATATGTAGCAGTATAAATTTTGGCACAAATTTCTGAAGAAAAATTACTTATTTGCAAAATTTTACAATAGAAACTAAAAAAAAGTGTTTTTTTTTTAAAAAAATTGCTGTTTTTTTGCTTATACTGCAAAAAATAAAAAAAAACAGTGGCGATTAAATACCACCAAAAAAAATCTCTATTTGTGAGAAGAAAATAATAAAAATTCTGTTTGGATACAGTGTAGCATGACTAATGCCGCGTACACACGACCGATTTTCTCGACGAGTAAAAACTGCATTTTTTCATTTTGCCGTGAAAAACGGCATAAAAAACGACGAGAAAATTTAGAACATGTTCTAAATTTTCTCGTCGTTTTTTCCAGCATTTTTTTCCGCGGCAGTTTTCCCATAGGGAAACACTGCCGCGGAGCCCACAGACGGACGTTTTTCTCGTCAAGAGAAAAAATGACGGGAAAAACGACCGTGTGTAGGGAACCAAGCGGTTCCCTCGTTTTTCCTGTCATTATTCACGGCGTTTTTTTAACCGCCGTGAATAATGATCGTGTGTACGCGGCATGAGTAATTGTCATTCAAAGTGTGAGAGCGCTGAAAGCTGAAAATTGGTCTGGGCGGGAAGGTGCATAAGTGTTGAAGTGGTTAAGCCATGAGTTCAAATCCTACTGACGGCAGCACCTCCTGAAAGTGTGAATTTTACTCAGCAGCATATTTCTCCCGTTGCTGTGTTCTTCCGCGCAGTCGGTTACCTGCTAATAAAAAAAAAGCCGCTCTTCTTCTGTGGCGGTCTTCCTCCTCTGTGTTGTCACCCGCTGTATGGTGTCTCTTACCTAGCCATGGAGCGGGCTCTCCGGGTGACGTTATCGGATGGCCACAGAAGAAGAGCAGCTTTTCTTTTTTATTAGCGGGTAACCGACTGCGCGGAAGAACACAGCAGCGGGAGAAGACGGCGGTGGCAGGAGAGACGGCTCAGGGAGAAGACAGCTTGGGGAGAAGAAACATCACACACACTAGTAGATGTTTGTGCTACTCTCAATAGGCTAGTGGTCAGCTCTTCTACCTTGAAAAACTCAGGCTTTAAAGCGCTCGTGGGTTCAAATCCCACAGAGAGATACTAAAAGATTGTATTGGTGAAAAAAGGCAAATGACAATTAGCCAAAGCAGCATATGCTGAAAATAGGTGAATGCCAATTAGCCAATGCACTTTTATTCAATAATATTATGGTGTGGAATTCCAAACATCACACACTAGCGAACGGCCAGTTTACATTTCTTTGTTTATTTATTTTAATTTGCTTGTGCAAAAAATAAACATAGCTGTTGGATGGTAGGTTGACTGGTATTTGAACTTGTACCATGAGAGCTGTGGAGACATATGAGCAGACCACTAAGCCATTGTGCTAAGTACAAGACATGCATAATAGTGTAGTATGATTAAAGAATGAACATAAATAATTACCGCTTTATAGCCACCTAAATAAAAAAAAAAAACATGACAAAAACAACATACAACAAATAGGTAACCTAAATGTTTAATACATGTAACTTTACAGAATAGCAGACATTACTATGTAATAATCATTCATAACTGCATTCGTTAGCAAAAGAAGGAAAAAAACTAGGAATACTAATAGAGTTGAGCGGACACCTGGATGTTCGGGTTCGACGGGTTCGGCCGAACTTCGGAAAAAAGTTCGGGTTCGGGACCGAACTTTAACCCGAACCCGGACCCGAACCCCATTGAAGTCAATGGGGACCCGGACTTCTAAGGACTAAAAAGGCTCTAAAAAAGTAATGGAAAGGGCTAGAGGGCTGCAAATGGCAGCAAAATGTTGTTAAGAGCATGGCAAGTGCTCTGCAAACAAATGTGGATAGGGAAATAACTTAAAATAACATAAAAAAAAGGGTTGAACCGCCGATACAGTGCTGTGCCTTTTGTGTCCCCTCTTGGCAGTAGTACAGCGGGGCGGGGAACCTGCTGTGCATGCCGGGAGAGCATATAAAAGGGGCAGACCTTTGGCCTGGGGGCTGATGTCCAGTGGGGTCCACGCCCAGGTGCCTTCGGCCTGGGTGCATGTGTTCCTGTTCCATCTCGGGTACCTTTAGCCCGGGGTGAGGTACTATCCTGGAGTTCCTGCTGCCCTGGGTATGGAGGCCTAGGTGCGGGAGTAAAGCCTGGAGTCCAGAGCCTTCGTCTGGAGTCCGCTAGGGGGCGAGGAGTCTTAGGGTGCCGCCTCGTGTAGGGGACCATGTTCCAGGGAAGGGAGGATCATTCTGATGAACCGATGCGGGAGTCACGGTGAAGGAAGGTGAAGGAAGGGTCTGTTGACTCCCTGGAGAGATGTCTTCCCCTTGATATGGGCTAGGTTCGTAGAAGGAGAAGCTCAAGGTCATCTTGACTGTATCAGAGGCCTTATTCACCCGGCCCGTGGCAGGGGCCTTATACACCCTGGTCTGTGGCAGAGACCAACCTCAAGGTCTGTGGCAGAGACCGTGCACCTAAAACTGTTTGAGAAACCTAAGCAGTGAAGTGAATGTGCTACATTTGTGCCTGGACCTCCTCCACATCTTAAGCTGTCCTGTTTCTTTGCTCTAACCTTTTCTATCCGAGTAGAGTTTATTTTGCCATGAGAGAATAAGAGTTGTAATTTCAGCTGGTGTGGACATTGACTTTACTGGGAATTAAAGGACTTGCCTCTACCTACAGTAGAGGTGAGAATCATCCTCTGGAGGAGTTTTGACTCCGGCTGTGGACACGGCCCGTCAAGTACACCGCTCAACCTCTTTATATAGGAGGGTACGGGCTGGTAGTGCGGTGTGCCTTTCTCCCTCCTGCGAGGAGCCAACAACATAAAGGCAGGTAAGGGGGAAAGGATCTGTGCGCTACAAAAAAATAAAATAAAAATTATAATCTTGACCTAGGAGGACGAGGTCCATATGGAGTAGGAGGTTGAGGTGGCGGTGGATGTGGCTGTGTAGGTGGAAGCGGCGGTGGAGGAGGACGAGGTAGCCAACACTGGTTCAAAAATACAACAATGGCTGGGTAAGGCCGGTGATGTGTCGAATTCTGTCCCCCGTCAAATAGTGTCCACCCTGTACTGCACTTGCTCAGTATGTAGGACAAGGGGATTTCGAAAATCTCCCAAGACGAACAGCGCCTGCGTGGTGAGTTCAGGTGAAGGCCACACCATCCGGGGTTCAAGCCGAGCCAAGTGAGGCCGTGCCCGAAGCGTGGCGATCGAACCGAGCCCGTGAGGGGCCCTGTTACTATGTGCTACCGTATGTCCACTTGGATAGTGGGGCTTGAACCTGCACTCACTGCGCCGTTCATCTTCGGAGATTTTGTGAATCTCCTTGTCCTCTGTACTGCGCAAGCGCTGCGCCTTCGCAGTATGGGCCGGACACAATCCGATGGCCGGACATTTTTTGTCACAACACCGGTATACATGTCTATTCTGCACAAGGTACGGACAAGTCCTGTGGGATCCATGCCTGGTTCATTTTAATGAACGTGAGCTTGTCCACATTGGCTCTGGACAGGCGGCTGCGCTTGTCTGTGATAACGCCCCCTGCCGTGCTAAATACACGTTCAGATAATACACTGGCTGCAGGGCAGGCCAGCACCTCCAAGGCATAAAGGGCAAGCTCAGGCCATGTGCCCAATTTGGAGACCCAGAAGTTAAAGGGGGCAGACCCGTCATCCAGTACGTGTAGGCCTGTGGACACATACTGCTCAACCATGTTGGTGAAATGCTGCCTCCTGCTAAGACGTTTCATCTCAGCTGGTGGTGCTGGTTGTTGTGGCGTGCTGACAAAGCTTTTCCACATTTCAGCCATGCTAACCCTGCCTTCTGAGGTGCTGCCGGTGCCCCGGCTGCGTTGGCGACCTCTTCCTCCTCCTCTGCCTTCGCCTTGTGCTTCCACCGTACGCCCGCTGTCAGGTGGGAATGCCACCAGCAGCGCGTCTACCAGCGTGCGCTTGTACTCGCGCATCTTACGATCCCGCTCCAGTGAGGGAATTAAGGACGGTACGTTGTCCTTGTAACGGGGATTCAGCAGGGTGGCCACCCAGTAATCAGAACCAGTTAAAATGTGGGCAACTCGGCGGTCATTGCAGAAACACTGCAGCATGTAATCGCTCATGTGTGCCAGGCTGCCCAGAGGCAAAGAAAAGCTGTCCTCTGTGGGAGGTGTATCGTCTGTGTCCTCTGTATCCCCCCAGCCACGCACCAGTGATGGCCACGAGCTGGTCTGGGTGCCACCCTGCTGTGAACATGGCTCCTCCTCTTCCTCCTCCTCCTCCTCCTCCTCCATCTCCTCCTCCACCTCGTCATCCTCCAGAACTGTGCCCTTTCTGCCGGACAATTGTGTACCTGGCGTTTGTTGGTGCAGGAACCCACCCTCGTAGCCACTTGTGAAAGACTGCCTTGAAAGCCTTTGAAATGATCCCGCTTCCTCCTCCTCCTCCTCATGTGCCACATCCTCTTCCATCATCGCCGTAAGCGTTTTTTCTAGGAGGCATAGAACTGGGATAGTAACGCTGAGAACGGCGTCATTGGCACTGGACATGTTGGTGGAGTACTCGAAACAGCGCAACAAGGCACACAGGTCTCGCATTGAGGCCCAGTTATTGGTGGTGAAGTGGTGCTGTTCCGCAGAGCAACTCACGCGTGATTGCTGCAGCTGAAGCTCCACTATCGCCTGCTGCTGCTCGCACAGTCTGGCCAGCATGTGCAAGGTGGAGTTCCACCTTGTGGGCACGTCACATATGAGGCGGTGAGCGGGAAGGCCGAAGTTACGCTGCAGCGCTGACAAGCGAGCAGCAGCAGGGTGAGAACGCCGAAAGTGCGCACACACAGCCCGCACTTTCTGCAGCAGCTCTGGCATATTGGGGTAATTTTTAAGGAACCTCTGAACCACCAAGTTCAGCACATGCGCCAGGCAAGGGATGTGCGTCAAACCGGCTAGGCCCAGAGCTGCTACGAGATTTCGCCCATTATCGCACACAACCAGGCCGGGCTTGAGGCTCACTGACAGTAACCACTCATTGGTCTGTTGTTCCATGTCCCCTACACAACTCCTGCGCGGTGTGGGGTTTTTCCCCCAAACAGGAAAGTTTTAAAACTGCCTGCTGTCGTTTAGCCCTGGCTGTGCTGAAGTTGGTGGTGAAGGTGTTACGCTGACCGGATGAGGAGGCGGTAGAGGATGAGGAAGCGGAGTAGGAGGAGTTAGCAACAGGAGGCAAACTGAAGCGCCCTGCAATCCTCGGTGGTGGAAGGACATGCGCCAAACTGCTATCTGCCTCAGGCTTAGCCGCCACTGCATTTACCCAGTGTGCTGTTAGGGAGATATAACGTCCCTGACCGTGCTTACTGGTCCACGCATCCGTAGTTAGGTGGACCTTGCCACAGATGGCGTTGCGCAGTGCACACCTGATTTTGTCCCCCACTTGGTTGTGCAGGGAAGGGATGGCTCGCCTGGAAAAGTAGTGGCGGCTGGGCACGACGTACTGTGGGACAGCCAATGCCATCAGGCTTTTAAAACTCTGCGTCTCCACCAGACGGAATGACAGCATTTCAAAGGCCAGGAGTTTTGAAATGCTGGCATTCAGGGCCAGGGATCGCGGGTGGCTAGGGGGGTACTTCCTCTTCCGCTCCAATGTTTGGGAGATAGAGAGCTGAACGCTTCCATGGGACATTGTGGAGATGGTTGGTGACCCAGGTGGTAGTGTTGCTGGCAAATCCTCTGTTTGTGGGGTGGCAGGTGCCACTGTCACTACAGAGGTGGATGAAGAGGCCAATACTGCAGCAGAAGAGGAAGCAGGAGGAGCCAGAGACCTTTCTTGGTTTTTGAGGTGTCTACTCCACTGCAGCTCGTGCTTTGCACTTAGATGCCTGGTCATGCAGGTTGTGCTCAGGTTGAGAACTTTTATGCCTCGCTTCAGGCTCTGATTGCACAGCGTGCAAACCACTCGTGTCTTGTCATCAGCACATTGTGTGAAGAACTGCCACGCTAGGGAACTCCTTGGACCTGGCTTTGGTGTGCTCAGTCCCTTGCTGCGTTGGGCAGTAGCAGACATACTGTCTAGGGGACGGACGCTCCGCTTTTGCACCCTGCTCCCTCTTCTGCTGTGCTGGTGGCTCTGTGCGACCACCGCCTCTTCCTCCAAACTACACTGGTCACCTGCATAACGTTCATTCCATGTGGGGTCGAGGACCTCATCGTCCTCCACATCATCTTCCACCCAGTCTTCACCCCTGCCCTCCTTGTCTGTCTGCACAATTGCGAAAGCAGCAGCAGTTGGCACCTGTGTTTCGTCATCATCCGAGACGTACTGCGATGGTCCTCCCATGTACTCATCATGAAACATAAGTGGTTGGGCATCCGTGCACTCAATCTCTTCCACTTCTGGGGCAGGGCTAGGTGGATGGCCCTGGGAAACTCTGCTAACAGAGTCATCGAAAAGCAGAAGAGACTGCTGCATGATTTGGGGCTCAGACTGCTTGGCTGATTTGCAAGGGGGTGAGGTGAAAGACTGATGGACATGGGTTTCAGGTGCCAACTCTGATCTTTCATCAGAAGAGTGGGTGGGAGACAATGTGAAGGAACCCGAGGCAATGTCAGCAACCCAATCTACTATCGCCTGTACTTGTCCTGGCCTAAACATTCGTACAGCCTCATTAGGCGCGACAAAATACCGCCGCAGGCTCGGTCGCCTACTCGCACCTGAGGAAGGTGTTTCACTTGTGCGTGTATCTGGCACAGATCCACCACGTCCTCTCCCTGCAACAGGAGCTCCACCAGCAGCACCACGACCGGGGCCACCACGTCCCTTTGACCTTCTCCTCATATTTTCCAAATTTAGGATCTTGCCCTAAATGGGTGTTTTTGGAAGAGCAGAACACACCCACAGTACGTAACCGCTGAATCGCACAGCTACAGAACTGCAGAAAATACTATTAAAAAAAATGTTGTTTTTTTAGTATAGCACAGTAGGAGAAAACTATATAGAAATTGTTTATTTCACACACCTCCAAATATGTATAACCCACTGCAAACTATTTTTTGTGCCCCTAAACGGCGTTTTTTGGAAGAGCAGAACACACCCACAGTACGTAACCGCTGAATCGCACAGCTACAGAACTGCAGAAATGCTATTCAAAAAAAATGTTGTTTTTTTAGTATAGCACAGTAGGAGAAAACTATATAGAAATTGTTTATTTCACACACCTCCAAATATGTATAACACATTGCAAACTATTTTTTGTGCCCCTAAACGGCGTTTTTTGGAAGAGCAGAACACACCCACAGTACGTAACCGCTGAATCGCACAGCTACAGAACTGCAGAAAATGCTATTAAAAAAAAATTAGTTTTTTTAGTATAGCACAGTAGGAGAAAACTATATAGAAATTGTTTATTTCACACGCCTCCAAATATGTATAACACACTGCAAACTATTTTTTGTGCCCCTAAACGGCGTTTTTTGGAAGAGCAGAACACACCCACAGTACGTAACCGCTGAATCGCACAGCTACAGAACTGCAGAAAATGCTATTCAAAAAAAATTTAGTTTTTTTAGTATAGCACAGTAGGAGAAAACTATATAGAAATTGTTTATTTCACACACCTCCAAATATGTATAACACACTGCAAACTATTTTTTGTGCCCCTAAACGGCGTTTTTTGGAAGAGCAGAACACACCCACAGTACGTAACCGCTGAATCGCACAGCTACAGAACTGCAGAAAATGCTATTCAAAAAAAATTTTGTTTTTTTAGTATAGCACAGTAGGAGAAAACTATATAGAAATTGTTTATTTCACACACCTCCAAATATGTATAACACACTGCAAACTATTTTTTGTGCCCCTAAACGGCGTTTTTTGGAAGAGCAGAACACACCCACAGTACGTAACCACTGAATCGCACAGCTACAGAACTGCAGAAAATGCTATTGAAAAAAAATTTTGTTTTTTTAGTATAGCACAGTAGGAGAAAACTATATAGAAATTGTTTATTTCACACACCTCCACATATGTATAACAC
>CM055123.1:5811073-5949579 GCA_029206835.1 Rana muscosa | reverse complement strand
TAGAAGACAAATGGGATTGGAAGATGGAGTGATGTATGTTGATTAAGGCAGGGTAGGGGGGGTACAGGTGTGTGTGTGAGTGTAAATTGGTGATTTTGAGTTTTGGGTGTGGGGATAAGTCTGAAAGGACTACCCTTTATTATGATTTCAAAGGGAAGTATGTGTAGAAAAGTAGAAAAGCATCAAAATGTCTTCTTGTACGTGTAGTTTAGGTGATTTGTGTTGTAAGTCTTAGAAGTTTTATGAGTGTAGGGTTTTTAGGTAAGGGAGTGAGGATAGGATGAAAGTTTATTTGTTTGTTATTTTTGTATGAAAGTACTATGATGATGAAAAGACTTGTACTGATGGTTAGTACCACGACAGTAATGTTGGAAGTACTGAAGATCTTTTTTCTGAATAGTAAAAAAAAATGTACATTTTGGTGTCCTTATCGAGTTTGTAACACATGCATTTTATTATTTTATTTGTTATGTCTTTGCAAACAGGTGTTTGGTTTATTTTGTGGATTGTATTTTTTTGTGTGGTGGAGATATGTTCCCCTGAAATAATTTTGATGTTGTTAATGTTTGTCGTTTGTTCACTTTGATTTAATTGTCTGTGCTGCACTATTTAGCCAAATCTTTATCAAGATGTTGTGAGTCTGTAACTGTTTCAAATTGACCCTGTTTTTTAATTTTTTATTTCTTATTTTTTATTATTCTTTGTTTTGTTGACCAATAAAATTTGATGCAAAGTTTTGAGGTTTGTTTTGCGTTTTCTTTGCAACAAATGTGACAGCTGATTGGCATGTCAAAACAACAGGTGTGATTTGTCTACCCTGGTGCCTTCATGCTAGCATATGCATGTATTGTATTGTGTGCTGCCATGGAGAGTCACCAGGAAATGAAAAATACAGAGTAAGTATTCAATTTTCCTTTTTTACTGCAGTGGTTCTCAGCCTCAGTCCTCAAGTACCCCCAACAGGACATGTTTTGTGAATTTATCTCATGGAGAATTGCTGTCCAAAATACCAAACCATTGACTGTGATTTAAAGCACATGTGCAAGATGAAGGAAAACCTGCAAACATGGCCTGTTGGGGGTACTTGAGAAGCACTGATTTAGAGCACTGCACTTAAAAATAGCTCAAGGCTAGGGATGAGCTCGGTGTTCGAGTCGAACATAGGTTCGACTCGAACATCGGCTGTTCACGCGTTCAGCGAACAACGAACGATTTGGGCCGTTCGCGCCAAATTCGAGTTACGCGAACGGCCCACAATACACTGCGCCATCGCAGTGTAATCCCGGCGCTGTGATTGGCCAAGCATGCACTGTGACCCTGCATGCTTGGCCAATCACAGCGCCGGCAGTGATGAGAGCAATGATTGGCCACAGGCAGGATGCCTGTGGCCAATTATAGCTGAGGGGGTTTAGTACACGCCCCACACTATAAAAGGCCGCCAGCGCGGCAGCCTCGTGTAGTGTGTTCCGGAGCAGGGAAAGTGAAGGACAGGCAGGGACAGTGTCAAATCCATTCTTTGCTAAACCTTGTGTGTAGGGAGAGAGAAGGATAGGCAGGGAGAGTGTCAGTGTCATATACTTTGATAAACCTTGTGTGCAGGGAGAGAGAAGGATAGGCAGGGGACAGTGTCAGTGTCATATTCTTTGCTAAACCTTGTGTGCAGGGAGAGAGAAGGATAGGCAGGGAGAGTGTCAGTGTCATATACTTTGATAAACCTTGTGTGCAGGGAGAGAGAAGGATAGGCAGGGGACAGTGTCAGTGTCATTGTTGCTAAGCCTCCTGCACATTATACACCTGAAGTTAGCCCGTATTGCTGCTTTTTCCTGGTGTGTTACACCAACAGGATTTTGCGGCACTTACAGCGGCCGGAGTGTGCCTCCTGACCATATTACACCTGAACTTAGCCTGTATTGCTGCTTTTTCCTGGTGTGTTACACCAACAGGATTTTGCGGCACTTACAGCGGGCGGAGCGTGCCTCCTGACCATATTACACCTGAACTTAGCCTGTATTGCTGCTTTTTCCTGGTGTGTTACACCAACAGGATTTTGCGGCACTTACAGCGGGCGGAGTGTGCCTCCTGACCATATTACACCTGAACTTAGCCTGTATTGCTGCTTTTTCCTGGTGTGTTACACCAACAGGATTTTGCGGCACTTACAGCGGGCGGAGTGTGCCTCCTGACCATATTACACCTGAACTTAGCCTGTATTGCTGCTTTTTCCTGGTGTGTTACACCAACAGGATTTTGCGGCACTTACAGCGGGCGGAGTGTGCCTCCTGACCATATTACACCTGAACTTAGCCTGTATTGCTGCTTTTTCCTGGTGTGTTACACCAACAGGATTTTGCGGCACTTACAGCAGGCGGAGTGTGCCTCCTGACCATATTACACCTGAACTTAGCCTGTATTGCTGCTTTTTCCTGGTGTGTTACACCAACAGGATTTTGCGGCACTTACAGCGGGCGGAGTGTGCCTCCTGACCATATAACACCTGAACTTAGCCTGTATTGCTGCTTTTTCCTGGTGTTACACCAACAGGATTTTGCGGCACTTACAGCGGGCGGAGTGTGCCTCCTGACCATATTACACCTGAACTTAGCCTGTATTGCTGGTTTTCCCATTTCCCTGCAGGCAATTAGAATGTCTGGAAGGCAAACAAGGAGAGGCAGACAGTCAGGAGCCAATAAAAGAGGGCAAGCAGGCTCTGTGTCTAGAGACAACAGTGCTGGTCGTGGACGCGGTGCATCGCCATCAGCACTTGGCCATGGGACACGCTTGTCCTTCTTTTCGGCAGCTGGACGTGTTGAGCCGCATCATGCCGAAGACTTGGTAGAGTGGATGACCAAGCCCTCCTCATCCTCCTCATCCTCTCTCACCCAGGCTCAGGGTACTGGCAAAGCAGCTGCCAAAGCGTCCTCTTCCCTGGTATCAATGTCATCATCAGTCACTCCTTCCCTAGACCAACCATGTCCTCCTGAGGAGTCCCCCGAACTGTTTGAGCACAGTGTTGGGTACATGCTCCAGGAGGATGCCCAGCGCTTCGAAGGGTCTGATGATGGTACCCAGCTAGAGGAAGGCAGTAGCGTGAGAGCAGAGAGAGGGGATGCTCAAGAAGGACACCAATCTGGCAGTCATGTTCCAGCAGCTGCAGCATACTGTCAGATTGGCTCCAGTGATGAGGAGGGAGGGGATGATGAGGTCACTGACTCCACGTGGGTGCTTAATAGGAGAGAGGAGGGGGAGGAGGATGAGGAGGAGGCACATCTCCAACGAGGCAGGATGCCCTCGGGGGGCCAGCGTAAGGGCAGCACACCGACGGAATCACACCGCCGAGCTCCGCCTGTGCAGGGCGCTGCCTCTGCCCGTTATTCAAAAAGTTCTTTGGTGTGGGCCTTTTTTGAGTCGAGTGCATCAGATCGCACAGCTGCTGTTTGCAACATATGTCTCAAGCGTATATCGCGTGGCCAAAACATCACCCGCTTGGGCACCACATGCTTGACCAGACATATGTTGACCTGCCATGCAGCTCGTTGGCAAGCCTACCTTAAAGACCCACACCAAAGAACAAAGCTGACCTCTTCTTGCACCACATCAGCTGGGATCTCCAACGCCACTATACCTTCAGTCCTCTCTGAAACCTGCTCTGAGAGGAATGAAGGTGTAGAATTAGGTGTGTCACAACCAAGTACTTGCGGGCACTCTGCTAGCAGTACACTGACGTCCGATTCTAGCAGGCAAATTTCTCTGCCCCAGCTGCTGGACCGTCAAAAGAAGTTCACTCCCAGCCATCCACATGCCCAGCGGTTGAATGCTAGCTTGGCTAAATTGCTAGCGCTTCAACTGCTGCCTTTTCAGTTGGTAGACTCGGCCCCCTTCCGTGAGTTTGTGCAATGTGCGGTTCCTCAGTGGCAGGTTCCCAAACGCCACTTTTTCTCACGGAAGGCGATTCCGGCTCTCTACCGGCATGTGGAAGGCAATGTCTTGGCCTCGCTGGACAGGGCGGTCAGCGGTAAGGTGCATATTACCGCTGACTCATGGTCCAGCAGGCAAGGACAGGGACATTACCTTTCTTTCACGGCCCATTGGGTCACTCTTTTGGCAGCTGGGAAGGATGCAGGACAAGGTGCAGTAGTGTTGCAGGTTGTTCCACCGCCACGCCTCCAAAATGCTACTACTGGTTGTAACACACCTCTGTCCTCCACCCCCTCCTCTTCTAATTCCTCCGTGGCCTCTTCCTGTGCTTTGTCCTCGGAACCAGCGGTGCTCCGTAGGCGTTCAAGGGGCTCCGCAAGTACGCAGGCAAAAAGATGCCATGCCGTGCTTGCGCTGGTGTGTTTGGGGAACAGGAGCCACACTGGGGCAGAGGTTCTGTCTGCTCTGCAGGGGCAGGCCGAGAGGTGGTTGACGCCACGCCAGCTTAACCCAGGAATGGTAGTTTGCGACAATGGCACCAACCTCCTCTCCGCTCTCCGACAGGGACAACTGACCCATGTGCCCTGTGTGGCTCACGTCCTTAACCTGGTGGTGCAGCGGTTCTTGGGCAGGTACCCGGGCTTACTGAGGCAGGCCAGGACAGTCTGTGTGCATTTCCGCAGATCTTATAATGCCAGTGCTCGCCTGGCTGAGCTGCAAAAGGAGTTGAACCTGCCCAAGAACCGCCTTATATGTGATATGCCCACCAGGTGTAACTCAACGTTGGCCATGCTGCAGCGGCTGCACACGCAGTAGAGGGCCATCAATGAGTACCTGTGCGACTACGGCACCAGGACAGGGTCAGGGGAGCTCGGGTTTTTTCACCACGCCAGTGGGGCATGATCAGGGATGCATGCACTGTCCTGGCACCATTTGAGGAGGCCACGAGGATAGTGAGCAGTGACAGTGCATGCATCAGTGACACTGTACCTCTTGTCCACCTGTTGGAACATACGCTGCGTGGAATAATGGACAGGGCACTTGAGGCAGAACAGAGGCAGGAAGAGGAGGACTTCCTTGCCTCTCAAGGCCCCCTTTACCCAGACAGTGTTCCTTCTGTCCCACCTATCGCACAGGAAGAAGAGAAGGAGGAGGAGGATTGTGTCAGCATGAAGGTGGATCCTGGCACTCAGCATCATCAGCAGCAGTCTTTTAGGGATGATTTACAGTCCCAAGAAACCAGTGGACTTGTACGTGGCTGGGAGGAGGTGGCTGCGGATCATGTCGTCCTTAGTGACCCAGAGGACTCCGGACTGAATGCCTCAGCTAACCTACGCTGCATGGCCTCCCTGATCCTGCAAAGTCTGCGGAAGGATCCTCGTATTCTTCGGATCAAGGAGAGGGACCATTACTGGCTGGCCACTCTCCTTGATCCACGGTACAAGGGTAAGGTTGCGGACCTTATCTTACCGTCGCAGAGGGAGCAGAGGATGAGACAACTCCGGGAGGCCTTGCAGAAAAGTTTGTGCAACGCGTTCCCAGAGACTGGGAGGTTACAAACTCCTGGTCCTGGACAACGAGTTGCTGAGGCTTCGGTCAGTCAAAGAAGGAGCGGTGGGGAAGGTGGCCGTCTGACCAATGCATTCAGACAATTCTTTAGTCCGCAGCCCCAAGGTATGATCGGTTCCAGCAACCATCGCCAGCGTCTGATATACATGGTGCAGGAATACCTAGGGGCAAGGTCAGACTTGGACACCTTCCCCACCGAAAATCCTCTGGCTTACTGGGTCTTGAGGATGGATCACTGGCCAGAGCTTGCACAGTCTGGCATGTCCTGCATCCAGCGTTCTTTCAGAACGCACATTCAGTGCTGCTGGAGGATTTTTCACGGATCACAGGGTGCGCCTGTCCACCGACTCTGTTGATCGACTGACCTTCATAAAGATGAACCAGTCTTGGATCACCACCAGCTACCAAACACCTGAAGCTGATATAACAGACTAATTTATTTTCAAATGTCACATCCTTTCAAGACTGATGCTGATGCTGAGTGACTGTCCTGTTATGTTGACTGACTATCCTCCTCCTCCTCAATGATCCGATTGATGATGATAGCTTGGAAGAACATTTTTGTTTCTGGGTGCCGCCACCAGTGGCTAAGGCCCAATTTTTCAGCCCCTGTTTAACAGGGG
This sequence comes from Rana muscosa, assembly GCA_029206835.1. Taxonomy (NCBI): domain Eukaryota; kingdom Metazoa; phylum Chordata; class Amphibia; order Anura; family Ranidae; genus Rana; species Rana muscosa. The sequence continues at coordinate 5,943,472 of CM055123.1, read as the reverse complement.
CGTGTTATTACAATTTTTACGCAATGCTTTGCAGCAGGGCTCATTCCTGCACTCCAACTAGAGTATCTGGGAGTGGTTGCAGTGTCGTGGCACCAGCACCAGTGGCTAAGGCCCAATTTTTCAGCCCCTGTTTAACAGGGGTGTGTAATTACAATTTTTGATGCAATACTTTGCAACAGGGCTCATTGCTGTGCTCCAAGTACAGTATCTGTGAGGGGTTGCAGTGTTGTGGCACCAGTGCCTAAGGCCCAATTTTTCTGCCCCTGTTTAACAGGGGCATGTAATTACAATTCTTGATCTAATAATTCACAGCAGGGCCCATTCCTGCGCCCACCAAGACTAACTGTGAGGCCTTACAGTGTTGTCAACACCACCACCACCACCACCACCAAAGGCCCAATTTTTCAGCCCCTGTTCAACAGGGGCATGCAATTACAATTCTTGATCTAATAATTCACAGCAGGGCCCATTCATGCGCCCACCAAGAGTAACTGTGAGGGCTCACAGTGTTGTGGCAGCATCAACATGTAAGGGGCAAATTTCAGCTGAGTATATTCGGCAGGCCCCTACTTTCAAACATCCAACTTACAAACGACTCCTCCTTGCAAACGGAAGGATACAACAGGAAGTGAGAGGAAATCTACCCCTAGGAAGGCAAATTCTCTCCTGTAATGCCGCATACACACGATCGATTTTTTTGACGGTGAAAACACCGTCGAGAAAATCGACGTTAAAATCGAGGAACAGCTTGTTCCCCCCACACACGGCCGTTTTAAATGTCATTTTTTTTTGGGTCGAAAAAAACGACCGTGTGTGGGCTCCGTGGCAGTGTTTCCCTATGGGAAACACTGCAGCGGAAAACATGTCGAAAAAAACGACGAGAAAAATTAGAACATGTTCTAATTTTTCTCGTCGTTTTTAATGCCGTTTTTCTCGTCGAAAAAAACGGCAGAAAGCCCACAGACGATCGTTTTTCTCGTCGAAAGGAAAAAATTAAGTTTTTCTCGACGAGAAAAATGGCCGTGTGTACGCGGCATAAGAGTTAATATGGGAAAAAAAGTGTCTCCTCTCCACTGATGCTTTATCACCAATTCTTGTTTCAATAAAACCCCAAAATTTTCAAAAAACATTTGTCATTAGGACGGAAAGTGAGGTGAACTGCACAGACAGCAAAACAAATGTTACAGGGGTGATAACCCTTCCCTATGTTTTCCAAAAAGCTTAAAAATAGATTTTTTGGCTGGAGCTACACTTAAAAAATGTACCTGTTCAAAATTACAAACAGATTCTACATAAGAACAAACCTACAGTCCCTGTCTTGTATGCACCGCCTGTATACGGCTGTTCAGAGTATATAGGGCCTTTTTTGTTTTGTGTGCGGGGTTCCCCTTAATATCCATACAAGAACCAAAGGGGCTGGTTATGGGCTGGGGTAGGGGGGGGGGTGTGTGATGGGGTAGCTATGCAATTTTTCTTAAAGATTTTCATCCATATTACCGGGACCAGACATTACATTAACCAGTTAACAACCACCTGCCGACAAATAACGTTGACAAGGTGGTTGCTTAACTCTGGGAGGACGTTATATAACGTCCTCCCAGAATCGCGCTCCCGCGCGCCCCCTGGGGCGCGCACACGGGAAACTCCGTGACCGCCGGGTCCAGAGGACCCGGCGGATCACGAATCGCGGTAAATCGCCGCTGATAGCGGCCGTTTACCACGTGATCGCTCCGTCAAATGACGGAGGAATCACTTGTAAACAGACCGGCTTCATGTGATGACGCCGGTTCCTCTCTCCCCTCTCTGTACCGATCGGTACAGTGTGAGAGGGGAGGGGGAGAGTGCGGATGGAAGCAGCAGCACTGTGGGCTGGATCTGTGACAATTGCAGTCACAGATCCAGCCATCCATCCATCCCTGCTCAGCCATCCCTGTGCAATACCCTGCCAATACTCTGCAAAATACCCTGCCAATACTCTGCAAAATACCCTGCCAATACTCTGCAAAATACCCTGCAATACCCTGGTGCAATACTCTGCAATACCCTGGTGCAATACTCTGCAATACCCTGGTGCAATACTCTGCAATACCCTGGTGCAATACTCTGCAATACCCTGCAATACCCTGCGCAATACTCTGCAATACCCTGGTGCAATACTCTGCAATACCCTGCGCAATACTCTGCAATACCCTGCGCAATACTCTGCAATACCCTGCAATACCCTGCGCAATACTCTGCAAAATACTCTGCAATACCCTGCGCAATACTCTGCAATACCCTGCACAATACTCTGCAATACCCTGCGCAATACCCTGCACAATACTCTGCAAAACTCTGCAATACCCTGCACAATACTCTGCATCACCCTGCGCAATACTCTGCAAAATACTCTGCAATACCCTGCGCAATACTCTGCAATACCCTGCGCAATACTCTGCAATACCCTGCACAATACTCTGCAATACCCTGCACAATACACCCTGTGCAATACTCTGCAATACCCTGCGCAATACTCTGCAATACCCTGTGCAATACCCTGTGCAATACCCCCTGTGCAATACCCCATGCAATACCCTGCCATACTCCGCAATACCCTGCCATACTCCGCAATGCCCTGCCATACTCCGCAATGCCCTGCCATACTCCGCAATGCCCGGCAATACTCTGCAATAACCACTTCCCGCCCGCCGGCCATCATATGACGTCCTTGAATTTGTGCGGGGATATCTGAATGATGCTTGCAGCTACAGGCATCATTCAGATATTAGCTTTTTCAGCCGGCGATTCCCTATACCATAACAACAATCATAGTGGCTGTTCCGCTGCTTGATCATTCTTACGGGAGGCGAGAGGGGATGTCCCCCCCCCCGCCGCCCTCCGGTGCTTCTACCGACTCACCGCTACGATCAAAGCCAGGATTGTTTTTTTTGTTTTTTCCAGGCTTCCCAGCCTGGAGGTGGGATGTGGGGTCTTATTGACCCCATATCTCACTGTAAAGAGGACCTGTCATGCCATATTCCTATTACAAGGGATGTTTACGTTCCTTGTAATAGGTATAAAAGTGATCAAAAAAAATTTTGGGACGGAAAAACATGTCAAACTAAAATAAATAAAGTAAAATGAACAATAAAAAAAATTAAAAAATTTAAAGCGCCCCTGTCCCCGTGAGCTTGCATACAGAAGCGAACACATACGTAAGTCCCGCCCACATATGAAAACGGTTTTCAAACCACACATGTGAGGTATCTCTGCGAATGTTAGAGCGAGAGCAATCATTTTGGCCCTAGACCTCCTCTGTAACTCAAAACATGTAACCAGTAAAAATATTTAAAGCATCGCCTATGGGGATTTTTAAGTAGCGAAGTTTGGCGCCATTCCACAAGCGTGTGCAATTTTTAAGGGTGACATGTTAGGTTTCTATTTACTCAGCGTAACTTCATCTTTCACATTATGCAAAAACATTGGGCTAACTTTACTGTTTTGTTTTTTTTAAGCACAAAACATTTTTTTTCCGTAAAAAACGCGTTAAAAAAATTGCTGCGCAAACATCGTGCGAGATAAAAAGTTGCAACAACCACCATTATATTCTCTAAGGTCTTTGCTAAAAAAACATATATAATGTTTTGGGGTTCTATGTAATTTTATAGCAAATAAATGATGATTTTTACATGTAGGAGAGAAATGTCAGAATTGGCCTCGGTGCTCCAGAACGACTGAAGGGGCTCCCTGCATGTTGGGCCTCTATGTGGCCACGCTGTGTAAAAGTCTCACACATGTGGTATCGCCATACTCGGGAGGAATAGCAGAATGTGTTTTGGGGTGTAATTTGTGGTATGCATCTGCTGTGTGTGAGAAATAACCTGCTAATATGACAATTTTGTGAAAAAAAAAAAGAGAAAAAAAAAATCTTGATTTTGCAAAGAATTGTGGGAAAAAATGACAACTTCAAAAAACTCACAATGCCTCTTTCTGAATACCTTGGAATGTCTTCTTTCCAAAAAGGGGTCATTTGGGGGGTATTTGTACTTTTCTGGCATGTTGGGGTCTCAAGAAATGAGATAGGCCATCAGTACTTCAGGTGTGACCAATTTTCAGATATTGGAACCATAGCTTGTGGACTCTATAACTTTCACAAAGACCAAATAATATGCACCAATTTGTACTTATTTTTACCAAAGATATGTAGCAGTATAAATTTTGCCCAAAATTTATGAAGAAAAAATAGTAATTTGCAAAATTTTATAACGGAAACGAAAAAAAAAACATTTTTTTACAGAATTTTCAGTCTTTTTTCTCTTATAGCGCAAAAAATAAAAAACCCAACAGTGATTAAATACCACCAAAAGAAAGCTCTATTTGTGTGAAAAAAAGGACAAAAAATTCATATGGGTACAGTGTTGTATGACTGAGTAATTGTCATTCAAAATGTGAGAGCACCGAAAGCTGAAAATTGGTCTGGTTATTAAGGGGGTTTAAGTGCCCAGTGGTCAAGTGGTTAAAGCCGCAAGCAGTTTTAAATGGCTTTTTTTCCTTTAGAAATGTAATTTTGTGCAGGGACAGTTCTAAACACGGGAAACACGTGGCACTTCACAGGCATACTTTAGACACCCCCCAGGTACGATATTTAAAGGAATATTTTACTTTTTTTTTTTTCACTTTATGCATCATTAAAATGACTGCTCCAGAAAAACTGCCGTTTTTAAAACTTCTTTTTGCATTGATACATGTCCCCTGGTGCAGAACCCGGGTTCCCAAACCCTTTTTAGGACAATAACATGCATAATAGTCGTTATAATTAGCACTTTAGATTTCGAATGTTCGCATCCATTGTATTTAATAGGGTTCTAAAGTTCATGCGAACTTTCGGTCCGTTCACGGGTTCTGGTACGAACCGAACCCGGGGGTGTTCGGCTCATCACTACTCAAGGCAATACAATTCTAATTGTGGGCATTTTGAGGGAAACAAAGTAAGTGTTAGAACCCCTGCTTGTGTTTTTTTTTAAAGGTTGGGCTTTGTGTCCCCTTGTAGTAAAATTGACTTCACTTCCTGTCACACAGCTAAACAGGAAGTGAAGGTAAAACCCTACCAATGTCTTTTCTTGGGGACACATAGATCAATTTAACTAGTGTCCCCATTAAGCAAATTGCACTCTAGGACTTTGTTGTGTACACCCCAAATCATTGGGTAGTTTGAGGTTTAGTAGAGACAAATCCACTCTGCAGTAAAAGTGTAGCTGCTGAAAATCTGAGGGATCACTGGTGATTGTAACATCCAATCATGTAAAAGCAAAGATGGTGTTTTTTTGTTTGCTTGCATTTCCCTTTCGGATATCCAGCAAGTGCACTTGTAGTGCAAAGTAGATTTGCCTTTTCTAAATAAACCCCAAAGTACAAAAAAACTAATAATTTGGGGTGTAACCCGCAAAATGCTGGAGTGCAATGTACATAATGGGGAAAGTATTTAGATTGACCTGTATGTCCCCAAGGAAAGACATTGGTAGGGATTTCCCCCCACTTCCTGTGTGGCTATGTGACAGGAAGTGAATTATTTGGAAGGATAAAGTGGCCAAATTTGGGAGTTGTCTTCACCCTATCAGGGGTGCAGACATCCCCAAAAACTGTCTAGACTTGTAATCCCTCTGCACTCTATCCCCAAGCAAAAATAAGAAAGGATTTCATTTAGTTTAACTTTGCAAAGACACATTCCTAAGTTGAATTGTGATGCATGTCAATGGCCCATTTAGACCCTCTTTAATCACTTGAGATCAGCGCTATAACTGATCGACGGCCACAGCATGGTCCTCAATTGCCGGGAGTCCGTCAAACGTCGTCCCCTTCGCGCACGCTGTGGTCACCGAGTCACTGAGACTCGGGTGATGACAGATCCAAGTAAAGGGCCGATCCCTGCCCTTTACCATGTGATTAGCTGTCAGCCAATGACAGCTGATCACGTGATGTAAACAAAAGCTGGGTAATGGTTTTTGTTTTCTCCTTGTGCTGACAGCGTGAGCATAAAAAAAGGCAATCACCAGCTTATGTGCAAGGGACATCGGGCCCGAAGAGGAAGAGGCAATTCTGCATCATCTGTGACAATCCGTAGCCCCTGCCAGTGCCACCTATCAATGCCCAACACTGCTGCCAATCAGTGCCACCTAGCAGTGCTGCCTATCAGTGCCCATCACTGCCAACTATCATTGCCACATAGCAGTGCCACTTCTCAATGCCCACCAGTGCCAACTAGCAATGCCACCTCTCAGTGCCCACCCTTGCCAACTTATCGGTGCCCATCAGTGCAGCCCATCAGTGCAGTCTCATCAGTGTACATCAATGAAGGAGTAAAATTACCTTTTGTCGAAATTTTCGAAATATTAACCACTTTCCTACCGCCCACCGTCAAATGACGTCCTTGGCTTTGTGCGGTGACATCTGAATGATACCTGCAGTTGCAGGCATCATTCAGATATCATTCTTTTCAGCTGGCGATTCTGTGCACAATAAAAATGATCATAGCGGCAGTTCCGCCGCTTGATCGTTCTTATAGGCGGCGGGAGGGGACGCCCCCCCCCTCCCGCCGCCATCCGGTGCTTCTCCGGGCTCTCCCGTGCCATCTGGGGCTCGGAGAACGAATTGGCCGGCGCCGGATGGGAAGCATAGCGATGAATGGGGACCAGATGATCACCAGTCATCTCTATGACCGTCGGAGGCCAGGGCCCAACTTTATGACATCACGCCGGGTTCCCGTATGTAATCCAAGCCGTGATCTCGGCTGTCAGCATGAGATTGGTGAATTTTTTTGACCGATCTCATGCTTTCCAGCCTGGAGGAGAGATGTGGGGTCTTATTGACCCTGCATCTCTCCATAAAGAGGACCTGTCACAATAGATTCCTATTACAAGGGATGTTTACATGTAATAGGAAAAAAAGTGATCCAAAAAACAAAAAAATGTAAAAAAAAGAGTAATGCCGCGTACACACGACCGCTTTTCTCGACGTGAAAAACGGCATTTTTTTTTTTCGCCGAGAAAAACGATCGTCTGTGGGCTTTATGTCGTTTTTCTCGTTGAGAAAAACGGCAGAAAAAACGACGAGAAAAATTAGAACATGTTCTAAATTTTCACGCCGTTTTTCAGGTCGTCGTTTTTTTCATCATGAAAAATGATTGTGTGTAGGCTTTAACGACGTTAAAAAAGCACGCATGATCAGAAGCAAGTGAGGAGAAGGGAGCGCTCGTTCTGGTAAAACTACTGTTCGGAATGGAGATGGCACATTCATCATGCATGAAATTATTACATCGTTTAATGCAGCGCATTCTTTTCTTCGTTCTAATGCTGCAATATTCCAATTCTCTTGCTGCTGATATTCTCCCAGAGTTAGGACAATCTTTGGTCTTTATGATTTATTGTTTTATCATGATTAATCTCTATTTTGGGGAGCCAGATCTCCCTAAATACCCAAAACTTTTAAAATTTATTTTTATAATTTTTTTTTTTTGCTTTAATTTGTGGTCTTAGATTTTAGACTGTTTTTACATATTATTTGCTATTTTGGAGTGTGTCAAGTTACCACAACATTATTCTTTATTCTAATTTTGCCTCAATGAGGTTAGTGTCCCTTGTTACTTTCTCAATTTTTTATCCACTGTTCCTGCCTACTCACTTACAAACTGGCTATTTAGAAGAAAAACACATGTTAATTTTATATCTTCAAAAAAAATTCCAATTTATTATGGCCTAATAACAAATTAAAAGGTAAGCCAAAACAAAACCATATGTAAAACTACAAATCAAGAAGCCAGGAAGACAGCACTGGAGACCCTGCTGAAATTAGTGCACACCCAGATCACCACAGCAAACACCAAAGCATCTGAAGACCAAAACTAGCCCCATGTGAGGCACATATCCTGGGTTCATTTTCCTCTTTTTTGTTTGACCTTCCCTGCAGCCTTCCTTGGAGGCTGTGTCCGTGGAGGAGGGACTGGAGCAGGAGCAGGGCCTGGGACGGGAGCATGGAGTGGGGCAGGAGCATGGAGTGGGGCAGGAGCATGGAGTGGGGCAGGAGCATGGAGTGGGGCAGGAGCATGGAGTGGGCCAGGAACTTGGGCAAAAAAATAGGAAAGGTCCACAACATCTGTGAACTCCTTTAGTTTGTTCAACAGGCCCATATTGACCACCTTCAATATAAGTGTTTCACACTTCAGCCTCTGGTCCAGTCCCATTTGTGGCAGTTTCTCCCCAATAAGGGCAGCAAATCCCTCTGCAGCGGTGGGGGGCTCTCGGAGTGCAGCAGTAGCCTCCCTAATTAGGGCCTGTGTCTCCTCCTCCATTTGAACCAGCCTCCTAGATCTTTTGCCAGGAATCCGCAGCAGAGGGATCTGGGGCCTGGTGTTGTGCTGGGTCCCACTGGGGCCTGCCTCTTCCTGGGTCCCACTGGGGCCTGCCTCTTCCTGGGTCCCACTGGGGCCTGCCTCTTCCTGGGTCCCACTGGGGCCTGCCTCCTCATCCTGTAAAAAAAAGGTACATCGAGTTAGTTTTGCCTTCATCTTTCACACACATTTGTCACCTCATGACATTTGGTAATTGAATGCTACTAAATGTTAAAGTCAATCATTCTGACACCAGTATATATCTTTTTGGTGCCCTTAATTTGTGGCCACTGCTGTCTATTGATATGTCAGACACTTTTTTTAAACTGTTAACATTTTTCACACTTTTTTTGAAACGTTTACAACATTCAACTTTTATTACTCTAAATATTTTGTGAAATATTATACCTGGCTCCAAATATTTAAATCCGGCTCCTCCAGGACTTGAGGTTGTTCCTCCAAAGAGACCTCAACTTGGCTGGAGGGAAGGCTGGAGGGTTGGCTGGAGGGTTGGCTGGAGGGTTGGCTGGAGGGTTGGCTGGAGGGTTGGCTGGAGGGTTGGCTGCAAGGAAGGCTGGAGGTCGTTCTGGGTGGAAGGCTGGAAAGGGATTCCCTGGATTCCAGATGTTCATCAAGGAAACTCAGGTGCTGATAGTACCACAGATTTGGTATGTATCGGTCCTCTGCACCTGCTCCTGACCGCAGGGATTTTTGAACTTTATTCCTTTGAGCCCGGTATGTGCCCCTAATGGTCCCAATTTTGTTCTTCAGATCCTGTAGTGTTGCTGTGGGGATCTGAGTTTTCACAAATTCCAGCAAGGTCTCCAGTGCTCTCTTCCTGGCTTCTTTATTTTTATTATTTTTATTTTTAGTCTCCCATAAAATTGGAAGATTTTTCCATCTTTGGAGGAATTCCAGCATAAAATCGGGGTCCTTAAATGCCTTCATTATCTGTGCAATTCAAAACCAAAAACCAAAAAAGGAATGTCAGTCAGGACTACTCCAAATCTTTCTAACCATATATAGGCCACTAACGTAGCAATTGATCAGTCATCATAGAGTTGAGTGGACACCTGGATGTTTGTGTTGAGCTCTTTTTAGCTAACTTTGTAAAAAGCTAGAGTTCGTGACCTGACTTTACCCGAACCCAAACCCCATTTAAGTAAATTAAGCCCTGTAAATAGGGTGAATAAAAGGACTCCCCAAAAATAAAGGAGTACCTCGAACTGTCCCTGCACCAAGTGTCATATTTTATTAAATTTTAATTAACCCTAAATTCACTCCTGGGTATAATTAATTGTTGTCTCCTGTCAATTGCAATACATAGAAAAGTCATTGATACAAACATTGGGAAAGCATTGTGGTTCCCCCAAATATCCATATCAGGTCTGTCAAGGATTTTAAGGGGAACTCCCCCACAAATTCCATTAAAAAATGGCGTGGAGTCCCCCCCCCAAATCCATAACAGACCCTTATCCGAGCACGCAACCTGGCCGGCCACAGGGGAAGAGGGGGGGGGGATGAGAGAGCGGCCCCCCCTCCCTCCTGAACCATACCAGGCCACATGCCCTCAACATGGGGAGGATGTCTCCATGTTGATGGGGACAAGGGCCTCATCCCCACAACCCTTGCCCGGTGGTTGTGGGGGTCTGCGGGCGGGGGGCTTATCGGAATCTGGAAGACCCCTTTAACAAAGGGGCCCCCCAGATCCCGCCCCCCCCTATGTGAAATGGTAATGGGGGACATTGTACCCCTACCATTTCACCTTAAAAAATGGCATTATCTGAAAAATGACACTACACGGTTTTTGACAATTCCTTTATTATTGGTTTTTTTTTTCAACCATCTTCTTCTGCATTGGAGTTTCTTCCTCCATCTTCCTCTTCATCTTCATCTTCCTTCTTGCTTCGGGCTTCTCGTCCGCATCTTGCTTCGGCTTCTTCTTTGTTCTCCCGCTGCTCCGTTTGAATTTGAGTTTCCCGTTGTGTGACGCAAAGTTAGGCAGTTCTCCTCTAGGTCCGCTGCGAGCCGGGGGACCCGCCCCCCTCTGACTGCACGGGGAAAGTACCTGTGAAATCTCTGTGCGTCAGAGGGGGGCGGGGTCGCCGGACCAAGAGGAGAACTGATGAACTGAAGCGTCACACAGCGGGAACCTCCAATTCAAACGGAGCGGCCGGAGAAAGAAGAACCCGGAGCAAGATGCGGACGAGAACACCGAAGGAAGAAGGAAGATGAAGAGGAAGAGGAAGATGGATGAAGAAACACGAAGCGAGAAAAGAAGAAGAAGGAAGAAAGACAAACTAAAAATTAAAGGAATTGTCAAAAACGGACTCTTGTCATTTTTTACATTTTGTACGCTTTCATCGTGAAATGGTAGAGGTACAATGTACCCCTTACCAATTCACATAGGGGGGTGCCGGGATCTAGGGGTCCCCTTTGTTAAAGGGGTCTTCCAGATTCCGATAAGCCCCCCGCCCGCAGACCCCCACAACCACCGGGCAAGGGTTGTGGGGATGAGGCCCTTGTCCCCATCAACATGGGGACATCCTCCCCATGTTGAGGGCATGTGGCCTCGTACAGTTCAGGAGGGAGGGGGGGCCGCTCTCGTCCCCCCCTCTTCCCCTGCGGCCGGCCAGGTTGCGTGCTCGGATAAAGGGTCTGTTGTGGATTTTGGGGGGACTCCACGCCCTTTTTTTTCATGATTTGGGGGTAGAGTTCCCCTTAAAATCCTTGACAGACCTGAAGGGCCTGCAACTCGAATTTGGGGGAACCCCACGTTTTTTTATTTCAGGTACAAATCAGTTTTCAAAGTCTTGCCATTTGCCGGGAGGCAAGAATTCATTTAGAGCCGCGATTGACTTTTCAAAGTTTATAGTCCCAATTCAAAAATGACACTTTGTGCACGGCCAGTACTAACAGCACGGGAAGCAAGCGCCAAGTTACATGCATATTGGCCAACCCCGGCCCCGAACATACAGTGAATGAATGTTTATAGGTTTAATGCTCCTGGACACAGCCATATCAAGTAAGAAAAATGTTACCTACCCGCGATCTACACGTTCGTCTCCTCCGACCTTCTTCCACTCACTGAACGTCGCTTTCAACAATGTTTTTTGGAGTTATATACAGTGACGCTCCGCACGCTTTCCCGCCCCTGACGTTCGTTACACTACTTTCCCCGCCCCTTCTCGCTACTCCTTAATGACGGAGAGTGTAAACATGTCGGCGAATCACCAACATGATGTGGAAAGTGGGGAAGAAAGCAGGCCCCGACACAGAAGGTATAAAGCCACTAACATGAGCTTTGAGGAGATGGTGGAGATGGTCACCATATTGCTCCGGGATGATTACGACGCCAAACATGGGCCCTACAAAAAGCCAAATCAAGTGAAGTCCAAGATCATGGATAAAGTGGTCAAAGCGCTATGGCAGAAATTTGGTGTTCGCAGGTCGCGGGAACAGATCCGGAAACGATGGTCGGACATTAAGTTGCGTGAGCCGGATCAATATAAAAAGATTAAAAATGTCATCAAAAAAAGTAAGTAGATTAACATTAAATGTGATTTTGCCTAATAACGTGGTGTTGCATGTGCTTTTTAAATAATGTATGTATTACAGTGAAAAATGTCATGTTTCATGTTTTTGGCCACACGAATCGATCGTATAAATGGTCGTTCAAACGTTCACTCAATCACAAGCTTTTGCCACAATTCATCATTGTTCGCACGACATTTTATCAATCACAAAATAATAGGCATGTTCGAATGTTTTTAGCAATGTATTCCACCAAAACATCGTTTGGGTGGTATTGAACGAGGATTTCAACGTTGGATTCTTGTGCCCAAGAACATGAAACAGGACATCATGAAATGTTTATGTGAGAAGTAATTATAAACATGTTTGTGTAGTTGTTGGTAATTATATTTGGCTAATGTAACTAGATTCAGTGTACGTTTACAAGAGTATATGCTCAGCAGCTGCTTACACATCTGGACTCATTAGCACAAGTGTGGGCCACAAGAACAACCTTTTGATGGTGTCACACACAGGTGATCCAGTGGATACCTGGTGTGTTTCCATGTGTGAAACATGACCTAAAGAGATTAATCTACCATCTTGGGAAATGGATACAATCATGTGTTCATCTTCTCCAAAATTATCAGTAATACAATTGTAACACACTTCCCAAGAATGATTAATATTCCTCTTTCACGCCTAAATATATTTAGTTACACAAGTCGACCTTTTGGTTATATCTCCTAGGGCTTCAAAGAGCTAAGAGACACGAGGCTGCAAACCCCGCACCACCAACTCAAGACCCACAACTGCAGGATGTGGCAGAAGAGGGAAATGGCAACTCACCAGGTCAGTGTCATACACCACAGCCTCACGTAATAGATGTTTGCCTGTATATTTAGTAAGACATTTTCTTTTCACAACTTAAAGGGACTTTAATGCCTGCGGCAACAGCAACCTTCACCAGAGCCACTGCCCAGATGTTGCTTAAAGAAGTGAGGGTCTGCTCTCGGGAGGTTGAAACCATCAAACACAACCTGGTCCAGATGTACCAAACAAACAAAATGATGGAGAAAAAATTAATAAAAATTGAGCATATTCTTGGGAGTGTTTAAAACTTGTATATATTTTTTTAAAAACATTTTTTTTTTGGGGGGGAAATGTTTTATTTCTATAAAGGGATATTGTTCGTGTTGTACAGTTTTGTACTGAGTTATAAAAAGCAAATATTTTTGAAATTCCTCCAAAAATTGGGGTTATATTTTGATACAAACCTTACCAATTTTATACTCATAAAATTTTTTAAACAGTAAACAATGTGTGGCTTCTTATATCAATGTTGACCCCCCCCAACAAAAATGTGTGTGTTTAGACTCTATAAATGCTTGTAATTTACTTGTTAGGAAAAAACATGGGACTACAACTGCACTAGTATAACCAAGGACAGTGATGGTGAACCTTGGCAACCCAGATGGTTTGGAACTACATTTCTAATGTTGCTCAGGCACTCTGCAGTGTAGTTGAGCATCATGGAAAATGGAGTTGAAAAACATCTGGAGTGGCAAGGTTCACCATCACTGACCTAGAAGAAAGAACAAATACAACAAAAGAAAAGCAAACAAGATGTTTTCAAGATATTATTTTTTATTATGAGCAACATTGATTTAAAACTGATCAGGCATTGCAATGGCCCCTCTACCCATAAAATATTCGACATAGCGTTGCCGCACATCACGGCCGCTTTGGGGGGCCAAGCCTGTAGGGCCAGCTAACTGGGCTGGCAATGGTCCATCCAAACCCTGTGTGCCCTGAAGGTCAAGTGTAGCAAGATAATTTGTGGAGTGTTTGATTAAAAAATTGTGCAGTATGCAACAACACATGACCAAATGGTTCCATTTATACTCCGCCATGTTTATTGCAGTCAGAAAAAGCCGGAAGCGACTGGCCATGATGCCAAAGGCGTTTTCCACCACCCTTCGCCCTCTGGCCAGACGATAATTAAACACCCTCCTCTCAGGGGTGAGGGACCTTTGGGGAAAAGGCCTCATCAAATGTGGTCCAAGCGCAAAAGCCTCATCTGCCAGGAACACAAAAGGGAGGCCATGTTCATTATCTTCAGCAGGTGGCAATGCCAGGTCGCCTGAAAGAAGCCGGTCTGCAAACTCGGTCTGGGCGAAAACACCACCGTCAGACATCCGCCCATTTTTCCCAACATCAACAAATAGGAATTCATAGTTCGCAGACACCACCGCCATGAGCACAATACTGTGGAAGCCTTTGTAATTCCAAAAAAAAGACCCAGAATGGGCTGGTGGCACGATGCGGACGTGCTTGCCGTCAATGGCTCCTCCACAGTTGGGAAAGTTCCACCGCTGAGAAAAATCAGATGCCACATTCTGCCATTCCTGTGGCGTCGATGGTAACTGTGGAGTCAAAGGAAAAAAAAAACAAATATATACTTTACTACCTATACATTGCAAGCATGTTAGCACAAAACACTCTGGGCAAAACATCAGGATAGCATTAATTTGGAAGGAGGATTTTAGAGCGGAGCTACGCAGCCCAAATAATATAAAATAACACAGCAGCTCCAGCTACAGCAGCTGCAGAGGTTTGCTAATTGTACACTTACCTGTCCTGGAGTCCAGCAACGTCCGCAGCAGAGGACGAACAATTGCTCGTCACTCTGCTGCCCCCTCTGCCATCCTTGGTGAGGGAACCAGGAAGAGAAGCCTTGCGGCTTCACTGCCCGGTTCCCAAACGCACATGCACGAGAAGCGCTGCGCAGTTCAGACTGGTCCTCCTGTGTTCTGTGAGACAAGTGTTTCCAAGAACACTACGGGTCTTCTGCGGGAAGTGACTTGGCTCAGGCAGATTTGCCGCAGAGATGACTCCCGGATGTGGGTGAATATACCTGTCTTAAACAGGTATCTTCACCCCCCTCCCCCCTGAAAGGTGTCAATTTTGACACCGGGGGAGGGTTACAATGAGCGGACCCACAAAATTTAGGATGGAGGTGCGCTTGAATAAGATAGAAAAATAAGCAACAAAAACATCACCCACTCTGATGGACCTGAGAAATTCGGAGAGGGTGGAGGGTTTGAGATGAGTTGGGGACATCATATTTAAAATCTATAGTACGATGTAATTTATTTGGGTAGATTAGACAAACTTAAAAAATTAGGGGGGGGGGGGTGGGAATCAGGCAATCTAAGCACTACAATGGAGCGTACAAAACAAAAATGAGGATTGACTAGGCTAGGTGTGTTTGGGCCCAGGATCTAATGCTGGAGATTGCTTGACCAAAAAATATGCATGTAGCCCAAAAACATAGAACATTCAAAGCTTACAACATGCAGGGGGACAAAGGGGACATTCACAGCATATTCAAATCATGGTAATTAGAGACAGTTCAAAATATACTATACATTATCAAGCATAAAAAAACATAGATTGTGATGTTTATAAAGGAGAAAACTTACCTTAAGATAGTCCTCCTGAAGGACCTGGATAATGGCAGAGCAGGTCTCTGGGATAATGACGCCCAGAGCCTGGGGGGAGATGCCTGTCGAGAACTTGAGGTCCTGCAAGCTTCTCCCAGTCGCAAGGTATCGCAACGTGGCGATGAGCCTCTGCTCAGCAGTAATGGCTTCCCGCATAACGGTGTCCTGCCTGGTGATATAGGGGGACACCAAAGCCAAGAGCTGCTGAAAAACGGGGTCAGACATCCTAAGAAAATTCCTGAAATCATCAGGGTTATTCTCCCGGATCTCCCGCAGCAGAGGCATATGACATAATTGGTCCCTCTGGAGCAACCAATTCTTGGTCCATGAACTCCTCCTCACCCTCCTCATGGACCGGATCTGGGACATAGCAACAAGCCCAGCAGCAAGCACAGCACGATCTCGGCGACAAGAACGTACGCGCAACATGGCTTAGAAACGGTCGTCTAATCAGAACGAACTAAAAGAACGCACTGAAGAACAGCAAGGCCTATGAAGAACGAGCTGAAAAACAGTAACGCGCGGACAAGAACGCACTGCAAAAACAGATACGAACTCACTACACGCACTGAAAGCCAGATATGAACCCACAAGCACAAACTGAACTCCCGAAAACGATCTTTAAAGCACGAAGACTGAAAAGCGCGAATCGTCTCTTCCCAAACTTTTACTAACACGCGGAAACACAAAATCAGCAAAAGCAGCCAAAAGGGTGGCGCGAACAGAATGAAACTTCCCCTTTATAGTGCCGTCGTACGTGTTGGACGTCACCGCGCTTTGCTAGATCAGTTTTTTTCACGATCGTGTGTAGGCAAGGCAGAGAAAATCGACGTTTTTTTTCTTGACATGAAAAGCGGTCGTGTGTACGCGGCATAAGAAATACAAAAAAGGAAAAAACAAAAATAAAAATAATCAAAAAAAAGAAAAAACACCCATGTCCCCGGTAGCTCGCGCTCATAAGCGAACACACACGTAAGTCCCGCCCACATATGTAAACGCCGTTCAAACCACACATGTGAGGTATTGCTGCGTGTGTTGAACGAGTGCAACAATTCTAGCACTAGACCTCCTCTGTAATGCCAAAATGGTAACGTGTAAAAAAATTTAAAGCATCGCCTAGGGAGATTTTTAAGTACTGAAGTTTGGTGTTATTCCATGAGTGTGCGCAATTTTAAAACGTGACATGTTAGGTATCTATTTACTCAGCACAACAACATCTTTCACATTATCCCTAAAAATTGGGCTAACTTTAATGTTTTGTGACTTTTTTTTACATTCATGAAACCATTTATTTCCCCAAAAAAAGGCGTTTGAAAAAAAATTCCGCAAATACCGAGCGAGATAAAAATTTGCAATGACCGCCATATTATTCCCTAGGGTGTCTGCTAAAAAAACATATATAATGTTTGGGGTTTTGAAGTAATTTTATAGCCATAAATGTATGATTTTTACATAAAGGAGGGAAGTGCCAGAATAGGCCCAGTGCTGAAGTGGTTAAAATATCAATTTTTTTTTTTTTTTAACTCAGTCTCTTGTATTTATAGAAAAAAAAAACGCAGAGGTGATCAAATAGCACCAAAAGAAAGCTCTATTTGTGTGCCAAAAAATAATACATTTTCATTGGGTTACAGTGTTGTATGAGCGCGCAATTGTCATTCAAAGTGCATCAGCGCTGAAATGTGAAAATTGGTCTGGGCAGGAAGGGGGTTTAAGTGGCCAGTGCGCAAGTGGTTAATATAAGGCTACATGCACACAGACGTTTTTCAAGCCGCTTGTTTGAGCATTTTTTGCAGCTTAAAAACGTCTCTCCATGTTAGCCTATGGCCTCATGGCCACCATGGCTTTTTTGAGCTGTAAATGGCATAGGTGTTTTTAGGCCCCATGTACACGGGACGCTGGTGCAAAGTGTTCAGAACTAAGTTTGAAAGCGGCGTTTAGAAAGGCGCGCTTTGTGGCGTTTGCATGCCGCGTTTTACCAGATTTGCGTCTATACGCGTTTAGTTAGGAAACATGATAAGGAGCCGCCCTAAGCTCCAAAAACAGTATTATTAACGATTTCAGCTATTTTTTGAGACCAGAGTGAGTATCAGCAGCTGAGAGAGCAGCAGTGTAGTTGTATTTAGCGTGTCACTTGCCACGTCACTTGCCCCAAGTTGTGGATTGTCCACTTGCCACGTCAGCTGCCCCAAGTTGTGGATTGTCCACTTGCCACGTCAGCTGCCCCAAGTTGTGGATTGTTCACTTGCCACGTCACCTGCCCCAAGTTGTGGATTGTCCACAATGCAATGGAAGCAATTGCATTATTGTTTTGACATACCGGTATATATATATTTTTAATGGTTTTTCCTCATTTGCCCTAATTTTTGAGTTTATTAATGTAAAAAAATAGGTCACCTTTAAAAACGCTTCTAAACTAAAATGCGTCTAAACGCCGGTATCGCGTCTGAAACGTGGAAATCTTTGGCGACTGAAGGCATTTTTAGGCTTTGTGAAAAACGAGTTTAAACGCAACTGCAGATTTTTTTTTCAAGGCCAAAAACAGTGTTTTGGATGTAATAGAATTCAATGGACCCGCATCCAATACGCAAGTACCGCGAATTTGCGGCAATTTTTTTTTAACCTGCTTATGCCTGGTTGTTAAAGGAAATGTAAAAGAAATAAACATTGCCGGCTCTAAAAAAAAAACAAACAGCGTGGGGTCCCCCCCAGGTCCATACCAGGCCCTTGGGTCTAGTATGGATTCAAAGGGGACCCCCGCCACCAAAATGAAAAAAAATGGTGTGGGGGTCCCCCCAAAATCCATACTAGGCCCTTCAGGTCTGGTATGGATTTTAAGGAGAACCCCCGCCAAACTTAAAAAAAAAATAGCGTGGGGATCCCCCTATAAATCCATACCAGGCCCTTCAGGTCTGGTATGGATTTTAAGGGTAACCCCGCCAAATTTAAAAAAAAAAGTGTGGGGGTCCCCCTAAAAATCCACACCAGACCCTTTATCCGAGCACGCAACCTGGCAGGCCGCAGGGGCAGAGGTGGGGACGAGAGAGTGGCCCCCCCTCCCTCCTGAACCGTACCAGGCCACATGCCCTCAACATGGGGAGGATGTCCCCATGTTGATGGGGACAAGGGCCTCTTCCCAACAACCCTGGCCGTTGGTTGTAGGGGTCTGCGGGTGGGGGGCTTATCGGAATGCGGGAGCCCCCTTTAATAAGGGGGCCCGCAGATCCTGGCCCCCCACCCTATGTGAATGAGTATGGGGTACATCGTACCCCTACCCATTCACCTGGTGGCAAAAAAAGTTAATAAAAAACACAACACAGGTTTTTAAAGTAATTTATTAGGCAGCTCCGGGGGTCTTCCTGCCGGGCGCCCCGCTATCTTCTTCCAGCTCTTTTGCTAGCGGGGTCCCGGGCTTCCTCGCCGTCTTCGGGGGTCTTTCTGCCGGGCGCCCCGCTATCTTCTTCCAGCTCTTTTGCTAGCGGGGTCCCGGGCTTCGCCGTCGCCTTCTTCCGACTTCGGGGGTCTCTTGTTCTGTTCTCCGGTGTCGTCTCCGCGCTCTCCGGTTCTTCTACCGCTCTCCGGTGCCTTTTCCACGATCTCCGGTTCTTCTCCCGCTCTCCGGTGCCTTCTCCACGATCTCCGGTTCTTTCTGCCTTCTGCCGGGCGCCCCGCTATCTTCTGCACAGCCAACCTCCATGTTACAACAATTTGTGATACAGAAACTCCCCTCAGAGCTGTGTGGGAGGAGCTATAGGTCCCTCAGTGTTGCCAAGGAAACCAATGTTTGTTTATGCAGGCTCTAACCACAGGTCACACAGTATTTTCAGCCTCTACTGAATACTTGCCATCCTACAGCGAAGAGCTTTATATTGTGAGAATCACAAGACCCAGACCTACATTTTGATATATAGGAAGGCTCTGAAATATTAAAATTGATGGCACAGTCGCAGTTTAGAAATTGCCCTTTGAATTTGAAGTGTCTAGAGGGGAGTTTCAATGAAAGTCAATGGGTGGCGTGAGTTGCAAACAAATCATCATATTGTGAAAACTGTAAGGACTATGGCTTAGCCGTGGGTTTAAAAATGAGGGAGTGGTGGCAGGTTAGAAATCATGTCCTGATTTTTCAGATTTTGTCAGCTCACACTAGTTTTGCCATTCATTCCTGTGGGACAAATTTTGCCGCAAAAATGACGATATTTTGTGAACGATTTGGCGAAACGTTCCACAAAGTAATAGCACACCATTCGGGAACAATCTGCACGTTTCGGTATATTACTTGTCTATGTAGTGTAAAAACTGTGGGAGGAGTTAGGGTGGTAAAATTTGGCTATAATAAGAATAAGAAGAACTAGAAAAGCTACAATTTCGGGGGAAATTGTGTGACGTGTTCTTGCCTCCACGAGTAGTCTACAACTGGAGTGGGCGGAATAACTGGGTGGAGTGGCTTGAGCAACTGTTGTGTGGTTGGAGTGGCTGGAGTAACTGTGAAAAGTGTTAAAAAGCTAAATATTTTAAAAAGTAGAAATAGTAGAAAAAATGTAAGTCCCATCATTAGCTGAAAGAGTGGAACATTTATTTCAAAAATGTTTTTTTTTTCAAAATGATTTTTGTTTTAAAAAAATATATTTTTTTTAATGATGTTTTTTTCAAAAATATTTATTTTTTTCAAAAATTATTATTATTTTTTTTCACAGTTTTTTTTTAAATGTATTATTTTTATTTTTCAAAAATTACTTTTTATTTTTTCATGGGGGGGGGGGGTCATAAACAGCGGAAAACAGTATCCGTCGTATTACAGTACATAGTAGAGGTACATAGTAATTAATTTACAGATAACAGAATCAAAAAAGAAAGCAAACTTGAACATTAGAAATGCCTTAGAGAAATAAGAGGCGACTAGGGATGAGCTTGGAGTTCGAGTCGAACTCATGTTCGACTCGAACATTGCCTGTTCGCCCGTTCGCCGAACAGCGAACAAATTGGGGTGTTCGCGGCAAATTCGAAAAATCTATGGGAGAAATCTAAAGTGTTAATTATAAAGGCTAATATGCAAGTTATTGTCCTAAAAAGTGTTTGGGGACCGGGGTCCTGCCCCAGGGGACATGTATCAATGCAAAAAGAAGTTTTAAAAACGGCCGTTTTTTCGGGAGCAGTGATTTTAATAATGCTTAAAATGAAAAAATAAAAGTGAAATATTCCTTTAAATTTCATACCTGGGGGGTGTGTATGATATGCATGTGAAGTGGCGCATGTTTCCCGTGCTTAGAACTGTCCCTGCAAAAAATGTCATTTTTGAAAGAAAAAAAGTCTTTTAAAACTGACTCGCGGCTATTAATGAATTGTCGGCTCCCGGCAATACATACAAAAGTCATTGATAAAAAAAAAAAAAGCGTGGGTGTTCCCCAGAATTCAATTACCAGGCCCTTCAGGTCTGGAATGGATATTAAGGGGAACCCCGCCGCAAATAAAAAAAAATTGACGTGGGGTTCCCCCAAATATCCATTCCAGGCCCTTCAGATCTGGCATGGATTTTAAGGGGAACTCCACCCCAAATTTTAAAAAAAAATGGCGTGGAGTCCCCCTAAAAATCCATACCAGACCCCTTATCCGAGCACGCAACCTGGCCGGCCGCAGGGGAAAAGGGGGGGACGAGAGAG
Source organism: Rana muscosa (assembly GCA_029206835.1). Classification (NCBI taxonomy): domain Eukaryota; kingdom Metazoa; phylum Chordata; class Amphibia; order Anura; family Ranidae; genus Rana; species Rana muscosa. Next base: position 5,922,437 of record CM055123.1, on the reverse strand, counting down.
CGGCCCCCCCTCCCTCCTGAACCGTACCAGGCCACATGCCCTCAACATGGGGAGGATGTCCCCATGTTGATGGGGACAAGGGCCTCATCCCCACAACCCTTGCCCGGTGGTTGTGGGGGTCTGCGGGCGGGGGGCTTATCGGAATCTGGAAGACCCCTTTAACAAAGGGGACCCCCAGATCCCGGCCCCCCCCCCTATGTGAATTGGTAAGGGGTACGTTGTACCCCTACCATTTCACGAAGAAAGCGTAAAAAAATGTTTAAAAAAAAACACACAAACACCTTGAAAAAGTACTTTATTAAAAAAAAAAAAAAAAACATTCCAGCGGTGAAATCCAGTGTCCCGCGGCGATCCCGATGTCCAGCGCTGTCCTTCATTGGTTGTGCCTGAGCGGACCTGATGGGGAACTCCCTCTCAGTATTTTAAATGTATAGACCCGCCCCTTCTAAAGTTCCCCATCAGGTCCGCTCCCTCGGTATGTCGGACCCGCCTACGTCATTGGCTTGAGCGGGGAACTTCCTTCACTATGTAAATTTAACTATTTAAATTTACATAGTGAAGGAAGTTCCCCGCTCAAGCCAATGATGTAGGCGGGTCTGACATACCGAGGGGGCGGACCTGATGGGGGACTGCTCTCACTTTGGTAATACATGTATAGACCCGCCCCTTCTCATGTTCCGCATCTGGTCCGCTGAGCGGACCTGATGGGGAACTTTAGAAGGGGCGGGTCTATACATTTAAAATACTGAGAGGGAGTTCCCCATCAGGTCCGCTCAGGCACAACCAATGAAGGACAGCGCTGGACATCGGGATCGCCGTGGGACACTGGATTTCACTGCTGGAAAGTTTTTCAAGGTGTTTGTGTGTTTTTTTAAACATTTTTTTACGCTTTCTTCGTGAAATGGTAGGGGTACAATGTACCCCTTACCAATTCACATAGGGGGGGGCCGGGATCTGGGGGTCCCCTTTGTTAAAGGGGTCTTCCAGATTCCGATAAGCCCCCCGCCCGCAGACCCCCACAACCACCGGGCAAGGGTTGTGGGGATGAGGCCCTTGTCCCCATCAACATGGGGACATCCTCCCCATGTTGAGGGCATGTGGCCTGGTACGGTTCAGGAGGGAGGGGGGGCCGCTCTCTCATCCCCCCCTTTTCCCCTGCGGCCGGCCAGGTTACGTGCTCGGATAAGGGGTCTGGTATGGATTTTTAGGGGGACTCCACGCCATTTTTTTTTAAAATTTGGGGTGGAGTTCCCCTTAAAATCCATGCCAGAGGTGAAGGGCCTGGAATGGATATTTGGGGGAACCCCACGTCAATTTTTTTTTTAATTTGCGGCAGGGTTCCCCTTAATATCCATTCCAGACCTGAAGGGCCTGGTAATTGAATTCTGGGGAACACCCACGCTTTTTTTTTTTTTTTTTTATCAATGACTTTTGTATGTATTGCCGGGAGCCGACAATTCATTAATAGCCGCGAGTCAGTTTTAAAAGACTTTTTTTCTTTCAAAAATGACATTTTTTGCAGGGACAGTTCTAAGCACGGGAAACATGCGCCACTTCACATGCATATCATACACACCCCCCAGGTACGAAATTTAAAGGAATATTTCACTTTTATTTTTTCATTTTAAGCATTATTAAAATCACTGCTCCCGAAAAAACGGCCGTTTTTAAAACTTCTTTTTGCATTGATACATGTCCCCTGGGGCAGGACCCGGTCCCCAAACACTTTTTAGGACAATAACTTGCATATTAGCCTTTATAATTAACACTTTAGATTTCGAACGTTCGAGTCCATTGTATTTAATAGGGTTCTAAAGTTTACACGAACATTTTGTCTGTTCGCAGGTTCTGGTGCGAACCGAACAGGGGGGTGTTCGGCTCATCCCTGGAGGCGACGTGCATTGTCTTTCCCCCCCAGACACCCCAACTGGGAACATACTGTGTCCTGAGGGAAAGCAACACAGCCAACCTCCATGTTACAACAATTTGTGGTTCAGAAACTCCCCTCAGAGCTGTGTGGGAGGAGCTACAATTCCCCTCAGAGCTGTGTGGGAGGAGCTATAGGTCCCTCAGCGTTGCCAAGGAAACCAATGTTTGTTTATGCAGGCTCTAACCACAGGTCACACAGTATTTTCAGACTCTCCTGAATTCTTGCCATTCTTCAAACGGTCGTATTATAAAAAACTATAAATCCTACAGCGAAGAGCTTTAAATTGTGAGAATCACAAGACCCAGACCTACATTTTGATATATAGTATGTCTCTGAAATATTAAAATGAAAGGCACAGTCGCAGTTTAGAAATTGCCCTTCAAATTTGAAGTGGCTATAGGGGAGTTTCAATGAATGTCAATGGGTGGCGTGTGTTGCAAACAAATCATCATACCATGAAAACTGTAAGGACTATGGCTTAGCCGTGGACACGTGTAGTGGCAGCAGGGATAGCTGAACGTTTTGATATAAAATTTGTGTAGGTGGGCTTAAAAATGAGGGAGTGGTGGCAGGTTAGAAATCATGTCCTGATTTTTCAGATTTTGTCAGCTCCCACACTCTAGTTTCGCCATTCATTCCTATGGGACAAATTTCACTGCAAAAACGACGATATTTCGTGAACGATTTGGCGAAACGTTCCACAAAGTAATAGCACACCAATCGGAAACAATCCGCACGTTTCGGTATATTACTTGTCTATGTAGTGTAAAAACTGTGGGAGGAGTTAGGATGGTAAAATTTGGCTATAATAAGAATAATAATATATATGTGAGATAACAATAAGTGCTCTTGCTTTGCAAGAACACTTAATAATAATATATATATGTGAGATAACAATAAGTGCTCTTGCTATGCAAGAACACTTAATAATAATATATATATGAGATAACATTAAGTGCTCTTGCTTTGCAAGAACACTTAACCACTTGACGACCGCCCACTGTAAATATACGTCGGCAGAATGGCACGGACAGGCATAATCACGTACCTGTACGTGACTGCCTTCGTATGGGTGGGGGGTCCAATCGGACCCCCCTCCGGTACAGTGGGCGGCCGGGATCGCTTCGGGAGCGATCCGTGATGAGGGGGCCACCATTCGATTCTGGCCACCCCCTCGCGATCGCTCCCGGCGAATCAAATGCTTCCTCTGCCTGTGTAATGTTCACACAGGCAGGAGGAAGTGATGTCATCCTTCATGCGGCGCTCACATATACCGAGCGCCGCATGAGAGAAGACACACAGGTTAGTGCACATAACAGCACACTGACACCACACACATAGGTACATAAATCGCCCCCCCAGATCACCCCCCAGCCCCCAGTCAGTGTCACTGATTGCAGTGACCATTTATTTACTGATCACTGCAATCAGTGACATTTGTGACTGTAAAAGTGTCACTACAGTTAGTGTTAGGTCCAGTGTAGCCCCCTAAACCCCCCTAATAAAGTTTTAACCCCTTGATCGCCCCCCAGGTAACCCTTTCACCCCCTAGCACCGCCGTCACTAAGCGATCGTTTTTCTGATCGCTGTTTTAGTGTCGGTGATGCCGATCGGTAGCCAGTTATTTTTTTTAGGTTCGCCGCAGGTTTTTATAGCGTCGGGTACCCCCATATATTACCTAATAAAGGTTTAACCCCTTGATCGCCCCCCCAGGTAACCCTTTCACCCCCTAGCACCACTGTCACTAAGCAATCGTTTTTCTGATTGCTGTTTTAGTGTCAGTGATGCCGATAGGTAGCCAGTTATTTTTTTTAGGTTCGCCGCAGGTTTTTTAGCGTCGGGCACCCCCATATATTACCTAATAAAGGTTTAACCCCTTGATCGCCCCCCCAGGTAACCCTTTCACCCCCTAACACAGCTGTCACTAAGCGATCGTTTTTCTGATCGCTGTTTTAGTGTTGGTGATGCCGATAGGTATCCAGTTATTTTTTTAGGTTCGCCGCAGGTTTTTATAGCGTCGGGTACCCCCATATATTACCTAAAGGTTTACCCCTTGATCGCCCCCCCAGGTAACCCTTTCACCCCATTTTGCCAGTGTCACTAAGCGATCGTTTTTCTGATCGTTGTCTTAGTGTCGGTGATGCCGATAGGTAGTCAGTTATTTTTTTTAGGTTCGCCGCAGGTTTTTATAGCGTTGGGTACCCCCATATATTACCTTATAAAGGTTTAACCCCTTGATCGCCCCCCCAGGTAACCCTTTCACCCCCTAGCACCGCTGTCACTAAGCAATAGTTTTTCTGATCGCTGTTTTAGTGTCGGTGATGCCGATAGGTAGCCAGTTATTTTTTTTAGGTTTGCCGCAGGTTTTTATAGCGTCGGGTACCCCCATATATTACCTAAAGGTTTAACCCCTTTATCGCCCCCCAGGTAACCCTTTCACCCCATTTTGCTAGTGTCACTAAGCGATCGTTTTTCTGATCGCTGTCTTAGTGTCGGTGATGCCGATAGGTAGCCAGTTATTTTTTTTAGGTTTGCCGCAGGTTTTTATAGCGTCGGGTACCCCCACATATTACCCAATAAAGGTTTAACCCCTTGATCGCCCCCCCCCCCCCCCAGGTAACCCTTCACCCCCTAGCACCGCTGTCACTAAGCGATCGTTTTTCTGATCGCTGTCTTAGTGTCGGTGATGCCGATAGGTAGCCAGTTATTTTTTTTAGGTTCGCCGCAGGTTTTTATAGTGTCGGGTACCCCCATATATTACCTAATAAAGGTTTAACCCCTTGATCGCCCCCCCAGGTAACCCTTTCACCCCCTTTTGCCAGTGTCACTAAGCGATCGTTTTTCTGATCGCTGTCTTTGTGTCGGTGATGCCGATAGGTAGCCAGTTATTTTTTTTAGGTTTGCCGCAGGTTTTTGTAGCGTCGGGTACCCCCATATATTACCTAATAAAGTTTTAACCCCCTGATTGCCCCTAGTTAACCCTTTCACCAGTGATTAACATATAAGTGTTACGAGTGACGCTGGTTAGTTAGTTTGCTTTTTATAGTGTCAGGGCACCCGCCGTATATAACCCAATAAAGGTTTAACCCCCTGATCACCCGGCGGGTGATATCAATTAGGTTTTAGCATCAGAGAGGGTCTGCGTCACACCCCAGGCAGCGTCAGGTTAGTGCCAGTAATGCTAACACCCACGCGTGAAGCATACACCTCCCTTAGTGGTATAGTATCTGAACAGATCAATATCTGATCAGATCTATACTAGCGTCCCCAGCAATTTAGGGTTCCCAAAAACGCAGTGTTAGCGGGATCAGCCCAGATACCTGCTAGCACTTGCGTTTTGCCCCTCCGTCCAGCCCAGGCCACCCAAGTGCAGTATCAATCGATCACTGTCACTTACAAAACACAACACACATAACTGCAGCGTTCGCAGAGACAGGCCTGATCCCTGCGACTCCAGTGCTGTAGGAGGTGATTTCACCGCCACAGTTAAAAAAAAAAAGCATATATGCCGAAGCATTGGGGCAGCAGGGGCGGAGGAGCGGAGGAGCGATTTTGCTCCTAATGCCGCGTACATACGGTCGAAATTCCGACAGAGGCATGCCAGTGGAAAAGTCCGACCATGTGTGTGCGGCATAACTTTTGCGGGAGGATGCCCCCATGCTTCGGCATATATAAATGGTGCATGTATGCCCATCATTAGAAGTGGGTGGATGAAGGGCGGTATTCTAATGGTGGGCATACCCACCGATCAATCTCTTTTTTCGTTCAGCCAACAGGCTGCATGAAAAAAAGATTACAATACATGTCCAACAAGGACCAGCATGTTGCTGGACTTTGAATGGTTATACCAGATTGATTCCTGTGGGTTTAGGTATCATCTTGGTATCATTCTTTTCAGCCAGCGGCCGGCTTTCATGTAAAAGCAATCCTAGTTGCTAATTAGCCTCTGAACTGCTTTTACAAGCAGTGGGAGGGAATGTCCCCCCTCCCGGATATAAAAAGCGCCATTGGGAAATTGGGAAAGCATTTTATCACACCGATCTTGGTGTGGTCAGATGCTTTGAGGGCAGAGGAAAGATCTAGGGTCTAATAGACCCCAGTTTTTTTTAAAAAGAGTACCTGTCACTACCTATTGCTATCATAAGGGATATTTACATTCCCTGAGATAACAATAAAAATGATTAAAAAAAAATATATGGAAGGAACAGTTTAAAAATAAAAGAAAAAAGAAAAATTAATAATAAAAAAAAAGAAAAGAAAAGCACCCCTGTCCTGCCCTGCTCTTGCGCAATGGCGAACGCAAGCGTCGGTCTGGCATCATATGTAAACAGCAATTGCACCATGCATGTGAGGTATCACCGCGAAGGTCAGATCGAGCGCAGTAATTTTAGAAGTAGACCTGTAACCTGTAAAGGCTTTTAAAGGCTTTTAAAAATGTATGTAGTTTATCGCCAATGCGCGTTTGTGCAAAATTTTAAAGCATGTCATGTTTGGTATCTATGTTCTCGGCCTAAGATCATCTTTTTTATTTCATCAAACGTTTGGGCAATATAGTGTGTTTTAGTGCATTAAAATTAAAAAAAGTGTATTTTTTCCCCAAAAAATGCGTTTGAAAAATCGCTGCGCAAATACTGTGTGGAAAAAAAAATGCAACACCCACCATTTTAATCTGTAGGGCCTTTGCTTTAAAAAAATATATAATGTTTGGGGGTTCAACATAATTTTCTTGCAAAAAAAAAATGTTTTCATGTAAACAAAAAGTGTCAGAAAGGGCTTTGTCTATAAGTGGTTAGAAGAGTGGATGTAAGCTTCCTAATGTTGTGTATAAAATGCCAGAACAGTTCAAAACCCCCCCAAATGACCCCATTTTGGAAAATAGACACCCCAAGCTATATACTGAGAGGCACGTCGAGTCCATTGAATATTTTATATGTTGACACAAGTTGCGGAAAAAAGACAATTTATTTATTTATTTATTTTTGCACAAAGTGGTCACTAAATTATATATTGCTCAAACATGCCATGGGCATATGTGGAATTACACCCCAAAATACATTCTGTTGCTTCTCCTGAGTACGGGGATACCACATATGTGAGACTTTTTGGGAGCCTAGCCGCGTACGGGACCCCAAAAACCGAGCACCGCCTTCAGGCTTTCTAAGGGTGTACATTTTTGATTTCACTCCTCACTGCCTATCACAGTTTCGGAGGCCATGGAATGCCCAGATGGCACAACCCCCCCCCCCCCAAATGACCCCATGTTGGAAAGTAGACACCCCAAGCTATTTGCTGAGAGGTATGGTGAGTATTTTGCAGATCTCGCTTTTTGTCACAAAGTTTTGAAAATTGAAAAAAAAATATATATATATTTTCTTTCTTCATTTTCAAAAACAAATGAGAGCTGTAAAATACTCACCATGCCTCTCAGTAAATAGCTTGGGGTGTCTACTTTCCAAAATGAGGTCATTTGGGAGGTTTTGTGCTATTTTGGCATTTTATGGCCTTCAAAACTGTGATAGGTAGTGAGGAGTGAAATCAAAAATTTGCGCCCTTAGAAATCCTGAAGGCGGTGCTTGGTTTTCGGGGGCCCGTACGCAGCTAGGCTCCCAAAAAAGTCCCACACATGTGGTATCCCCGTACTCAGGAGAAGCAGCAAAATTTATTTTGGGGTGCAATTCCACATATAACCATGGCATGTGTGAGCAATATATCATTTAGTGACAACTTTTTGTAATTTTTTTTTTGTCATTATTCAATCACTTGGGTAAAAAAATACAAATATTCAATGGGCTCAACATGCCTCTCAGCAATTTCCTTGGGATGTCTACTTTCCAAAAAGGGGTCATTTGGGGGGGGGGTTGTACTGCCCTGCCATTTTAGCACCTCAAGAAATGAGATAGGCAGTCATAAATTAAAAGCTGTGTAAATTCCAGAAAATGTACCCTAGTTTGTAGACGCTATAACTTTTGCGCAAACCAATAAATATACGCTTATTGACATTTTTTTTACTAAAGACATGTGGCTGAATACATTTGGCCTAAATGTATGACTAAAATTGAGTTTATTCGATTTTTCTTATAACAAAAAGTAGAAAATATCATTTTTTTTCAAAATTTTCAGTCTTTTTCCGTTTATATCCCAAAAAATAAAAATCGCAGAGGCAATCAAATACCATTAAAAGAAAGCTCTATTTGTGGGAAGAAAAGGACGCAAATTTAGTTTCAGTACAACATTGCATGTCCGCACAATTTCCAGTTAAAGCAGCGCAGTGCAAAATTCTGAAAACACCTCTGGTCCTTTAGCTACAAAATGGTCCGGGGCTTAAGTGGTTAATAACTAGAAAAGCTACAATTTCTGGGGAAATTGTGTGACATGTTCTTGCCTCCACCAGCAGTCTACAACTGGAGTGGGCGGAGTAACTGGGTGGAGTGGCTTGAGCAACGGTTGTGTGTTTGGAGTGGCTGGAGTAACTGTGAAAAGTGTTAAAAAGCTTAATATATTAAAAAGTAGAAATAGTAGAAAAAAATGAAGAAGTCCCATCATTAGCTGAAAGAGCAGAACATTTAAAAAAAACAATTTTTCAAAAATTATAATTTTTAAAATTTTTAAATGATTTAAAAAAATTAATAAATTCAATTTTCTTTTTAAAAAAATGTTTACTCTTTCGTCCATGGACCGACACAGCTTCTCTATTGACAAAGTGGGTATTATCCGTTAATTAGGAGTGACTAGGCAGAAAAACTTGTAAAAAGTGTTGCATCACACCTTCTACAGTACCTCCCAGGGGGCGGACCCTCTGGGTATAACCTCTCAGTCTGCATCTCGCAGATCAGTTTTTTTCTGTCTAGCAAGGAGTAGGACATGGCTCCCTTCGGGCCCATTGGTCCGGGGGAAAAAAAAAAAATTTTTTATTTTTTGCTACATTTGTTGTTTCCTGCGATCTTCGATCAACTGCCGACTGGGTGACAGGCTGGATCCTCGATCCTTGTAGTCTCCCCAGTTTCGGCCATCGAGCGTGTGCAGACCCTAGCTACGCGCTGGGTTTTCCACGACATGCCCGTCGCTCCACGGGTGGCCGGTGAGCCTACGCGGAACAATTTCTGGGGAAATTGTGTGACGTGTTCTTGCCTCCACCAGTAGTCTACAACTGGAGTGGGCGGAGTAACTGGGTGGAGTGGCTTGAGCAACTGTTGTGTGGTTGGAGTGGCTGGAGTAACTGTGAAAAGTGTTAAAAAGCTTAATATTTTAAAAAGTAGAAATAGTAGAAAAAAATTGAAGAAGTCCCATCATTAGTTGAAAGAGCGGAAACAATTTTTTCAAAAATGTTTTTTTTTTTTTTCAAAATGATTTTTGTTTTCAAAAAATATATATTTTTTTAAATGATGATTTTTTCAAAAATATTTTTTTTTTCAAAAATTATTATATATATTTTTTTCTATTTTTTTTTCAATTTATTATTTTTATTTTTCAAAAATTACTTTTTATTTTTTCATAAACAGCGGAAAACATTATCCGTCGTATTACAGTACATAGTAGAGGTACATAGTAATTCATTTACAGATAACAGAATCAAAAGAGTAAGCAAAGTTGAACATTAGAAATGCCTTAGAGAAATAAGAGGCGACGTGCATTGGCTTTCCCTCCAGACACCCTGTAACGGCACCCCAAGTATGAAAGGGGTTAACACCGTTAGGATATTCCCTTTCCAACCACACGACAGCCACCAGACACTCCAACCAGCTGAATAAGACCCCATAGGAATGGTTCTCCCCCCAGATACGAGACAACGCTCTGTATTCAAGTTCCAAAACAGGGAATGACTTTATTTTCAAAACACATGGTAACACATTTCTCTTCAAAACCCTCCCCTCCCATCCTTTGGGGAACAGGGCAGGTTAAACTGTCCAATGACAATGGTAATACAGGTCAGGTGTGTTCAAACTTCTCCTTTGATAAACAGTCTTAGGCAGGAGGGGTGATTTCCCCCCCCCCCTCCTCACAGAAGACACTTCAACATCCCATAATATGCAGCCAGACGGTTGACCAGCTCCAATCCACATTGTCACAGTAGCAGACTTAATTCATAATAGACAATAGAATGCAAATAACCTTAACTCCTCACCGCAATGATTACACCCCCCCCCCCCCTCACAGTACACATTCAATCTAGATACAATGTATGTGCAGCTTGAATATGGCCATCATAGGCCATATTGGGGTTTTCATTCACCCTGTGCCCCTAATAGAGACACAGGGTGATTGACACATAAGAGCCATTGGGGGAGCTGAAGCAAGGGTATCTCATACTTTCTAAGCGATTCTGAGTCCCCCGGGCCTTCCCGTTACACACCCCAACTGGGAACATACTGTGTCCTGAGGGAAAGACAACACAGCCAACCTCCATGTTACAACAATTTGTGATTCAGAAACTCCACTCAGAGCTGTGTGGGAGGAGCTATAGGTCCCTCAGCGTTGCCAAGGAAACCAATGTTTGTTTATGCAGCCTCTAACCACAGGTCACAGTATTTTCAGCCTCTCCTGAATTTTTGCCATTCTTCAAACGGTCGTATTTTAAAAACTATAAATCCTACAGCGAAGAGCTTTATATTGTGAGAATCACAAGACCCAGACCTACATTTTGATATATAGTATGTCTCTGAAATATTAAAATTAAAGGCACAGTCGCAGTTTAGAAATTGCCCTTCAAATTTGAAGTGGCTATAGGGGAGTTTCAATGAATGTCAATGGGTGGCGTGAGTTGCAAACAAATCATCATACCGTGAAAACTGTAAGGACTATGGCTTAGCCGTGGACACGTGTAGTGGCAGCAGGGATAGCTGAACGTTTTGATATAAAATTTGTGTAGGTGGGCTTAAAAATGAGGGAGTGGTGGCAGGTTAGAAAACATGTCCTGATTTTTCAGATTTTGTCAGCTCACACTCTAGTTTCGCCATTCATTCCTATGGGACAAATTTCGCCGCAAAAACGACGATATTTCGTGAATGATTTGGCGAAACGTTCCACAAAGTAATAGCACACCATTCAGGAACAATCCGCACGTTTCGGTATATTACTTGTCTATGTAGTGTAAAAACTGTGGGAGGAGTTAGGGTGGTAAAATTTGGCTATAATAAGAATAATAATAATATATATGTGAGATAACAATAAGTGCTCTTGCTATGCAATAACACTTAATAATAATAATAATAATAATAAACGCCGGACCGAGCTGCGTGTTTTGACGTCATCCCCTCACTGCTCGATCTCCGTAGGACGGGTTTGCTCGTTGGTGTCCGGCCGGCACCTCGGGCTTAAGGCTGTACTTACTCTACTGAATTGTAAGTGTTTTATCTATATTTTACCCAATAAACCCTAAGATTTTACACCAGCGAGGCATCCTTCTCCTCTTTTGCATGTCACATTGCGGCCAAACTGCTTTTTTACTGTGGGAAGCGCTGATTGAAGAGGTGGCCATAGGAGTCATTACTATCCAGCTGGGATTGCCTTTATGCGATTTCAGGTCCTCCGTAATAGAGGACCAATCAGTTCTGGTAAGCTGCTGACTTACTTATGGTGGTGGATGTCACTCCTGTCTTCAGACAACACGTTGGAGATTTGGAATTTGTCTTGTGCACGGGTGTTTATTACAGCATATATTTGGACCTTAAACAGATTTTCTGCACTTATGGACTGATGCTTAGTGTGTCACACCTTGTTAGACACTATATGCATGTTTGTTTATTTTTCGTGTGCATGGTGTTAATTAATTCATTCACTTTTTTGGCATATGTTTTTCATGTTTTAGGTTCATTATCACATATCAGTTCAGGCGATACCAATAGGAGATCTATGCACTGTATATATGTTTGTGGAATAATCATGACCAAATATTTTTTGCCCACTTAATTTAGGTTTAAGTTTAGCGCTATTATATATATTTCTTTTTGTGTTTTTCACTGATTATGTTTTCAGGTTAGTAGCTGCATAGAACTGGAACCGAGGCAATCTGGTGTCAGCCACCAATTGCCATTTCCTAATCCTGAGCGCAATTTCTGCTTCCTTTTTTTCACAATAATATATATGTGAGATAACAATAAGTGCTCTTGCTATGCAAGAACACTTAATAATATATATGTGAGATAAGAATAAGTTCTCTTGCTATGCAAGAACACTTAACTAGAAAAGCTACAATTTCTGGGGAAATTGTGTGACGTGTTCTTGCCTCCACCAGTAGTCTACAACTGGAGTGGGCGGAGTAACTGGGTGGAGTGACTTGAGCAACTGTTGTGTAGTTGTAGTGCCTGGAGTAACTGTGAAAAGTGTTAAAAAGCTTACTATTTTAAAAAGTAGAAATAGTAGAAAAAAATTTAAGAAGTCCCATCATTAGTTGAAAGAGCGGAACAATTTTTTCAAAAATGTTTTTTTTTTTTCAAAATGATTATTTTTTTCAAAATATATATATATTTTTTTAAATGATGTTTTTTTCAAAAATCTTTATTTTGTATTTATTTTTCAAAAATTACTTTTTATTTTTTCATGGGGGGGGGGGTCATAAACAGCGGAAAACAGTATCCGTCGTATTACAGTACATAGTAGAGGTACATAGTAATTAATTTACAGATAACAGAATCAAAAGAGTAAGCAAAGTTGAACATTAGAAATTCCTTAGAGAAATAAGAGACGATGTGCATTGTCTTTCCCCCCCAGACACCCCAACTGGGAACATACTGTGTCCTGAGGGAAAGACAACACAGCCAACCTCCATGTTACAACAATTTGTGATACAGAAACTCCTCTCTGAGCAGGTTAGAAATCATGTCCTGGTTTTTCAGATTTTGTCAGCTCACACTCTAGTTTCGCCATTCATTCCTATGGGACAAATTTTGCTGCAAAAACGACGATATTTCGTGAACGATCCGGCGAAACCTTCCACAAAGTAATAACACACCATTCGGGAACAATCCACACGTTTCGGTATATTACTTGTCTATGTAGTGTAAAAAGTGTGGGAGGAGTTAGGGTGGTAAAATTTGGCTATAATAAGAATAATAATATATATGTGAGATAACAATAAGTGCTCTTGCTATGCAAGAACACTTAACTAGAAAAGCTACAATTTCTGGGGAAATTGTGTTACGTGTTCTTGCCTCCACCAGTAGTCTACAACTGGAGTGGGCGGAGTAACTGGGTGGAGTGGCTTGAGCAACTGTTGTGTGGTTGGAGTGGCTGGAGTAACTGTGAAAAGTGTTAACAAGCTTAATATTTTAAAAAGTAGAAATAGTAGGAAAAAAATTAAGAAGTCCCATCATTAGCTGAAAGAGCGGAACATTTTTTTTTTAAATTGTATTTATTTTTTTCAAAAAATTATCATTTTTTTAATTTAAAAATGATTTTTTTTCAACATTTTTTTTTCATTTTTTTTTCTCAAAAATGTTTTTTTTTCTTTAAAAAAATTGGATTTTTGTACTCACCGTAAAATCCATTTCTCTGACGTCCATGGACAGCTAGATACTGTAAACGTGTGGGTATATGTCCCTGCTCGCAGGAGAAGATCTAGGCAGAATGTTAGATGTCAGAAACATTCTAGAACAAACCAGAGCTGAACAGCTCCGCCCAGGGGGGCGGTCCCTCCGGACATTACCCTCCCACCTGCAGTCAGCAGACCTCAGTTCGTAACAAAGCAGTACAAACCTTAAAAGGAAGGGTGGGTGCTGTGTCAGTCCATGGACGTCAGAGAAATGGATTTTACGGTGAGTACAAAAATCCTATTTTCTCTTATCATCCATGGACGGACACAGCTGGATACTGTAAACGTGTGGGATGTCCCAAAGCAGTATCAGAAGGGTGAGAGCAGTAGTAAAGGAACAACCAAAACTTCACTCCAAACAAGCAGAGCTCCTCAACAAAGGAATTGCAACATTAAACAGCGGCCTGCAATGCTTTGCGGCCGAAGGGAGCGTCCAAAGATGCAGCCACATCAACCTTATAAAATCTTGAAAAGGTATGAAAGGACGACCAGGTCATCGCCTTGCACACTTGTGCAACCGACGCTTGATGTCGGAAGGCCCTGGAAGCACCAATTGCCTTAGTGGAATGCGCCGCAACCGGAAAGGGAGGCGCCCGCCCCTTAAGGGCATAGGCCTGTATGACGGTCTGCCTGATCCACCTGGAGACGGTGGCAGACGACACCGCTCGGCCCTGTTTTGGACCAGACACAGACTTCCGAATGGAAACAGTAGCAGACAGGTACACTCGTAAGTCTTGTACCCATCTTAATGTATGAAGCGCAAACTCTCAGGGATGCGATGGGTGAGGACACAAGGACGGAAGAACAATGTCCTTCTTAAGGTGAAAGGCCGAGACCATCCTTAGAAAAGAAGGATGGTCATGGGCGCAACACCGCCATATCCTTATGGAGGACCAAGTAAGGCGACTTGCAGGACAAGGCCGCCAACTCAGACACCCGTCTAAATGAAACAATGGCCACTAAGAAGGCCACCTTCCGGGACAAGGTCAAGAGAGGAATTTCTCTGATATTCTCAAAGGGATGTTCTTGGAGAACCGAGATGCATCAAATTCAGATCCCAAGTAGGGAGAGGAGGCTTGACAGGGGGGATCACATGGCGAACCCCCTGCACAAAAGGTGCTAATCAAGGTATGGCCCGGTAGCGGTCATTGAAAAAGACAGCCCGGGCCGAAATCCGACCCTCAAAAAAGGTATGCAAGGCCAGCTTTTGGGTCACACCACGCTGTAAGAACAGCAAAATCCTGGGAACGGAATACATCCAAGGACGCCACTCAGGTACCTATAGCTTACATAGCTTACATAGCGATGTAAGCCTTCCAGGTACGGTGAGATATCTTTCTGGAGGAAGATTCCCGTGTCAACAACATCGAAGAAATGACCGAATACGAGAGAACTCGGTCCTTCAGCACCTGGCTTTAAACAGCCATGCCAAAAAGCCAAGGACTGTAAAGCAGGATGAAGTATGGGATCATGAGACAGAAGGTCCACCCCAATAGGCAGTCGCCAGGAACGTCTGCGACTAGCCGAAGTAGATCGGCGTACCAATGTCGCTGTTCCGGAGCAATAAGGATCACTGGAATGGCCTCAGCACCGACTCTGCGAAGCCGGCGAGGCAACAACAGTAGCGGAGGGTAAGCATATATCAGGCGATACTGCCCCCACGGCTTCCAACGCGTCTGACGTGTCCGCCCAGGGGTCCCTGGACCTGACCACGATCTTGCCACCTTGCAAGTGAGTCGAGAGGCCATAAGGTCCACTTCCGGTGCCCCACCTCCGGTAAAGGAGGTGGAAACACCTCTGGATGCAAGGACCCTTCCCCTGCAATGCACACGGCCGACAGGACCGTCTTGCAGCGGGATGTATGAAAATCCCAAAGAGACTCCGCAATGTATCGGAGAAGGGAGACCCCGGTTTACAGGGTGCCAATAAAGGCAACTTGACGGAACTTCCCTAGAAACTCGGTCAGAGGACTAGTACCTCAGCCTCCACAGGTGGCGCAAACCCACCCAGGGCACAGAGACCCTAAAGGCTAAAGCAGTTGCAGTGCACCTGCTAGACGACTGATGGATGAAGCAGAGGCTTTTGCCCAGTCATTGAGCTACAAAAAACGCCAGAGACGCAGCCACTAACGGGCGTAACGCTAACCTCAGCCTGGCGAACACAGTCCAAGCCAGCGCTTCTGATCACCACTGAAAGCAGGTGGAAAGTGATACCTCTGAAACCAGGGATCCTGTGACAATGCTCCATCCAGCAGCTACCCATGGATAAGTGCTGATTGTACAAACACATAGTTTATACTATGTATTGCGTCAAACGCGCAAATAGAGTGTGGGAGGAAACCCACCCAGCCACAAAGAGCATAATACCACCACATGCGGCGTATGTAGTTTAGTATGTGTGGTGTGACAGCAGGAAGGTAAAGTCACCTGGTTGCATCCAGGGGGGTAGGTATATTTCTCCCAGATTCAGGCTTTATGCCGACTTATACAACTAGGGAGAGAGTTGATGAAGCCCAGCTGAGGCTAGTGGGCTCATGGATGATTCATACCTCTAGGGAGAGTGCTGGGCGTCGTGCAGGCAGGGAGTTGATGAGACCAGCTGAAGCTTGTCAGCTCGTTTAAGGCCTCTATAAAAACTCCCAGCTTCATTAGGTGTTTGCTCATGCCTGGAACCAGACCTGTGTGGACTGTCTAGGGAGAGTGAACCCCTGTGCGGTGAGACAAAGCCTGTGTGGCTATTTGTTTGGACATTTACTAAACCAGGGACTTAGGGACTAGGACAGCACCAGGCTGATCCCAGTTGTTAGTTAGGGAAACCTGCATGTTTAGTCAGAGGTCAAGCTGACCAGGATTTATTTTGTTTATGTTTCTTTTTGCTTTGCTGTGTTTTTGTCACTGTAAATAGAGAAATAAACCGCACCTTTTGATCTTGAAAACCACAACCTCCGTCTGCTGGGCCTGTTTTTGTGTGGGGAGCCCATCCAGGGGGTCACACACACCCGCTACCGAGTTAACCCCCTCACAGTTGGTGGAGAACCAGTGGCAGTTTTTTTTTAAGCCAGCATGGAGGAGATACTGAAACAGCTGGCTCTAGCAAATGCCAATCAACAGCAGACAAATGCAGGTTTGCAAAAGAGCTTCGCAGCCCAGCAACAAGCCCAGCAGCAATCTGAGGCCCGCTTCATAGACCTGTTGCAGAAGCAAGAGCAGAGACTACAACAACAGATGGAAGCAGTAATGCAGCAACGTCCGCAGACCAGTGAGGAAAGCCGTCCCACTAATACCGCGTCCTTTGGGGTGAGTCATTTATTGACAAAAATGACTGGAGAGGATGATCCAGAGGTATTTTTGACCACATTTGAAAGGACTGCTGAAAGAGAAAAGTGGCCTGAGGAGCAGTGGGCTGGACTGGTGGCTCCTCTGTTAACTGGTGAATCGCAGAAAGCTTACTATGACCTAGAGCCTGACCAAGCAAAAGACTATGGGATGCTAAAAGCTGAAATATTGGCAAGGCTGGGTGTCACCCTGGCTGTCCGGGCTCAGCGTGTGCATAACTGGACTTTCCAGCTTGGAAAACCCCCCAGGTCTCAAATGTATGATCTCATTCACCTGAGCAGGAAGTGGCTACAGCCAGAGACTTTGTCCGCACCGGAGATTGTGGAACGTGTTGTGATGGATCGTTTCTTGAGAGCTCTTCCTACCGCCATTCAAAAGTGGGTAAGCCATGGAGACCCAGAAACGGCCGGTAAACTTGTGGATCGTGTAGAGAGATACTTGGCTGCAGAGAACCTGACGGCCTCTTCCAGAGACTCTCGGACTTTCCACCCTAAGACCAGACCATCCCCAGGGGCGGATAAGATGATTCCAAGGGGTGAGGGTGGAGAGAGTGAGAGGGTGGGAGCTCTGCCCAGGGTTTGGCGAGAACAGCCTGGGAAGTCGGGGGCTCAAGAGGCAGCCAAAAGGATTGTTTGCTACCGCTGCCGGCAAGCGGGACATATTGCAGCAAATTGCCCGGTTGTGGAGGAACCCATGCAATGTGACTTTCTGACGGACAGACGTCAGTCGCTGTGTGCGACAGTCGCATGCACTGCCATTCGGGGAACTGAGAAACATTTATGCAAAATGTGTATTAATGGTAGAAATGTTGTGGTATTACTGGATTCAGGTAGCCTTGTGACCCTGATAAAGGCTGAATTAGTTAAAACAGAGGTCTCTGGGAATAGCAAGGTAGCTGTTATTTGTGTGCATGGGGACACCCGAGAGTATCCAGTGACTACAGTGTGTTTCAAGACCCCCAAAGGTACCCTCTCTCATCCAGTGGGGTTAGTATCTCAATTACCGCATGATGCCATTGTGGGAAGGGATTTTCCGAAGTTCTGGGAACTGTGGGATGATCCTGAGCCCCCCACTGGTGCCCCTATGTACCAGGAAGGTGATAGCCAGAACTCCTCTGAGAGTGGTGAGGACTCTCCAGAATTTCCCTTGTCAGTATTGGCAGGCGAGACTCAAGAAACTGGAGAGGAGCCCACCTCCTCAGACGAAAACCTACCGTCTGTGGAGTTTTCTGATCTTGAGGTTCACAGGGAAAATTTTGCCACAGAACAGTTAAAAGACCCCGCCCTAATAAAGGCACGGGAAAACGTAGTGGAAATAGATGGCGAGTTAGTGAACCCAGATAATACCTGCACTTACCCATACTTCAGCGTAGAGAAGGACCTACTGTATCGGGTGGCAAAAAGGGCAGAAGAAACCGTTGAGCAGCTTGTGGTGCCCAAACCTTACAGGAAGTTGGTGTTGGAGTTGGCCCATGGGCACATTCTTGGAGGTCATCTGGGGACAGAGAAAACCCGAGAGAGGGTATTACAGAGATTCTATTGGCCTGGGGTGATGAAGGACATAGAAAATTATTGTTCCTCCTGCCCTGTGTGTCAGAGGTCGGCCCCGATGCCACATTTCCGTAGCCCGCTGGTCCCTCTACCCATCATTGAGGTCCCGTTTGAGAGGATCGCAATGGATTTGGTAGGTCCTATAATCAAGTCCGCTAGGGGGCACCAGTACATATTAGTTATAATGGACTATGCCACCCGTTATCCAGAAGCGATCCCTCTCCGAAATACCTCGGCCAAAACCATAGCCAAAGAGCTATCTCTTGTTTTTAGCCGGGTGGGTATTTGTAAAGAACTGCTTACGGACCAAGGTACACCCTTTATGTCCCGGGTTATGAAAGAGCTGTGTAAATTGTTCAAAGTGACGCAATTGCGTACGTCTGTGTATCACCCCCAAACCGATGGGCTGGTTGAAAGATTCAACAAAACCCTAAAACAAATGTTGAAGAAAGTGGTGGATAGAGATGGAAAGGATTGGGACTGTCTACTTCCTTATCTGATGTTTGCTATTAGGGAGGTGCCCCAATCCTCTACGGGATTCTCCCCCTTTGAGTTACTGTATGGGAGACACCCAAGAGGGCTGTTAGATATTGCCAAGGAAACTTGGGAAAGTGAGAGTTCTCCCCACAGGAGTGTGATTGAGCATGTCGCCCTGATGCAAGATCGAATTGCACAGGTAATGCCTATCGTGAAGGAACATTTGGCCCAAGCGCAGTTGGCACAGCAGAGAGTGTACAACCGTGGAGCCAAGACCCGTACCTTTTCCCCGGGGGATAGGATATTGGTACTTGTCCCTACGGTTGAAAGTAAATTCCTTGCCAAATGGCAAGGCCCCTACGAGATAATAGAAAAAGTGAGCGAAGTGAATTACAAGGTCAGACAACCAGGAAGGCGAAAGCCCGAACAGATCTATCACGTTAATCTGTTGAAAGCCTGGAGGGATAGAGAGTCCCTAGTCGCAGAAACTTGGTCACCAGCTCAAACTGGTTGCGTGATTCTGGAGGTTGGAATAGCAGCCACCTTGTCACAACCCCAACAACAGGAGGTTAAGGAGTTTGTGCTTCGCAACAAGGAGGTGTTCTCTGAGCTGCCGGGACAAACATCTGGGGTAGAGCATGATATTATTACCCCGCCCGGTGAAAGGGTGAAGTTAAAACCCTATCGGATCCCAGAGGCCCGACGGGAGGCAATACGGGAGGAAGTACAGAAAATGCTGACCTTAGGGGTGATAGAGGAGTCCCAAAGTGATTGGTCTAGTCCCATTGTGTTGGTGCCTAAACCGGATGGGAGCTGGCGATTTTGTAACGATTTTCGTCAGTTGAACAAAGTTACAAAATTTGACACCTACCCCATGCCACGTATAGATGAGTTGATCGACCGGCTGGGAACAGCCCGATACATGACGACTCTTGACCTCACAAAAGGGTATTGGCAAATTCCCCTGGCCAAGTCGGCCAAAGAGAAAACCGCATTTGTAACCCCAGACGGGGCGTTCCAATATAAGAGAATGCCGTTCGGGTTACAGAATGCGCCGGCCACATTCCAGCGGAAAATGGACCAGATACTGAGGCCCCATCGGAAGTATGCTGCGGCTTACCTGGATGACGTAATTGTCCATAGCACAGATTGGGCCTCACATCTGCCAAAAGTGCAAGCAGTCCTAGACTCTATCCGGGAAGCTGGGTTTACGGCTAACCCCAAGAAGTGTACCATTGGACAGGAGGAGGCCAAATATCTTGGGTACACCATTGGCAGGGGAGTAATAAAACCCCAACTCAACAAAGTCGAGGCCATCCAGAGTTGGCCACGTCCCAACAGCAAGAAGCAGGTACGAGCCTTTCTGGGAATCGCGGGTTATTATCGGCGCTTCATTCCCCACTTTGCTTCTAAGGCTGTGCCCCTAACCAACCTGACGAAAGGGAAAGGGTCGGTCATGATTAAATGGACCCCCGAGGCTGAGGCAGCATTCCAATTCTTGAAACAAGCCTTATGTAGCCAGCCAGTGTTGTACTCACCCGACTTCTCTAAAGACTTTGTCGTACAAAGTGATGCGTCAGATGTGGGGTTAGGAGCAGTATTGTCCCAGGTCTGGAACGGGGAAGAGCACCCAGTCATTTACCTCAGCAGGAAGTTGAAGTCCCATGAGGTAAATTACGCCACGGTTGAAAAGGAGTATTTAGCGGTGAAGTGGGCTCTAGATTCCCTTCGGTACTATCTGCTAGGTAGGCACTTTGACATGGTTACGGATCACGCTCCGTTAAAGTGGATGGCTCAAAACAAGGAGACAAATAGAAGAGTAAATAGGTGGTTCCTGTACCTACAGGAATTCAACTTCACAGTAAAGCATCGCCCTGGCGTTCAAATGGGGAATGTGGATGCTTTGTCTCGAGTACATGAATGCCTGATTGCTGGTGTTCCAACCCCAAGGTTAAAACAAGAGGGGGGGTATGTGACAGCAGGAAGGTAAAGTCACCTGGTTGCATCCAGGGGGGTAGGTATATTTCTCCCAGATTCAGGCTTTATGCCGACTTATACAACTAGGGAGAGAGTTGATGAAGCCCAGCTGAGGCTAGTGGGCTCATGGATGATTCATACCTCTAGGGAGAGTGCTGGGCGTCGTGCAGGCAGGGAGTTGATGAGACCAGCTGAAGCTTGTCAGCTCGTTTAAGGCCTCTATAAAAACTCCCAGCTTCATTAGGTGTTTGCTCATGCCTGGAACCAGACCTGTGTGGACTGTCTAGGGAGAGTGAACCCCTGTGCGGTGAGACAAAGCCTGTGTGGCTATTTGTTTGGACATTTACTAAACCAGGGACTTAGGGACTAGGACAGCACCAGGCTGATCCCAGTTGTTAGTTAGGGAAACCTGCATGTTTAGTCAGAGGTCAAGCTG
The DNA here is from genome assembly GCA_029206835.1 of Rana muscosa. Classification (NCBI taxonomy): domain Eukaryota; kingdom Metazoa; phylum Chordata; class Amphibia; order Anura; family Ranidae; genus Rana; species Rana muscosa. The sequence goes on along the minus strand of CM055123.1, from coordinate 5,901,205 downwards.
ACCAGGATTTATTTTGTTTATGTTTCTTTTTGCTTTGCTGTGTTTTTGTCACTGTAAATAGAGAAATAAACCGCACCTTTTGATCTTGAAAACCACAACCTCCGTCTGCTGGGCCTGTTTTTGTGTGGGGAGCCCATCCAGGGGGGTCACACACACCCGCTACCGAGTTAACCCCCTCACAGTGGATAAACCTGTTAAACACATATATACTGTGCCAGCGACGAAGGCGCGCACATCATCGGGGCTTGGACGTAATCCAGCCACGCAGATTGCGTACACAACCGTGTAGGTATGTTAGCCTGCAAATAAACAAAATGCACATGTTTATACTGTGCATAGCGCTGAGAATGCGCACACCATTGGAACGCAGGGGAGAAACCTGAGCACCCGGATGAAACCCATGCAGACTGCAGACGCATACCATGTAGGTATTATAGTATGTGTGCTAAACATTTTGCACAAGCCCATGTGTGCATAGCACCGAAGGCGCGCACACTGTTGGCGCGTGGGAGGAACCGAAGTACCCCACGCATACTCAGAGAATGCAATACCTACAACTACTGTAAATGTATTTAGTGTAGTGTATAGACATAATGTGTATGTTTACACCGTGTATTGCACCAAAGGCATGCATGTCATGTAGCGTGGGCGGAAACCCACGCAGACTGCATACGCATACCGTGTAGGTATTATAGTGTGTGTGCTAAACATTTTGCACAGGCCCATGTCTGCGGAAACCCCGCAGACTGCACAGACATACCGGGTAGGTATGTTAGTATGTGGATATCCAATCGCACAAATTTAGACTGTGCATAGCGCCAAAGCGCCCATACCAATGGAGTGTGGGAGGGAACCGGAGTACCCGGAGGAAAACCACCCAGACCGCCTACACATACCGTGTAGGTATTATAGCATGTGTGATAAACATTGAACATGTTTAACTTTGCAGAAGGCCAAAGGCGCACATACCGTCAGCGCGTGGGAGGAAACCGGAACACTCGGAAGAACTCCACGCAGACAGCACACAGATACCGTGTAGGAATGATAGCATGTGAATCAACATATTGCACATGTTTATGCTGTGCATTTCCATTGGAGCGTGGGGGGAAACCAGAGTACCCGGAGGAACCCCACGCAAACAGTATACCCATACTGTAAACATGTATAGTATGTGCAATAAACATATTGAACATGTCTATACTGTGCAGATAGCCGAAGCGCACATACCATGAGAGAGCGGGAGGACACCGGAGCCCCCGGCGGAAACCCGCGCCGACCCAGAGAGTATAATACATACATATACTGTGAATGTATCTGGAGTCATCCATAAACATATTTTGTACGTTTAAATCATGTATGGCACTGAAACACAGCATTGGAACGTGGGGGAACACCCACGCAGACACAGAGACCAATAACACATACATACACTGTGAATGTATTCAGTGTAGAGGTATAGGATGAGTTCTAATTATGGCGCAGAGGCGCATAATCTTCTCTGTATCATTCCAACCTGCTTGACTGTGCTGCCAAAGCAGCATGCAGGTAACAGGTAACCTCTGATCCTCAGACCGTGTGTCTGTCAGAGCTCAAGCGTTCCCCAGGAAAAGGCGGGAAATGTTGCCTCAGGATATCACACAGAAGGCTCATAGGGACTAGAGACATAAATGAATAAAGTCCTCCCCCCACCATATCATCCATGCTGCTCTTGGGGCAGCTTGTGAGGAAAACAGTGAGGAAGCTGTGTAAAAGAAAGGCTTTTCACAGCAATTCCAGCCTGAGAGTGTTCCTCACATCATCAATGAGATCACTTACAAGCACCCTGTCATTCACTGACACAGTACTGGAGTCTTCCTCACAAGGGAATGTCCTGTTCATAAACATAAAAAATTCAGAGCTCGGGTCCTGAGCACAGTAGCTAGGCCCATATCTGACTCAGAGCACTCCTTCACTAAAGATTTTTGTGGGGGGAGGGGGTTTATAGCTCCTTTTGCTCGCACACCGTTTCCATTCTGACCAGGAATGATTCCAGGACTGCCGACAACTGGTCCATAAGGACCGCAGGTGCAGGAAACATATGAACATGTTTAACTGTGCAGCACTGCCAGTTGCCCCAGGCAAGTGTGGAGAGCAGGTGGATCAGACTCCATAACGCCACCCTCTGAGACCTTATACACTATACAGTGAATATACAGTCCACTCACTGGCTACGCTGAGGCTGAGGAGGGGATACCCGGAGGACCCACCAACCCTTAAGGACCACTCAGTCTGTGAGGAGATTGTGAGGGGATTCAGTGCCGCCGCCAGAACCGAAAATAAATGCGTGGCCGCCACAAGAAAATGGCCGCTGGCCGCAGCCATAACTGCGCCATTGAACGCCAAGATGGCCGCCGAGCGCAAAATTCAAAATCTAATGCGCGCCAATGGCGCACGCAATAATCACCTCAAACGGCGCCAATGCGCGCGCTAACGGCGCACGCAATAATCACCTCACACACCAGAAAAAACTGCAGACATGAGCGCCCAGCCAGGCCAGAGTGATCCCCAAGCACCCCACAGCACAGCATCAGTACAGGGTGCAGAGAGCAGCATAACAGGGGTGAGACAGGGCGAAACCCCCACACACAGAAACACAGCCAGAATGTACTCACCTTGCAGCAAGAGAGACTACTTACCCGTCCCTAGAGGGACCCACTGGCTTGTTTCAGACAGACCTATCACAGAGTAGTACTGTGTAGCTGTCGGCCCGGTCCACCGCAAAAGATACAGTAGGTACTGTTCAATCTTGAGAGGACCACGGGAGCATGAAAGCAACCCGGCCACCCCTGGAGCCATGGGGTATGTTGTGAACTGAGTCTCACGCACACAAGGCGAGGATCAGCACACTCGATGGTCGGACAGGGAAGACTACGAGGATACTAGTGTACCCAACCTGTTTCCCAGCCGACAGTTGATTGAAGGTCTCAAAAATAAAATAATAAAATTCCCAAAGGAATAAAAATTAAAAGTAAAATCTTCTAGGAGTCTGGCTCCTGAGAGAGCCACGTCTTCTCCTTCTGCTAGGCAGAAAAAAACTGAGGTCTGCTGACTGCAGGTGGGAGGGTAATGTCCGGAGGGACCGCCCCCCTGGGCGGAGCTGTTCAGCTCTGGTTTGTTCTAGTTGTTTTTAACATCTAACATTCTGCCTAGATCTTCTCCTGTGAGCAGGGACATATACCCACACGTTTACAGTATCCAGCTGTGTCAGTCCATGGACGATAAGAGAAATTTTTTTTTCAGATATTTTTTTTTTCAAAAATGTTTTTTTTTCAAAAATATATTTTTTTTTCAAAAAATATTTTTTTTTATTCAAAAATGATTTTTTTTTTCAAAATTGTTTTTTTTTTCAAAATGATTTTTGTTTTAAAAAAATATATTTTTTTTTAAATGTTTTTTTCAAAAATCTTTAATTCTTTCAAAAATTATTATATATTTTGTTTCAAGTTTTTTTTTTTTTATTTATTATTTATTTATTTTTTTAATTTTTTAATTACTTTTAATTTTTTCATGGGGGGGGGGGTCATAAACAGCGGAAAACAGTATCCATCGTATTACAGTACATAGTAGAGGTACATAGTAATTCATTTACAGATAACAGAATCAAAAATGTAAGCAAAGTTGAACATTAGAAATGCCTTAGAGAAATAAGAGGCAACGTGCATTGTCTCCCCCCCCCCCCAGACACCCCAACTGGGAACATACTGTGTCCTGAGGGAAAGACAACACAGCTTAAAAATGAGGGAGTGGTGGCAGGTTAGAAATCATGTCCTGATTTTTCAGAATTTGTCAGCTCACACTCTAGTTTCGCCATTCATTCCTATGGGACAAATTTCGCCGCAAAAACGACGATATTTCGTGAACGATTTGGCGAAACGTTCCACAAAGTAATAGCACACCAAACGGGAACAATCCGCACGTTTCGGTATATTACTTGTCTATGTAGTGTAAAAACTGTGGGAGGTGTTAGGGTGGTAAAATTTGGCTATAATAAGAATAACTAGAAAAGCTACAATTTCTGGGGATATTGTGTGACGTGTTCTTGCCTCCACCAGTAGTCTACAACTGGAGTGGGCGGAGTAACTGGGTGGAGTGGTTTGAGCAACTGTTGTGTGGTTGGAGTGGCTGGAGTAACTGTGAAAAGTGTTAAAAAGCTTAATATTTTAAAAAGTAAAAATAGTAGAAAAAAAATTGAAGAAGTCCCATCATTAGTTGAAAGAGCGGAACAATTTTTTCCAAATTGTTTTTTTTAATGATTTTTTTTTCAAAAATGTTTTTTTTTTAACCACTTGACCACTGGGCACTTAAACCCCCTTAATAACCAGACCAATTTTCAGCTTTCGGTGCTCTCACATTTTGAATGACAATTACTCAGTCATACAACACTGTACCCATATGAAATTTTTGTCCTTTTTTTCACACAAATAGAGCTTTCTTTTGGTGGTATTTAATCACTGTTGGGTTTTTTATTTTTTTGCGCTATAAGAGAAAAAAGACTGAAAATTTTGTAAAAAAATGATTTTTTTTTCGTTTCTGTTATAAAATTTTGCAAATTACTATTTTTTCTTCATAAATTTTGGCCAAAATTTATACTGCTACATATCTTTGGTAAAAATAAGTACAAATTGGTGGATATTATTTGGTCTTTGTGAAAGTTATAGAGTCCACAAGCTATGGTGCCAATATCTGAAAATTGATCACACCTGAAGTACTGACGGCCGATCTCATTTCTTGAGACCCTAACATGCCAGATAAGTACAAATACCCCCCAAATGACCCCTTTTTGGAAAGAAGACATTCCAAGATATTCAGAAAGAGGCATTGTGAGTTTTTTGAAGTTGTCATTTTTTCCCACAATTCTTTGCAAAATCAAGATTTTTTTTTTCTCTTTTTTTTTTCACAAAATTGTCATATTAGCAGGTTATTTCTCACACACAGCATATGCATTCCACAAATTACACCCCAAAACACATTCTGCTATTACTCCTGAGTATGGCGATACCACATGTGTGAGACTTTTACACAGCGTGGCCACATACAGAGGCCCAACATGCAGGGAGCACCTTCAGGCGTTCTGGAGCACCAAGGCCAATTCTGACATTTCTCTCCTACATGTAAAAATCATTTATTTGCTAGAAAATTACATAGAACCCCAAAACATTATATATGTTTTTTTAGCAAAGACCTTAGAGAATATAATGGTGGTTGTTGCAACTTTTTATCTCGCACGATATTTGCGCAGCAATTTTTTAAACGCGTTTTTTACGGAAAAAAAAAGTTTTGTGCTTAAAAAAAAAAAAAAACAGTAAAGTTAGCCCAATGTTTTTGCATAATGTGAAAGATGAAGTTACGCCGAGTAAATAGATACCTAACATGTCACCCTTAAAAATTGAACACACTCGTGGAATGGCGCCAAACTTCGCTACTTAAAAAATCCCCATAGGCGACGCTTTAAATATTTTTACTGGTTACATGTTTTGAGTTACAGCGGAGGTCTAGGGCCAAAATGATTGCTCTCGCTCTAACGTTCGCACCGATACCTCACATGTGTGGTTTGAAAACCGTTTTCATATGTGGGCGGGACTTACGTATGCGTTCGCTTCTGTATGCGAGCTCACGGGGACAGGGGCGCTTTAAAAAAAAAAAATATATTTTATTCTTCATTTTACTTTATTTATTTTAGTTTGACATGTTTTTCCGCCCTAAACATTTTTTTTATCACTTTTATACCTATTACAAGGAACGTAAACATCCCTTGTAATAGGAATATGGCATGACAGGTCCTCTTTACAGTGAGATATGGGGGGGGGGTGTCAATAAGACCCCACATCTCACCTCTAGGCTGGGAAGCCTGAAAAAAATACAAAAAAAAAAACAACAATCCTGGCTTTGATCGTAGCGGTGAGTCGGTAGAAGCACCGGAGGGCGGCGGGGGGGGGGGGACATCCCCTCTCGCCTCCCGTAAGAATGATCAAGCGGCGGAACAGCCGCTATGATTGTTCTTATGGTGTAGGGAATCGCCGGCTGAAAAAGCTGATATCTGAATGATGCCTGTAGCTGCTCCCATCATTCAGATATCCCCGCACAAAGTCAAGGACGTCATATGACGGCCGGAGGGCGGGAAGTGGTTATTGCAGAGTATTGCCGGGCATTGCGGAGTATTGCCGGGCATTGCGGAGTATTGCCGGGCATTGCGGAGTATTGCCGGGCATTGCGGAGTATTGCGGACTATGGCAGGGTATTGCGGTGTATGGCAGGGTATTGCGGTGTATGGCAGGGTATTGCACGGGTATTGCACAGGGTATTGTGGAGGGTATTGCACAGGGTATTGTGGAGGGTATTGCAGAGTATTGTGGAGGGTATTGCAGAGTATTGTGGCGGGTATTGCAGAGTATTGTGGCGGGTATTGCAGAGTATTGTGGCGGGTATTGCAGAGTATTGTGCAGGGTATTGCAGAGTATTGTGCAGGGTATTGCAGAGTATTGTGCAGGGTATTGCAGAGTATTTTGCAGAGTATTTTGCAGGGTATTGCAGAGTATTGTGCAGGGTATTGCAGAGTATTGTGCAGAGTATTGCACCAGGGTATTGCAGAGTATTGCACCAGGGTATTGCAGAGTATTGCACCAGGGTATTGCAGAGTATTGCACCAGGGTATTGCAGAGTATTGCACCAGGGTATTGCAGAGTATTTCGCAGGGTATTGCAGAGTATTTCGCAGGGTATTGCAGAGTATTTCGCAGGGTATTGCAGAGTATTTCGCAGGGTATTGCAGAGTATTGCACCAGGGTATTGCAGAGTATTGCACCAGGGTATTGCAGAGTATTGCACCAGGGTATTGCAGAGTATTGCACCAGGGTATTGCAGAGTATTGCACCAGGGTATTTTGCAGAGTATTGGCAGGGTGTATTGCAGAGTATTGGCAGGGTATAGCACAGGGATGGCTGAGCAGGGATGGATGGATGGCTGGATCTGTGACTGCAATTGTCACAGATCCAGCCCACAGTGCTGCTGCTGCCATCCGCTCCCTCCCCCTCCCCTCTCACACTGTACCGATCGGTACAGAGAGGGGAGGGAGGAACCGGCGTCATCAAATGACGCCGGTCTGTTTACAAGTTATTGCTCCGTCATTGGACGGAGCGATCACGTGGTAAACGGCCGCTATCAGCGGCGATTTACCGCGATTCGTGATCCGCCGGGTCCTCTGGACCCGGCGGTCACGGAGTTTCCCGTGTGCGCGCCCCAGGGGGCGCGCGGGAGCGCGATTCTGGGAGGACGTTATATAACGTCCTCCCAGAGTTAAGCAACCACCTTGTCGACGTTATTTGTCGGCAGGTGGTTGTTAAGTGGTTAAATGATTTTAAAAAAAAAGTTTTAAAAAAAAGTTTTTATTGATTTTTTTTTCAAAAATGATTTTTCTTTGTTTTTTTTTTAAAATAAAATTTTTGGGAATTTTTTTTTTTGAAAACATTTAAAAAAAGAAAAAAAGATCCATAAAAAAAAAGTAAGCAAAGTTGAACATTAGAAATGCCTTAGAGAAATAAGAGGCGACGTGCATTGTCTTTCCCCCCAGACACCCCAACTGGGAACATACTGTGTCCTGAGGGAAAGACAACACAGCCAACCTCCATGTTACAACAATTTGTGATACAGAAACTCCCCTCAGAGCTGTGTGGGAGGAGCTATAATTCCCTCAGCGTTGCCAAGGAAACCAATGTTTGTTTGTTTGTTTATGCAGGCTCTAACCATCATTAGTTGAAAGAGCGGAACAATTTTTCCAAAAATGTTTTTTTTTGTTTTCAAAAAATATTTTTTTTTAAATGATGTTTTATTTCAAAAATATTTTTTTTTCAAAAATTATTATATATATATATATATATATATATTTTTTTAAATGTATTATTTTTATTTTTCAAAAATTTAAAAAAAATACTTTTTATTTTTTCATGGGGGGGGGGGGGTCATAAACAGCGGAAAAAAGTATCTGTCATATTACAGTACATAGTAATTAATTTACAGATAACAGAATCAAAAGAGTAAACAAAGTTGAACATTAGAAATGCCTTAGAGAAATAAGAGGCGACGTGCATTGTCTTTCCCCCCAGACACCCCAACTGGGAGGGAAAGACAACACAGCCAACCTCCATGTTACAACAATTTGTGATACAGAAATTCCTATCAGAGCTGTGTGGGAGGAGCTATAGGTCCCTCAGCGTTGCCAAGGAAACCAATGTTTGTTTATGCAGCCTCTAACCACAGGTCACAGTATTTTCAGCCTCTCCTGAATTTTCGCCATTCTTCAAACGGTCGTATTTTAAAAACTATAAACCCTACAGAGAAGAGCTTTATATTGTGAGAATCACAAGACCCAGACCTACATATATATAGTATGTCTCTGAAATATTAAAATTGAAGGCACAGTCGCAGTTTAGAAATTGCCTTTTGAATTTGAAGTGTCTACAGGGGAGTTTCAATGAAAGTCAATGGGTGGCGTGAGTTGCAAACAAATCATCATATTGTGAAAACTGTAAGGACTATGGCTTAGCCGTGGACATGTGTAGTGGCAGCAAGGATAGCTGAACGTTTTGATATAAAAAATTGTGTAGGTGGGTTTAAAAATGAGGGAGTGGTGGCAGGTTAGAAATCATGTCCTGACTTTTCAGATTTTGTCAGCTCACACTCTAGTTTCGCCATTCATTCCTATGGGACAAATTTCGCCGCAAAAACAACGATATTTCGTGAACGATTCGGCGAAACGTTCCACAAAGTAATAGCACACCATTCGAGAACAATCCGCACGTTTCGGTATATTACTTGTCTATGTAGTGTAAAAACTGTGGGAGGAGTTAGGGTGGTAAAATTTGGCTATAATAAGAATAATAATATATATGTGAGATAACAATAAGTGCTCTTGCTTTGCAAGAACACTTAATAATAATAACTAGAAAAGCGACAATTTCTGGGGAAATTGTGTGACGTGTTCTTGCCTCCACCAGTAGTCTATAACTGCAGTGGGCAGAGTAACTGGGTGGAGTGGCTTGAGCAACTGTTGTGTGGTTGGAGTGGCTGGAGTAACTGTGAAAAGTGTTAAAAAGCTTAATATTTTAAAAAGTAGAAATGGTAGAAAAAAATGAAGTCCCATCATTAGCTGAAAGAGCGGAACATTTAAAAAAAAATTATTAAAAAAATAAATAAATTATAATTTTTAACCACTTAACGACAGCTCACTGTATATATACGTCGGCACAATGGCACCGACAGGCACAATCACGTAGAGCATACGTGATTGCCTTTGTACAGTTGGGGGGTCCGATCGGACCCCCCTTCTGTACAGTGAGTGGTCAGAATTCGTTGGGGAGCGATCCGACATGAGGGGACGGCCGTTCGATTCCGGCCACCCCCCCGCGATCGCTCCCAGCGAATAGAAATGCCCCCTCTGTCTGTCGAATGTACACACAGACAGAGAAAGCAGGAGGAAGTGATGTCATCTCCTGTGCGGCGCTCACATATACCGAGCGCCGTACAAGAGAAGACATCAAGGTTAGTGCACAAACACTACACTAACACCAGCACACATAGGCACATAAATCGCCCCCCCAGGCCCCCCGAGATCACCCCCCAGCCCCCAGTCACAGTGTCACTGATTGCAGTGACCATTTATTTACTGATCACTGCAATCAGTGACATTTGTGACTGTAAAAGTGTCACTACATTTAGTTTTAGGTCAGGTGTAGCCCCCTAACCCCCCCTAATAAAGGTTTAACCCCTTGATCACCCCCCAGATAACCCTTTCACCCCCTAGCACCGCCGTCGCTAAGCGATAATTTTTCTGATCGATGTCTTAGCGTCGGTGATGCAGATCGGTAGCCAGTAATTTTTTTTAGGTTCGTCGCAGGTTTTTATAGCGTCAGGTACCCCCATAAATGATCTAATAAAGGTTTAACCCCCTTGATCGCCCCCCAGGTAACCCTTTCACCCCCTATCACCACTGTTGCTAAGCGATCATTTTTCTGATCGATGTCTTAGCGTCGGTGATGCAGATCGGTAGCCAGTATTTTTTTTAGGTTCGCCGCAGGTTTTTATAGCGTCAGGTACCCCCATAAATTATCTAATAAAGGTTTAACCCCCTTGATCGCCCCCCAGGTAACCCTTTCACCCCCTATCACCACTGTCGCTAAGCGATAATTTTTCTGATCGCTGTCTTAGCGACGGTGATGCAGATCGGTAGCCAGTAATTTTTTTTAGGTTCGCCGCAGGTTTTTATAGCATCAGGTACCCCCATAAATTATCTAATAAAGGTTTAACCCCCTTGATCGCCCCCCAGGAAACCCTTTCACCCCTTATCACCACTGTCGCTAAGCGATAATTTTTCTGATCGCTGTCTTAGCGTCGGTGATGCAGATCAGTAGCCTGTATTTTTTTTTTAGGTTCGCCGCAGGTTTTTATAGCGTCAGGTACCCCCATAAATTATCTAATAAAGGTTTAACCCCCTTGATCGCCCCCCAGGTAACCCTTTCACCCCCTATCACCACTGTCGCTAAGCGATCATTTTTCTGATCGCTGTCTTAGCGTCGGTCATGCAGATCGGTAGCCAGTAATTTTTTTTAGGTTCGCCGCAGGTTTTTATAGCGTCAGGTACCCCCATAAATTATCTAATAAAGGTTTAACCCCCTTGATCGCCCCCCAGGTAACCCTTTCACCCCCTATCAGCACTGTCGCTAAGCGATCATTTTTCTGATCGCTGTCTTAGCGTCGGTGATGCAGATCGGTAGCCAGTAATTTTTTTTAGGTTTGCCGCAGGTTTTTATAGCGTCAGGTACCCCATATATTATCTAATAAAGGTTTTAACCCCCTAATTGCCCCTAGTTAACCCTTTCACCAGTGATCATCATATAAGTGTTACGGGTGACGCTGGTTAGTTAGTTTGCTTTTTATAGTGTCAGGGCACCCGCCGTATATAACCCAATAAAGGTTTAACCCCCTGATCGCCCGGCGGGTGATATCAATTAGGTTTTAGCTTCAGAGAGGGTCTGCGTCACACCCCAGGCAGCGTCAGGTTAGTGCCAATAACGCTAACACCCACGCGTGAAGCATACACCTCCCTTAGAGGTATAGTATCTAAACAGATCAATATCTGATCTGATCAGATCTATACTAGCGTCCCCAGCAGTTTAGGGTTCCCAAAAACGCAGTGTTAGCGGGATCAGCCCAGATACCTGCTAGCACCTGCGTTTTGCCCCTCCGTCCAGCCCAGGCCACCCAAGTGCAGTATCGATCGATCACTGTCACTTAAAAAACACAACAAACATAACTGCAGCGTTCGCAGAGACAGGCCTGATCCCTGCGACTCCAGTGCTGTAGGAGGTGATTTCACCACCACAGTTAAAAAAAAAAGCAAATATGCCGAAGCATTGGGGCAGCAGGGGCGGAGGAGTGATTTTGCTCCTAATGCCGCGTACATACGATCGAAATTACGACGGAGGCTTGCCCGTGGAAAAGTCCGACCATGTGTGTGCGGCATAACTTTTTTGCGGGAGGATGCCCCCATGCTTCGGCATATATAAATGGTGCATGTATGCCCATCATTAGAAGTGGGTGGATGAAGGGCGGTATTCTAATGGTGGGCATACCCACCGATCAATCTCTTTTTTCGTTTAGCCACCTGGCTGCATGAAAAAAAAGATTACAATACATGTCCAACAAGGACCAGCAACGTACTGGTATGTTGCTGGACTTTGATTGGTTATACCAGATTGATGCCTGCGGGTTTAGGTATCATCTTGGTATCATTCTTTTCAGCCAGCGGCCGGCTTTCATGTAAAAGCAATCCTAGTGGCTAATTAGCCTCTGGACTGCTTTTACAAGCAGTGGGAGGGAATGTCCCCCCCGGATATAAAAAGCGCCATTGGGAAATTGGGAAAGCATTTTATCACACCGATCTTGGTGTGGTCAGATGCTTTGAGGGCAGAGGAAAGATCTAGGGTCTAGACCCCAGTTTTTTCAAAGAAAGAGTACCTGTCACTACCTATTGCTATCATAGGGGATATTTACATTCCCTGAGATAACAATAAAAATGATAAAAAAAAAAAAATCTGGAAGGAACAATTAAAAAATAAAATAAAAAAGCAAAATTAATAATTAAAAAAAAAAAAAAGCACCCCTGTCCTGCCCTGCTCTTGCCCAATGGCGAACGCAAGTGTCGGTCTGGCGTCATATGTAAACAGCAATTGCACCATGCATGTGAGGTATCACCGCGAAGGTCAGATCGAGGGCAGTAATTTTAGCAGTAGACCTCCTCTGTAAATCTAACGGGGTAACCTGTAAAGGCTTTTAAAGGCTTTTAAAAATGTATGTAGTTTGTCGCCAATGCGCGTTTGTGCAAAATTTTAAAGCATGTCGTGTTTGGTATCTATGTACTCGGCCTAAGATCATCTTTTTTATTTCATCAAACATTTGGGCAATATAGTGTGTTTAATGCATTAAAATTAAACAAAGTGTATTTTTTCCCCAAAAAATGCGTTTGAAAAATCGCTGCGCAAATACTGTGTAGAAAAAAAAAATGCAACACCCACCATTTTATTCTGTAGGGCCTTTGCTTTAAAAATATATATAATGTTTGGGGGTTCAACATAATTTTCTTGCAAAATTTTTTTTTTCATGTAAACAAAAAGTGTCAAAAAGGGCTTTGTCTTCAAGTGGTTAGAAGAGTGGATGTAAGCTTCCTAATGTTGTGTATAAAATGCCAGAACAGTTCAAAACCCCCCCAAATGACCCCATTTTGGAAAGTAGACACCCCAAGCTATATACTGAGAGGCATGTTGAGTCCATGGAATATTTTATATGTTGACACAAGTTGCGGAAAAAAGACAATTTTTTTTTTTTTTTGCACAAAGTTGTCACTAAATGATATATTGCTCAAACATGCCATGGGCATATGTGAAATTACACCCCAAAATACATTCTGTTGCTTCTCCTGAGTACGGGGATACCACATGTGTGAGACTTTTTGGGAGCCTAGCCGCGTACGGGACCCCAAAAACCAATCACCGCCTTCAGGCTTTCTAAGGGTGTAAATTTTTGATTTCACTTCTCACTGCCTATCACAGTTTCGGAGGCCATGGAATGCCCAGATGGCACAAAACCCCCCCAAATGACCCCATTTTGGAAAGTAGACACCCCAAGCTATTTGCTAAAGGGTATTGTGAGTATTTTGCAGATCTCGCTTTTTGTCACAAAGTTTTGAAAATTGAAAAAAAAAAAGAAAAAAAAATGTTCTTTCTTCATTTTCAAAAACAAATGAGAGCTGTAAAATACTCACCATGCCTCTCAGCACACAGCTTGGGGTATCTACTTTCCAAAATGGGGTCATTTGGGGGGGTTTGTGCTATTTTGGCATTTTATGGCCTTCGAAACTGTGATAGGTAGTGAGGAGTCAAATCAAAAATTTGTGCCTAGAAATCCTGAAGGCGGTGATTGGGGTCCCGTACGCGGCTAGGCTCCTAAAAAGTCCCACACATGTGGTATCCCCGTACTCAGGAGAAGCAGCAAAATTTATTTTGGGGTGCAATTCCACATATAACCATGGCATGTGTGAGCAATATATCATTTAGTGACAACTTTTTGTATTTTTTTGTTTTGTCATTATTCAATCACTTGGGACAAAAAAAAATATTCAATGGGCTCAACAGGCCTCTCCGCAATTTCCTTGGGGTGTCTACTTTCTAAAATGGGGTAATTTGGGGGGGTTTTGTACTGCCCTGCCATTTTAGCACCTCAAGAAATGAGATAGGCAGTCATAAATTTAAAGCTGTGTAAATTCCAGAAAATGTACCCTAGTTTGTAAACGCTATAACTTTTGCGCAAACCAATAAATATACGCTTATTGACTTTTTTTTTACTAAAGACATGTGGCTGAATACATTTTGGCCTAAATGTATGACTAAAATTGAGTTTATTCGATTTTTCTTATAACAAAAAGTAAAAAATATAATTTTTTTTCAAAATTTTTGGTCTTTTTCCGTTTATATCGCAAAAAATAAAAATTGCAGAGGCAATCAAATACCATTAAAAGAAAGCTCTATTTGTGGGAAGAAAAGGACGGAAATTTCGTTTCGGTACAACATTGCATGTCCGCACAATTTACAGTTAAAGCAGTGCAGTGCAAAATTCTGAATTCACCTCTGGTCCTTTAGCTACCAAATGGTCCGGGGCTTAAGTCGTTAAAATTTTTTTCTTTCAAAAATTTTTTTTTTCAGATTTTTTTTTTCAAAAATAGATTTTTTTTTTCAAAAATAGATTTTTTTTCAAAATTTTTTTATTTTCAAAATGATTTTTGTTTTAAAAAAATTGATTTTTTTTAATGATGTTTTTTTCAAAAATCTTTGTTTTTTTCAAAAATCTTTATTTTTTTCAAAAATTATTATATATTTTTTTTATTTATTTTTTTACATTTATTATTTTTATTTTTCAAAAATTACTTTTTATTTTTTCATGGGGGGCATCATAAACAGCGGAAAACAGTATCCGTCGTATTACAGTAAATAGTAGAGGTACATAGTAATTCATTTACAGATAACAGAATCAAAAGAGTAAGCAAAATTGAACATTAGAAATGCCTTAGAGAAATAAGAGACGATGTGCATTGTCTTTCCCCCCCAGACACCCCAACTGGGAACATACTGTGTCCTGAGGGAAAGACAACACAGCCAACCTCCATGTCACAACAATTTGTGATACAGAAACTCCCCTCTGAGCTGTGTGGGAGGAGCTATAGGTCCCTCAGCGTTGCTAAGGAAACCAATGTTTGTTTATGCAGGCTCTAACCACAGGTCACAGTATTTCCAGCCTCTCCTGAATTCTTGCCATTCTTCAAACGGCCGTATTTTAAAAACCTACAGTGAATAGCTTTATATTGTGAGAATCACAAGACCCAGACCTACATTTTAATATATAGTATGTCTCTGAAATATAAAAATTAAAGGCACAGTCGCAGTTTAGAAATTGCCCTTCAAATTTGAAGTGGCTGGAGGGGAGTTTCAATGAATGTCAATGGGTGGAGTGAGTTGCAAACAAATCATCATACTGTGAAAACTGTAAGGACTATGGCTTAGCCACGGACATGTGTAGTGGCAGCAGAGATAGCTGAACGTTTTGATATAAAATTTGTGTAGGTGGGCTTAAAAATTAGGGAGTGGTAGCAGGTTAGAAATCATGTCCTGATTTTTCAGAATTTGTCAGCTCACACTCTAGTTTCGCCATTCATTCCTATGGGACAAATTTCGCTGCAAAAACGACGATATTTCGTGAACGATTTGGCGAAACGTTCCACAAAATAATAGCACACCAATCGGGAACAATCCGCACGTTTCGGTATATTACTTGTCTATGTAGTGTAAAAACTGTGGGAGGAGTTAGGGTGGTAAAATTTGGCTAGAATAAGAATAAGAATAATAACTAGAAAAGCTACAATTTCTGGGGAAATTGTGTGACGTGTTCTTGCCTCCACCAGTAGTCTATAACTGGAGTGGGCGGAGTAACTGGGTGGAGTGGCTTGAGCAACTGTTGTGTGGTTGGAGTGGCTGGAGTAACTGTGAAAAGTGTTAAAAAGCTTAATATTTTAAAAAGTAGAAATGGTAGAAAAAAAATGAAGAAGTCCCATCATTAGCTGAAAGAGCAGAACATTTTAAAAAAAAATATTAAAAAAAAAAAAAAAAATTATAATTGTTTTAATTTTTAAATGATTTTTTTTTCAAAAAAAAATTTCATTTTTTTTTCAAAAAACATTTTTTTTTCAGATATTTTTTTTCTCAAAAATATATTTTTTTCAAAAATAGATTTTTTTTTAAAAAAAAAATAGATTGTTTTTATCAAAAATGTTTTATTTTCAAAATGATTTTTGTTTTAAAAAAATAGATTTTTTTTTTAAATGATGTTTTTTTCAAAAATCTTTATTTTTTTCAAAAATTATTATATATTTTTTTATTTTATTTTTTTTATTTATTATTTTTATTTTTCAAAAATTACTTTTTATTTTTTCATGGGGGGGGGGTCATAAACAGCGGAAAACAGTATCCGTTGTATTACAGTACATAGTAGAGGTACATAATAATTCATTTACAGATAACAGAATCAAAAGAGTAAGCAAAGTTGAACATTAGAAATGCCTTAGAGAAATAAGAGACAACGTGCATTGTCTTTCCCCCCCAGACACGCCAACTGGGAACATACTGGGGCTGATTTACTAATAACAGTGCGCTGCGCTGGTTCTAACCTTAATTGGTGCGCCAGATAACTCCTTCACTTGGCGCAGGAACCAGCGGCGCACTGTTATAGTAAATACAAATGTCAGCGGCGCTCTATTGAAAATGAATGGTTCCCTATGGGAGCCCATTGATTTGAATAGAGGTCGCCCGGGAAGTCGGATGAAGCGTATTCGACTCGCGGGGCGACTCTGTGCCGGCTGACACAGGGACAGCGCGACTTTGCCAGGCAACTTGGACACGACCTGAGCACGTGAAGCAGCCGCTCAAGTCGTGTCCTAGAGGCGACTAGCTGGCCGAGAATGTCTCCAGCGCGATGGCATCACGCTGGTTCTCGGTGGCCTCGCTGTCCCGTGTTTGGTATGAATCATGAAGGGGAACTCCACGCTGAATTTTAATGAAAAAAACGGCGTGGGGGTTCCCCTCCAGGAGCATACCAGGCCCTTAGGTCTGGTATGAATTTTAAGGGGAACCCCCTAGGCCGAAAAAAACGGCGTGGGGGTACCCCCGAAATCCATACCAGACCCTTAGGTCTGGTATGGATTTAAAGGGAAACCCCCTAAGCCGAAAAAACAGCGTGGGGTCCCCCCCAAAATCCATACCAGACCCTTATCCGAGCACGCATCCTGGCAGGCCGCAGGGGAAGAGGGGGGATGAGAGCGGCCCCCCTCCCTCCTGAACCGTACCAGGCCGCATGCCCTCAACATGGGGGGTGGGTGCTTTGGGGCAGGGGGGCGACCTGCGGCCCCCCCACCCCAAAGCACCCTGCCCCCATGTTGATGGGGACAAGGGCCTCTTCCCGACAACCCTGGCCGTTGGTTGTCGGGGTCTGCGGGCGGCGGGCTTTTCGGAATCCGGGAGCCCCCTTTAATAAGGGGGCCCCCAGATCCCGGCCCCCCACCCTATGTGAATGAGTATGGGGTACATCGTACCCCTACCCATTCACCTGGTGGCAAAAAAAGTTAATAAAAAACACAACACAGGTTTTTAAAGTAATTTATTAGGCAGCTCCGGGGGTCTTCCAGCCGGGCGCCCCGCTATCTTCTTCCAGCTCTTTTGCTAGGGGGGTTCCGGGCTTCCTCGCCGTCTTCTTCTGACTTCGGGGGTCTTTCTGCCGGGCGCCCCGCTATCTTCTGCCAGCTCTTTTGCTAGCGGGGGTCCCGGGCTTCCTCGCCATCTTCTTCCGACTTCAGGGGTCTTTCTGCCGGGCGCCCCACTATCTTCTACTAGCTCTTTTGCTAGCGGGGGTCCCGGGCTTCCTCACCATCTTCTTCCGACTTTGGGGGTCTCTTGTTCTGTCCTCCGGTTCTTCTCCTGCTCTCCGGTGTCTTCTCCACGATCTCCGGTTCTTTCTGCCTTCTGCCGGGTGCCCCGCTATCTTCTTGCAGCTCTTTTGCTAGCGGGGGCCGGTCTTCTTCGTCGCCTTCTTCCCTCTTCTCTTCGCCCGATGTTGCCTCGTCACTGTCCACCGCCGCAATGCTCTGTCTGGGCAGCGGTGCCACTTTTATTGGCATGGGGCGTGGTCACCGGCTGATGCCACCGCTGACCCCGCCCCCGTATGATGTCACAGTCCCGGGGAATATTAACCACTTGCGCACTGCCCAGACCAAGTTTCACATTTCAGCGCTGATGCACTTTGAATGACAATTGCGCGCTCATACAACACTGTAACCCAATGAAAATGTATTATTTCTTGGCACACAAATAGAGCTTGCTTTTGGTGCTATTTGATCACCTTTGTTTTTTTTGTTTTTTTTCTATAAATACAAAAGACCGAGTTTAAAAAAACAAAAAAGGATATTTTAACCACTTCAGCACTGGGCCTATTCTGGCACTTCTCTCCTTCATGTAAAAATCATAAATTTATGGCTATAAAATTACTTCAAAACACCAAACATTATATATGTTTTTTGAGCAGACACCCTAGGGAATAAGATTGCGGTCATTGCAAATTTTTATCTCGCTCGGTATTTGCGCAATACATTTTCAAACGCCTTTTTTTTGGTAAAAATATTACAAAACAGTAAAGTTACGGCCAATTTTTTGGTATAATGTGAAAGATGTTGTTATGCTGAGTAAATAGATACCTAACACGTCACGCTTAAAAATTGCACACACTCATGGAATGACACCAAACTTCAGTAATTAAAAATCTCCCTAGGCGATGCTTTAAATTTTTTTACACGTTACCATTTTGGCATTACAGAGGGGGTCTAGTGCTAGAATTGTTGCACTCATTCTAACGCATGCAGCAATACCTCACATGTGTGGTTTGAATGGCGTTTACATATGTGGGCGGGACTTACGTGTGTGTTCGCTTCTGAGCGCGAGCTACCGGGGACATGGGCGTTTTTTCTTATTTTTGCTTATTTTATTTTTTTATTTTTTTTACTTTTTTGTATTTCTTACTCTTTTTTAAATTTTTTTGTTTTTTGGATCACCTTTATCCCTATTACAAGGAATGTAAACATCCCTTGTAATAGGAATGTGTGTGACAGGTCCTCTTTATGGAGAGATGCGGGGTCAATAAGACCCCACATCTTTCCTCCAGGCTGGAAAGCATGATATTGGTCAAAAAAATTCACCAATCTCATGCTGACAGCCGAGATAAAGGCTTGGTTAACATACAGGAACACGGCGTGATGTCATAACATCGCGCCCGGGCCTCCGACGGTCAAAGAGATGACTGGTGACCATCTGGTCACCAGTCATCTCCAAATCGTTCTCCAAGCCCAAGATGGCACGGGAGAGCCCGGAGAAGCACCGGATGGTGGCAAGAGGGGGGGGACGTCCCCTCCCGCCACCTATAAGAACGATCAAGCGGCGGAACTGCCACTATGATCGTTTTATTGTGCACAGAATCGACGGCTGAAATGAATGATATCTGAATGATGCCTGCAACTGCAGGCATCATTCAGATGTCACCGCACAAAACCAAGGATGTCATTTGACGGTGGGCGGTAGGAAACTGGTTAATATTTTTTAAAAAGGTAATTTTTCTTCTTCATTGATGTACACTGATGAGGCTGCACTGTTGGGCTGCACTGATGGGCACCAATAAGTCAAGTGTGGGCACTGAGAGGTGGCATTGCTAGTTGGCACTGGTGGGCATTGAGAAGTGGCACTGCTAGGTGGCAATGATAGTTGGCAGTGATGGGCACTGATAGGCAGCACTGCTAGGTGCCACTGATTGGCACCAGTGGTGGCCATTGATAGGTGGCACTGGCAGGGGCTACTAATTGTCACAGATGACGCAGAATTGCCTCTTCCTCTTCGGGCCCCATGTCCCTTGCACATAAGCCGGTGATTGCCTTTTTTTATGCTCACGCTGTCAGCACAAGGAGAAAACAAAAACCATTACCCAGCTTTTGTTTACATCATGTGATCAGCTGTCATTGGCTGACAGCTGATCACATGGTAAAGGGCAGGGATCGGCCCCTTACTCGGATCTGTCATCACCCGAGTCTCAGTGACTCTGTGACTACAGCGCGCGCAAAGGGGAGGACGTTTATTGACGGACTCCCGGCAATTGGGGACCGTGCTGTGGCCGTCGATCAGTTATAGTGCTGATCTCAAGTGATTAAAGAGGGCCTAAATGGGCCATTGACATGCATCACAATTCAACTTAGGAATGTGTCTTTGAAAAGTTAAACTAAATAATTTGGCCACTTTATCCTTCCAAATAATTCACTTCCTGTCACATAGCCACACAGGAAGTGAGGGAAAATCCCTAACAATGTCTTTCCTTGGGGACACACAGGTCAGTCTAAATACTTTCCCCATTATGCACATTGCACTCCAGCATATTGCGGGGTACACCACAAATTATTAGGTAGTTTGGACTTTGGGGTTTATTTACTAAAGGCAAATCTACTTTGCACTACAAGTGCACTTGCTGTATATCTGAGGGGGACATGCAAGCAAAAATAAAAAAAAACACCATCTTTGCTTTTACATGATTGTAACATCCAATCACCAGTACTTTCCCTCAGATTTTCAGCAGCTACACTTTTACTGCAGAGTGGATTTGTCTTTACTAAACCCCAAACTATACAATGATTTGGGGTGTACACAACAAAGTGCTAGAGTGCAATTTGCTTAATGGGGACACTAGTTAGATTGATCTGTGTGTCCCCAAGAAAAGACATAGGTAGGGTTTTACCTTCACTTCCTGTTTAGCTGTGTGACAGGAAGTGAAGCCAATTTTAAGAAAAAGGAGACAAAGCCCAAACTTTCAAAAAAAAACAACACACGCAGGGGTTCTAACACTTACTTTATTTCCCTCAAAATGCCCACAATTAGAATTGTATTGCCTTGAGCTATTTTTAAGTGCAGTGCTCTAAATCAGTGCTTCTCAAGTACCCCCAACAGGCCATGTTTGCAGGTTTTCCTTCATGTTGCACATGTGCTTTAAATCACAGTCAATGGTTTTGAATTTTGGACAGCAATTCTCGATAAGATAAATTCACAAAACATTTCCTGTTGGGGGTACTTGAGGACTGAGGCTGAGAACCACTGCAGTAAAAAAGGAAAATTGAATACTTACCGCTCTGTATTTCATTTCCTGGTGACGCTCCATGGCAGCACACAATACATGCATATGCTATCATGAAGGCACCAGATTAGACAATTCACACCTGTTTTGTTTTGACATGCCAATCAGCTGTCACATTTGTTGCAAAGAAAACACAAAACAAACATCAAAACTTTGCATCAAATTTTATTGGTCAACAAAACAAAAGGGAAGGCAAAATAAAAAACATGGTCAATTTGAAACAGTTACAGACCAAAAATAAAATGCAGCACAGACAATTAAATCAAAGTGAACAAACAACACACATTAACAACATCAGAATTATTTCAGGGGAACATTTCCCCCACACAAAAAAATCAAATCCACAAAAGTTAACCAATCACCTGTTTTGCAAAGACATAACAAATAAAATACATGTGTTACAAACTCGATAAGGACACCAACATGTACATTTTGACACACACACACACACATTGTGTGCTAATGAGGCAATTGAAAACACATGCGCACAGTCCATGAAACACCCAAAATGCAAGTTCACTCAATGTAGAGACTGAAATTCAAAGTGGCTACACCTGTTAAGGATGTCCTTCAATTACTAACCCATAAAAACACTCTGAGTGAGCATGCCCAGAAATATCCAGGCGCTGTTCACACACAAAAAGCACGCAAAAAAAAACTAACTGTCTGGGCATGTGCAGAACAACACCAATGCAGCTAGCAAAAAATAACGCCCCCCCCGTCCAAAATTAAGCACATCATCCAGCATGCTACAAAATTAGAGATGGGACAATCACCCCTCCCCCACCAACAAATACCATTGCAGTCTATGGGAACTGACTTGTTAATTTTGCTAGTCCCCACTTGGCTGGCTTATCTTCTACTTATTGGCCTTAAAATGGGGGCCCAGGTCCCACCCTAAGGGACATATATCAATGTCACCAATTTGGACAACACCAAAAACAAAACAAGGAGAAGTGCCTTTAAATATGCCAAATTGCTTAAGGGCCATTTCACACCACATGCAGTGCATTGCGTTTTTTAAGCATCCAAAATGCATGGGAAGTTGGTTATATGGTTCTAAATGGCAGTGTTTTTTCCAGTGCGTTCCAGTTCCACCAAAAAAGTAGAACATGCTGCATTTTACCTGCAGTTGACTGTACTGGAACGCAGCAAAACGCATCATAAACGCACTGGAACGCACCGGAACACACCTAAATGCACCAAAAACGCACTGGAACACACTTGTCCTTATCTATGGTTAATAAAAAAGAGGGGTGAAAAAAAAGCACTGGACTGCATCAAAAACGTACCAAAAATGCACTGGAACGCATGAAAAACGTGCATGCAGAAAAGCACCTGGAACGCATCCGGATTGCATTTCTATGGTGTGAACTGGCCCTAGTTCATACTATAGAAACGCAGTCTGCGTGCGTTCCAGGTGCTTTTCTGCATGCGCGTTTTTGACACATTCCAGTGCATTTTTGATGCGTTTTTGATGCAGTCCAGTGTGTTTTTCCCCCTCATTTCCCTTAGGACAAGTGTGTTGCAGTGCGTTTTGGTGCATTTAGGTGCGTTCCGGTGCATTCCAGTGCATTTTTGGTACGTTCCATTGCGTTTTTGATGTGTTTTACTGGGGTCCAGTACAGTTTTGTACCTAAAAAATGCAGCATGACCAATTTTTTTTTTGCTTTCTAAAACGCACTGGAACGGACTGCAGTGGTGTGAACTATGCCATTGGCATTAATGTGATCAACTTTCTTTGCGTTTTTCATGCATCAAAAAAACGCACTGCACTGCATCCGGTGTGAACTGGCCCTAAATATCATACCCGGGGGGTGTCTATAGTATGCCTGTAAAGTAGCACATGTTTTCCATGTTTATAACAGTTGGAGAGCAAAATGACATTTCTAAAGTAAAATAATAGTAATTCCAAAGGCCTTGCGGCTGTAATGAATTGCTGGTTCCCATCAATACAGATAACATTTATAGAAAGTCTTTGATTACACAAAAAACAAAAGCGTGGGGGTCCCCCAAATTCCATTACCAGGCCCTTCAGGTCTGGAATGGATATTAAGGGGAACCCCGCTGCAATTTTTTTTTTAAATGACGTGGGGTTCCCCCCAAATATCCATACCAGGCCCTTCAGATCTGGCATGGATTTTAAGGGGAACTCCACCCCAAATTTTAAAAAAAATGGCGTGGAGTCCCCCCAAAAATCCACACCAGACCCTTATCCGAGCACATAACCTGACCGGCCGCAAGGGAAAAGGTGGGGAAGAGAGAGCGGCCCCCCCTCCCTCCTGAACCGTACCAGGCCACATGCCCTCAACATGGGGAGGATGTCCCCATGTTGATGGGGACAAGGGCCTCATCCCCACAACCCTTGCCCGGTGGTTGTAGGGGTCTGCAGGCAGGGGGCTTATCGGAATCTGGAAGACCCCTTTAACAAAGGGGACCCCCAGATCCCGGCCCCCCTATGTGAAATGGTAATGGGGTACAAATGTACCCCTACCATTTCACAAAGAAAGTGTCAAAAATGTAAAAATGACAAGAGCCGGTTTTTGACAATTCCTTTATTAATGTCTTTTCTTTTCTTCCAACTCCTTCCATCTTCTTCTTCCATCTTCTTCCGTCTTCTTCCATCTTCTTCTTCCATCCTCTTCTTTTCTCCATTCGGGTTTCTTCCTCCATCTTCATCTTCCTCTTTATCTTTATCTTCATCTTCCTTCTTCCTTCGGTCTTTTCGTCCGCATCTTGCTCCGGCGTCTTCTCTTCTTCTTTCTTCTCCGACCGCTCCGTTTGAATTGGAGGTTCCCGCTGTGCGACGCTTCAGTTCTTCAGTTCCCCTCTGGGTCCGCTTACACCCGGTGACCCCGCCCTCTGGCGCACATGGATTTCACGGGGACTTTCCCCGTGGTGTCAGAGGGGGGCAGAGCCACCGGGTGGCAGCGGACCAAGTGGAGAACTGAAGCGTTGCACAGCGGGAACCTCCAATTCAAACGGAGCGGTCGGAGAAGAAGGGAAGACGCCGGAGCAAGATGCGGACGAGAAGACCGAAGGAAGAAGGAAGATGAAGATAAAGATAAAGAGGAAGATGAAGATGGAGGAAGAAACCCAAATGGAGAAAAGAAGAAGATGGAAGAAGAAGGAAGAAGATGGAAGAAAGGAAAATACATTAATAAAGGAATTTTCAAAAACCGGCTCTTGTAATTTTTTACATTTTGACACTTTCTTTGTGAAATGGTAGGGGTACATTTGTACCCCATTACCATTTCACATAGGAGGGAGGCCGGGATCTGGGGGTCCCCTTTGTTAAAGCCCCCCGCCCGCAGACCCCCACAACCACCGGGCAAGGGTTGTGGGGATGAGGCCCTTGTCCCCATCAACATGGGGACATCCTCCCCATGTTGAGGGCATGTGGCCTGGTACGGTTCAGGAGGGGGGGGGCGCTCTCTCATCCCCCCCCTCTTCCCCTGCAGCCGGCCAGGTTATGTGCTCGGATAAAGGGTCTGGTGTGGATTTTTGGGGGGACTCCACGCCATTTTTTTTTAAATTTGGGGTGGAGTTCCCCTTAAAATCCACACCAGATCTGAAGGGCCTGGTATGGATATTTGGGGGGAACCGCACGCCATTTAAAAAAAAAATTGCAGCGGGGTTCCCCTTAATATCCATTCCAGACCTCAAGGGCCTGGTAATGGAATTTGGGGGACCCCCACGCTTTTTTTTTTTGGTTAGCAAAGACTTTCAATGACTTTTCTCTATATTGCCGGGAGCCGACAATTCATTATAGCGCGGGTGCTTTTAAATGCCTTTTTTTTTCCTTTAGAAATGTCATTTTGCTGGCTCACTGGGAAGTTCAGAGCTGCGCCTGTTCAACTTATGCAAATTAGTTTACGTGACTTGACATTTACTAAGATTTTGCCGGCGCAGTGTCTTGGCGTGTTTGAACCATTGAAATTCCGCGCTGAACTCAAACAAACCTCCCGCAGCTCGAATCGTACTTGCCGGCGCAGCGGGCTGGTTTTGAAAAAGTTACTTTCTCACACTATTTTGGGCATGTTTTTTATTTGGGCAGGTGTCACTACACTTCCTCACATCACCCCATGTCACCCCCATTATATTCTCACTACCAGCTTCTTTATATTTAGTGTTTAACATGCCGTGCGCCAGGTCCATAGTGGCGCACTGAGCGCCTCCTCCCGTCCGCCGACAACACTATAGTAAATGGCAAATAGGGCTGCGCTACAGGCGCTAATGTTTTGTAAATACCAAAACAGCCATTGCGCATGCAGATGCGCCAATACTCATGGCGCAAACGTTTCGTAAATCAGCCTCACTGTGTCCTGAGGGAAAGACAACACAGCCAACCTCCATGTCACAACAATTTGTGATACAGAAACTCCCCTCTGAACTGTGTGGGAGGAGCTATATGTCCCTCAGCGTTGCCAAGGAAACCAATGTTTGTTTATGAAGGCTCTAACCACAGGTCACACACTATAAATCCTACAGCGAAGAGCTTTATATTGTGAGAATCACAAGACCCAGACCTACATTTTGATATATAGTATGTCTCTGAAATATTAAAATAAAAGGCACAGTCACAGTTTAAAAATGTGGCGTGAGTTGCAAACAAATCATCATATTGTGAAAACTGTAAGGACTATGGCTTAGCTGTGGACATGTGTAGTGGCAGCAGGGATAGCTGAACGTTTTGATATAAAATTTGTGTAGGTGGGCTTAAAAATGCGGGAGTGGTGGCAGGTTAGAAATCATGTCCTGATTTTTCAGATTTTGTCAGCTCACACTCTAGTTTCACCATTCATTCCTATGGGACAAATTTCGCCGCAAAAACGACGATATTTTGTGAACAATTTGGCGAAACATTCCACAAAGTAATAGCACACCAATCGGCAACAATCCGCACGTTTCGGTATATTACTTGTCTATGTAGTGTAAAAACTGTGGGAGGAGTTAGGGTGGTAAATTTGGCTATAATAAGAATAAGAATAACTAGAAAAGCTACAATTTCTGGGGAAATTGTGTGACGTGTTCTTGCCTCCACCAGTAGTCTACAACTGGAGTGGGCGGAGTAACTGGGTGGAGTGGTTTGAGCAACTGTTGTGTGGTTGGAGTGGCTGGAGTAACTGTGAAAAGTGTTAAAAAGCTTAATATTTTAAAAAGTAGAAATAGTAGAAAAAAAATTGAAGAAGTCCCATCATTAGTTGAAAGAGCGGAACAATTTTTTCAAAAATGTTTTTTTTTTTCAAATTGTTTTTTTTAATGATTTTTTTTTTCAAAAATGTTTTTTTTTTCAATTTTTTTTAAATGATTTAAAAAAATGTTTTCAATTTTTTTTTTTATTGATTTTTTTTTCAAAAATGATTTTTCTTTATAATGTTTTTTTTTTTAAATAAATTTGTTGGAAAAAAAAATTTGAATAAAAAAAAAAAACATTAAAAGAAAGTAAGCAAAGTTGAACATTAGAAATGCCTTAGAGAAATAAGAGGCGACGTGCATTGTCTTTCCCCCCAGACACCCCAACTGGGAACATACTGAGGGAAAGATAACGCAGCCAACCTCCATGTTACAACAATTTGTGATACAGAAACTCTCCTCAGAGCTGTGTGGGAGGAGCTATAATTCCCTCAGCGTTGCCAAGGAAACCAATGTTTGTTTATGCAGGCTCTAACCATCATTAGTTGAAAGAGCGGAACAATTTTTTCAAAAATGTTTTTTTTTTCAAAATGATTTTTGTTTTCAAAAATTTTTTTTTTTTTTAAATGATGTTTTTTTCAAAAATAGTTTTTTTTTTTAAAATGTATTATTTTTATTTTTCAAAAATTAAAAAAAAATACTTTTTATTTTTTAATGGGGGGGTGTCATAAACAGCGGAAAAAAGTATCCGTCATATTACAGTACATAGTAATTAATTTACAGATAACAGAATCAAAAGAGTAAACAAAGTTGAACATTAGAAATGCCTTAGAGAAATAAGAGACAACGTGCATTGTCTTTCCCCCCCCAGACACCCCAACTGGGAACATACTGTGTCCTGAGGGAAAGACAACACAGCCAACCTCCATGTTACAACAATTTGTGATTCAGAAACTCCCCTCAGAGCTGTGTGGGAGAAGCTATAGGTCCCTCAGCGTTGCCAAGGAAACCAATGTTTGTTTATGCAGGCTCTAACCACAGGTCACACAGTATTTTCAGCCTCTCCTGAATACTTGCCATTAGAGTTGAGCGGACACCTGGATGTTCGGGTTCGACTTGTTCGGCCGAACTTCGGAAAAAAGTTTGGGTTCGGGACCGAACTTTAACCCGAACCCGAACCCGAACCCGAACCCGATTGAAGTCAATGGGGACCCGGACTTCTGAGGACTAAAAAGGCTCAAAAAAGGTAATGGAAAGGGCTAGAGGGCTGCAAATGGCAGCAAAATGTTGTTAAGAGCATGGCAAGTGCTCTGCAAACAAATGTGGATAGGGAAATAACTTAAAATAACATAAAAAAAATAAAAAATATGCTGGAGGCCCCCTTTTCAGCAGAAGAGGTACGGGAAGTCATTAAGAACCTCAGAAACTCAACGGCACGATGCCACACATATGGTGGGAATGCCCCAGAATACGCCCTTTCTGGAATAAATTATTCAATTTATTGGATAAGCTAGTGGGAAAATAAAATATTTTGAAATAAAAATGTAGTGGGGTGCTAAATTTAAGGGAAGTGTTTGAGTGGTAAATAGGCTCAAACACCCTAATTCTGTAGGATTCATGGACCATTTTGTCCTCGGGGGACAGTATTGGTGTGCAGTTCCCTGCGGTCTACAGGTGGCGCTGCCATGGTAGGCTAGGGTTGAACCGCGATACAGTGCTGTGCCTTTTGTGTCCCCTCTTGGCAGTAGTACAGCGGGGCGGTGAACCTGCTGTGCATGCCGGGAGAGCATATAAAAGGGGCAGACCTTTGACCTGGGGGCTGATGTCCAGTGGGGTCCGCGCCCAGGTGCCTTAGGCCTGGGTGCATGTGTTCCTGTTCCATCTCGGGCACCTTTAGCCCGGGGTGAGGTACTATCCTGGAGTTCCTGCTGCCCTGGGTATGGAGGCCTAGGGGCGGGAGTAAAGCCTGAAGTCCAGAGCCTTCGTCTGGAGTCCGCTAAGGGTCGAGGAGTCTTAGGGTGCCGCCTCGTGTAGGGGACCCTGTTCCAGGGAAGGGAGGATCATTCTGATGGACCGATGCAGGAGTCACGGTGAAGGAAGGGTCTGTTGACTCCCTGGAGAGATGTCTTCCCCTTGATATGGGCTAGGTACGTAGAAGGAGAAGCTCAAGGTCATCTTGAGTGTATCAGAGGCCTTATTCACCCGGCCCGTGGCAGGGGCCTTATACACCCTGGTCTGTGGCAGAGACCAAAGTTCTCCAGGTCCGTGGCAGGGGCCTTGTACACCCGGTCTGTGGCAGAAACCAACCTCAAGGTCTGTGGCAGAGACCGTGCACTTAAAACTGTTTGAGAAACCTAAGCAGTGAAGTGAATGTGCTACATTTGTGCCTGGACCTCCTCCACACCTTAAGCTGTCCTGTTTCTTTGCTCTAACCTTTTCTATCCATGTAGAGTTTATTTTGCCATGAGAGAATTTTAATGCACTAAAACACACTATATTGCCCAAATGTTTGATGAAATAAAAAAGATGATCTTAGGCCGAGTACATAGATACCAAACACGACAAGCTTTAAAATTTCGCACAAACGCGCATTGGCGACAAACTACATACATTTTTAAAAGCCTTTAAAAGCCTTTACAGGTTACGCCGTTAGATTTACAGAGGAGGTCTACTGCTAAAATTACTGCCCTCGATCTGACCTTTGTGGTGATACCTCACATGCATGGTGCAATTTCTGTTTACATATGACGCCAGACCGACGCTTGCGTTCGCCATTGGGCAAGAGCAGGGCAGGACAGGGGTGCTTTTTTTTTTTTTTTTTTTTATTATTAATTTTGCTTTTTTATTTTATTTTTAAACTGTTGCTTCCATTTTTTTTTTTATCATTTTTATTGTTATCTGAGGGAATGTAAATATCCCCTATGATAGCAATAGGTAATGACAGGTACTCTTTTTTGAAAAAACTGGGGTCTATTGGACCCTAGATCTTTCCTCTGCCCTCAAAGCATCTGACCACACCAAGATCGGTGTGATAAAATGCTTTCCCAATTTCCCAATGGCGCTTTTTATATCCGGGGGGGGACATTCCCTCCCACTGCTTGTAAAAGCAGTCCAGAGGCTAATTAGCCACTAGGATTGCTTTTACATGAAAGCCGGCCGCTGGCTGAAAAGAATGATACCAAGATGATACCTAAACCAACAGGCATCATTCTGGTATAAACATTCAAAGTCCAGCAACATACCAGTACGTTGCTGGTCCTTGTTGGACATGAATTGTAATCTTTTTTTTCATGCAGCCTATTGGCTGAACGAAAAAAAAAGATTGATCGGTGGGTATGCCCACCATTAGAATACCGCCCTTCATCCACCCACTTCTAATGATGGCCATACATGCACCATTTATATATGCCGAAGCATGGGGGCATCTTCCCGCAAAAGTTATGCCGCGTACACATGGTCAGACTTTTCCACGGGCAAGCCTCCGTCGGAATTTCGACCGTATGTACGCGGCATTAGGAGCAAAATCGCTCCTCCACCCCTGCTGCCCCAATGCTTCGGCATATATGCTTTTTTTTTTAAACTGTGGTGGTGAAATCACCTCCTACAGCACTGGAGTCGCAGGGATCTGGCCTGTCTCTGCGAACGCTGCAGTTATGTGTGTTGTGTTTTGCAAGTGACAGTGATCGATCAATACTGCACTTGGGTGGCCTGGGCTGGACGGAGGGGCAAAATGCAGGTGCTAGCAGGTATCTGGGCTGATCCCGCTAACACTGCGTTTTTGGGAACCCTAAACTGCTGGGGACGCTAGTATAGATCTGATCAGATCAGATATTGATCTGTTCAGATACTATACCAGTAAGGGGGGTGTATGCTTAACGCGTGGGTGTTAGCGCTACTGGCACTAACCTGACGCTGCCTGGGGTGTGACGCAGACCCTCTCTGACGCTAAAACCTAATTGATATCACCCGCTGGGCGATCAGGGGGTTAAACCTTTATTGGGTTATATACGGCGGGTGCCCTGACACTATAAAAAGCAAACTAACTAACCAGCGTCACCCGTAACACTTATATGATGATCACTGGTGAAAGGGTTAACTAGGGGCAATTAGGGGGTTAAAACCTTTATTAGGTAATATATGGGGGTACCTGACGCTATATAAAAACCTGACAGCGAACCTAAAAAAAAATTACTGGCTACCTATCGGCATCACCGACACTAAGACAACGATCATAAAAACGATCGCTTAGCGACAGTGGTGATAGGGGGTGAAAGGGTTACCTGGGGGGCGATCAGGGGGTTAAACCTTTATTAGATAATATATGGGGGTACCTGACGCTATAAAAACCTGCGGCAAACCTAAAAAAAATTACTGGCTACCGATCTGCATCACCGACGCTAAAACAGCGATCAGAAAAATGATCGCTTAGCGACAGTGGTGATAGGGGGTGAAAGAATTACCTGGGGGGCGATCAAGGGGGTTAAACCTTTATTAGGTAATATATCGGGGTACCTGACGCTATAAAAACCTGCGACGAACCTAAAAAAATTACTGGCTACCGATCTGCATCACCGACGCTAAGACAGCGATCAGAAAAATTATCGCTTAGTGACAGTGGTGATAGGGGGTGAAAGGGTTACCTGGGGGGCGATCAAGGGGGTTAAACCTTTATTAGGTAATATATGGGGGTACCCGACGCTATAAAAACCTGCGGCAAACCTAAAAAAAATTACTGGCTACCGATCAGCATCACCAATGCTAAGACATCGATCAGAAAAATGATCGCTTAGCGACGGCGGTGCTAGGGGGTGAAAGGGTTACCTGGGGGGTGATCAAGGGGGTTAAACCTTTTTTAGGTAATATATGGGGGTACCCGACGCTATAAAAACCTGCGGCGAACCTAAAAAAATTACTGGCTACCGATCAGCATCGCCGACGCTAAGACATCGATCAGAAAAATGATCGCTTAGCGACGGCGGTGCTAGGGGGTGAAAGAGTTATCTGGGGGGTGATCAGGGGGTTAAACCTTTATTAGGGGGGGTTAGGGGGCTACACTGGACCTAAAACTAAATGTAGTGACACTTTTACAGTCACAAATGTCACTGATTGCTATCAGTGATCACTAAATAAATGGTCACTGCAATCAGTGACACTGTGACTGGGGGCTGAGGGGTGATCTGGGAGGTGATCTGGGGGTGTCTGGGGGGGCCTGGGGGGGCGATTTATGTGCCTATGTGTCCTGGTGTCAGTGTGCTGTTTTGTGCACTAACCTGCATCTTCTCCTGTACGGTGCTCGGTATATGTGAGCGCCGTACAGGAGAGATGACATCACTTCCTCCTGCCTGTGTAAACATTACACAGGCAGGGGAAGCTCTCTCATTCGCCAGGAGCGATCGAGAGGGGGGGGCCAGAATCGAACGGCCGTCCCCTCATGCCGGATCGCTCCCGAAGGTAAAACGACCACCCACTGTAAAGAAGGGGGGTCCAATCGGACCCCCCAACTAAACAAAGGCAATCACGTATATGTACGTGATTCTGCCTGTCAGTGCCATTCTGCCGACGTATATTTACAGTGGGCGGTCGTTAAGTGGTTAAATGATTTAAAAAAAAATGTTTTCTAATTTTTTTTTTATTGATTTTTATTTCAAAAATGATTTTTCTTTATAATGTTTTTTTTTTTTTTTTTATTTTTGGAAAAAAAATTTTGGGGAAATTTTTTTTTTAAATGTTTTTTTTTTTTTTTTTTTTTAAAAACATAAAAAAAAGTAAGCAAAGTTGAACATTAGAAATGCCTTAGAGAAATAAGAGGCGACGTGCATTGTCTTTCCCCCTAGACACCCCAACTGGGAACATACTGTGTCCTGAGGGAAAGACAACACAGCCAACCTCCATGTTACAACAATTTGTGATACAGAAACTCCCCTCAGAGCTGTGTGGGAGGAGCTATAATTTCCTCAGCGTTGCCAAGGAAACCAATGTTTGTTTATGCAGGCTCTAACCATCATTAGTTGAAAGAGCGGAACAATTTTTTCAAAAATGTTTTTTTTTTCAAAATTATTTTTGTTTTCAAAAAATATATATTTTTTAAATGATGTTTTTTTCAAAAATATTTTTTTTTTCAAAAATTATTATATATTTTTTTTCAAATTCTTTTTTTTTTACATTTATTATTTTTATTTTTCAAAAAAAAAAAAAAAACTTTTTATTTTTTCATGGGGGGGGGGTCATAAACAGCAGAAAAAAGTATCCGTCATATTACAGTACATAGTAATTAATTTACAGATAACAGAATCAAAAGAGTAAACAAAGTTGAACATTAGAAATGCCTTAGAGAAATAAGAGGCGATGTGCATTGTCTTTCCCCCCCAGACACCCCAACTGGGAACATACTGTGTCCTGAGGGAAAGACAACACAGCCAACCTCCATGTCACAACAATTTGTGATATAGAAACTACCCTCAGAGCTGTGTGGGAGGAGCTATAGGTCCCTCAGCGTTGCCAAGGAAACCAATGTTTGTTTATGCAGGCTCTAACCACAGGTATTTCAGCCTCTGAACGTTTTGATATAATATTTGTGTAGGTGGGCTTAACCACTTGACAACTGGGCACTTAAATCCCCTTAATAACCAGACCAATTTTCAGCTTTTGGTGCTCTCACATTTTGAATGACAATTACTCAGTCATGCAACACTGTACCCATATGAAATTTCCGTCCTCTTTTTCACACAAATAGAGCTTTTATTTGGTGGTATTTGATCACCTCTGCGGTTTTTATTTTTTTCGCTATAAATGAAAAAAGACCGAAAATTTTGGAAAAAAATGCATTTTTCTTCATTTCTATTATAAAATTTTGCAAATAAGTAATTTTTCCTCATAAATTTGGCCAAATATTTATATTGCTACATATATTTGGTAAAAATAACCCAAATTAGTGGATATTATTTAGTCAGGGTGAAAGTTATAGGGTCTACAAGCTATGGTGCCAATTACTGAAAATTGATCAATTTGATCACACCTGATGTACTGACAGCCTATCTCATTTCTTGAGACCCTAACAAGCCAGTAAAGTACAAATACCCCCCAAATGACCCCTTTTTGGAAAGTAGACATTCCAAGGTAGTTAGTAAGAGGCATAGTTAGTTTTTTGAAGTTGTCATTTTTTCCCACAATTCTTTGCAAAATTAAGATGATTATTATTTTTTATTTTTTTCACACCAAATTGTCATTATAACAGGTTACTTCTCTCACATGGCATGTACATTCCACGAATGACACCCCAAAATATATTCTGCTGCTCCCCCCGAGTATGGCGATACCACATGTGTGAGACTTTTATACAGCCTGCCCACATACAGAGGTCCAACACTGAAGTAGCAACTTCAGGCGTTCTAGGAGCATAAATTACACATCTAATCTCTCAACCACCTATTACACTTTTGAAGGCCCTGGAGCACCAGGACAATGGAAACGCCCACAAAGTGACCCCATTTTGGAAAGCTAACACCCCAACGTATAATCTATGAGGCATAATGAGTCTTTTGAACGGTTCATTTTTTTCCAGAAGTTTTTGGAAAATGTGGAAAAAAAATGAAAACGCAATTTTTTTACACAAAGTTGTCCATTTATAGGATATTTCCAACACATAGCATGCACACAGCAAAAATGACACCCCAAAATATATTCTGCTGTTCCTCCTGAGTATGACGATACCAAATGTGTGAGACTTTTATACAGCCTGGCCACATACAGAGGTCCAACACTGAAGTAGCAACTTCAGGCGTTCTAGGAGCATAAATTACACATCTAATCTCTCAACCACCTATTACACTTTTGAAGGCCCTGGAGCACCAGGACAATGGAAACGCCCAAAAAGTGACCCCATTTTGGAAAGCTAACACCCCAACGTATAATCTATGAGGCATAATGAGTCTTTTGAACGGTTCATTTTTTTCCAGAAGTTTTTTGAAAATGTGGAAAAAAAATGAAAACGCAATTTTTTTACACAAAGTTGTCCATTTATAGGATATTTCCAACACATAGCATGTACACAGCAAAAATGACACCCCAAAATATATTCTGCTGCTCCTCCTGAGTATGACGATACCAAATGTGTGAGACTTTTATACAGCCTGGCCACATACAGAGGTCCAACACTGAAGTAGCAACTTCAGGCGTTCTAGGAGCATAAATTACACATCTAATCTCTCAACCACCTATTACACTTTTGAAGGCCCTGGAGCACCAGGACAAGGGAAACGCCCAAAAAGTGACCCCATTTTGGAAAGCTAACACCCCAACGTATAATCTATGAGGCATAATGAGTCTTTTGAACGGTTCATTTTTTTCCAGAAGTTTTTTGAAAATGTGGAAAAAAAATGAAAACGCAATTTTTTTACACAAAGTTGTCCATTTATAGGATATTTCCAACACATAGCATGTACACAGCAAAAATGACACCCCAAAATATATTCTGCTGCTCCTCCTGAGTATGACAATACCAAATGTGTGAGACTTTTATACAGCCTGGCCACATACAGAGGTCCAACACTGAAGTAGCAACTTCAGGCGTTCTAGGAGCATAAATTACACATCTAATCTCTCAACCACCTATTACACTTTTGAAGGCCCTGGAGCACCAGGACAATGGAAACGCCCACAAAGTGACCCCATTTTGGAAAGCTAACACCCCAACGTATAATCTATGAGGCATAATGAGTCTTTTGAACGGTTCATTTTTTTCCAGAAGTTTTTGGAAAATGTGGAAAAAAAATGAAAACGCAATTTTTTTACACAAAGTTGTCCATTTATAGGATATTTTCAACACATAGCATGTACATAGCAAAAATGACTCCCCAAAATATTTTCTGCTACTCCTCCTGAGTATGGCGATGCCACATGTGTGAGCTTTTTTAACAGCCTGGCCACATAGAGGCCCAACATCCAAGAAGCACCATCAGGTGTTCTAGGGACATAAATTACACATCCAATTTCCTTACAATATATCACATTTTTGAAGGCCCTTCATATTTCTAACACAGCATGTACATACCAAGAATTACACCCTAAAATACATTCTGCTGAGTAAACGGTAAAAAAAAAGATTACCTGTGGTTTTGGTAGTGCAATTGTCCACAGAAGGAGAGCCCTGATCCAGGCAGCAGGCAGGGACGTGGTCAGTGACAGTGAATTGAATTGTCCAGGCAGCAGACAGGAATATTCTCCATAGTCACTACAGGCAGGAATACTGTCCATATACAGTCCAGGGTCAGTGTAAGTAGAGACATTGCCAGCAGTGCCAAAATATTGGTCCTGGTAATCAGCAGGAACATGGTCCAAGTAGCAGGCCAGGAAAGAATGGGGACAGGGGTAGGGGCTTCTCCCACCCAAATCTCTTTGAAGCCCCCGAGTCTCCAGACCCTAATCCGGGAATGAGAAAACTAAAAAATAGTTTTCTTCATCCAGAAAAACAATTCTGGAGCCCCTCACATATGTGAGACCCCTGTGTTCCCACTAGCATAGCAGGGTAAAAGATCAATCCAAGAGGCAGGCAAAAAACGTGGTCAAACAGTCCAGGGTCAGTTCCAGAGCAGGCAGAGGTAGGTACAGTTAAGCGTTAGGCAGAAGAGTGGTCGTATAACAGGCCAGGGTCAGTTCCGGAGCAGGCAGAGGTAGGTACAGTTTAGCGTTAGGCAGAAGAGTGGTCGTATAACAGGCCAGGGTCAGTTCCGGAGAAAGCAGAGGTATGTTTAGCGTTAGGCAAAAGCGTGGTCGTATAACAGTCCAAGGTCGGTTCCGGAGAAGGCAGAGGTATGTACAGTTCAGTGCAGTGGCATAAGGGGTGTGGAGGAAAATGACAGGAAATGAGAATTGCATTTACCATACTTCCCTAATAGTGTAGAAACGTATGGTAACGGCGGAAACATTCGCCTATACAGAGGCCTGGTTGGGAAGGACAATCGGGACAATAATACATGGTGTCTCTTCGAATTCCTCCTCTGGAGCACACCCGGCATCTCTTCTGACGTCTGTAGCCTGTTTCGCGGGGGGTGGCTTTCTCAGGAAAGTGGCGCTCGTGGAGTCTGCTCACGGAATCAGAGCGAATAGTTTCTGGTGGGCTTTCAGGGTACAAAAGGGCGGAGATAACTTCTTCTTGGTAGAGTAGATAGGATACGGGGTTCTCTGTTGATTTTTTGTAAATAACATAAGTGTTATACATGGCCAAACTAAAAAAATAAAGGGACACTTTCTTATACCAGTGGCGGGATTTTCTTGTGGGAAGATAGGGTTCAATCATCTGATCGTTAAAGTCCACTCCCCCCATAAACAAATTATAATCGTAGACACAAGCTGGTTTCTGGATTGTGCCGTTTCTTTTGGGGACTTCCACGTAGGTGTCGTTGTGGATTGATGTGAGCATGTGGACGTTTCGTTTGTCCCTCCACCTGACAGCCAATATCTCCTGGTTCCTCAATGATGCCGCCTCCCCTCGTCGTAGCTTTTCATTGGCGAGTTTTTGTGGGAAGCCTTTTCTA
Source organism: Rana muscosa (assembly GCA_029206835.1). Classification (NCBI taxonomy): domain Eukaryota; kingdom Metazoa; phylum Chordata; class Amphibia; order Anura; family Ranidae; genus Rana; species Rana muscosa. The sequence goes on along the minus strand of CM055123.1, from coordinate 5,864,691 downwards.
TTGGCTCTTATTGTGCCACATGCTGGGGTGTCCCTCCGGTAAAGATTGCGGAACAGGGGCAAGCTGGTATAAAAATTATCCACATAAAGGTGGTATCCCTTTCCAAGGAGTGGATAGATAAGCTCCCAGACCACTTTTCCGCTGACACCGATGTACTCTGGGCATTCAGGGGGATGCAGTTGGGAGTCCTTCCCTTCGTACACCAGAAAGGCGTAGATGTACCCCGTGGCTCGGTCACAAAGTTTGTACATTTTAACCCCATATCGGGCCCTTTTGCTGGGGATAAACTGTTTAATGCTCAGCCTGCCTGAGAATTTTATGAGGGACTCATCCACGGAGATATTCTGTTCAGGGATATATAACTGGGAAAATTTTTCAGAGAAAAAATTTAGGAGTGGCCGAATTTTATATAGTTTGTCAAAAGCTGGGTCATTTCGGGGAGGGCACTGGGTGTTGTCATTATAGTGGAGGAACCGCATAATCATTAGGTATCGGGATCTTGGCATAAGGGATGAGAAGAGTGGCATGTGGTGGATGGGTTTGGTAGACCAGTAGGAGTACAATTGGGGTTTTTTTGAGAGTCCCATACTAAAAGTTAGGCCTAGGAAAATTTTGAATTCCTCTACGGTAAGTTCTCTCCACTCAAAGGGACGGGCGTAACTAGACCCAGGGTTGCTTGCTATGTACTGCTGTGCATAGAGGTTGCACTGGGCCACAATGGAGGATAGGAAGTCTTCAGTGAATACTAAATTGAAAAAATCGAGCATGGAAAATTCATCGGTGTTCACCTGGACACCTGGCTGGGCGGTGAAAGGGGGGATATTTGCTGCTCCGGAATTAGGGGGAAGCCACAGGGGGTTTTGAAGGCCATAGGGAAGGCTGGCATGGCCCCTATCCCTTTGGGGCTGAGATGACACCCTACTGGTGCCTGGCCTTTGTTGCAGTGGCACTGCGCTTGGGGTGGACGGCACTGCGCTTGGGGTGGACGGCACTGCGCTTGGGGTGGACGGCACTGCGCTTGGGGTGGACGGCACTGCGCTTGAGGTGGACGGTACTGCGCTTGAGGTGGACGGTACTGCGCTTGAGGTGGACGGCACTGCGCTTGAGGTGGACGGCACTGTGTTGCTGGTAGTAGGCCGCTTCTCCACGCCAGAACCCCTTGTTTTCACGGGCACACATTCCTCTTCTGATTCTGTATCAGACCCACTGTCTGTAACGGGTTCATAGGCCGAATCCGAATCAGACTGAGACTCCTCGCTGCTCTCATCGGTCATGATTAGACGCTGGTAGGCCTCCTCACAAGTAAAGAATTTTTTTGCCATGTTGGTGGCTGGTGAGGCTGCACTGCAGAGCACTGTGGTGGCACTGGTGGACACTGGCGGGCACAGGCGGCACTGATGTGGCACAGGTAGCACTGGTGTGGCTCTGGTTGCACTGGTGTGGCTCTGGTTGCACTGGTGTGGCTCTGATGGCACACAGGCGGCACAGGCGGCACTGGTGGGGACAGGCGGCACTGATGTGGCACTGCAGTGGCGCTGATGGGCACAGGTGGCACTGGGCACAGGCGGCACTGGTGGGCAAAGGCGGCACTGATGGGCACAGGTGGCACTGATGGACACAGGTGGCACTGATGGGCACAGGTGGCTCTGGTGTGCACAGGTGTGGCTCTGGTGGGCACTGGTGTGGCTCTGGTGGGCACTGGTGTGGCTCTGGTGGGCACTGGTGGCACTGGTGGGCACAGGCGGCACTGGTGGGCACAGGCGGCACTGGTGGCACTGGTGGGCACAGGCGGCACTGATGTGGCACTGCAGTGGTGCAGATGAGCACTGATGGGCACAGGTGGCACTGATGGGCACAGGTGGCACAGGTGGCACTAGTGTGGCACTGATGTGGCACTGGTGTGGCACTGGTGACACTGATGTGGCTCTGGTGGCACTGGTGTGGCTCTGGTGGCACTGGTGTGGCACAGGTGGCACAGATGTGGCACAGATGTGGCACAGATGTGGCACAGATGGCACTTTTTGCACTTTTGGGGCACTGCTGGGCACAGCTGGGCACAGCTGGGCACAGCTAAAAGTAGTAAAAACTCACTGTGTGGCACAGGGTTGCACTGATGTCTCTCCTCTCCTCTCACGCTGCATCGGTGTGAGGTGAGGAGAGAGATGAACTGCTGCTGACCCTGGTTTGTTTACATTGTGATCGCGCCGTCATTGGACGGCGCGATCACGTGGTAAAAGGCCGCTGTCATTGGCCATTCACCCCGATCTGTGTTGCTACGGGTCCGGTGGACCCGGCGAGCACAGTCGTTTGCGTGTGCGCACCCGCGGGCGCGCGCAGGAACGATTCTAAGGGAGGACGTTATATAACGTCCTCCCAGAGTTAAGCAACCACCTTGCCGCCGTTATTCGGCGGCAGGTGGTTGTTAAGTGGTTAAAAATAAGGGAGTGGTGGCAGGTTAGAAATCATGTTCTGATTTTTCAGATTTTGTCAGCTCACACTCTAGTTTCGCTATTCATTCCTATGGGACAAATTTCGCCGCAAAAATGACGATATCTCGTGAACGATTCAAAGAAACGTTCCACAAAATAATAGCACACCAATCGGGAACAATCCGCACGTTTCAGTATATTACTTATCTATGTAGGGTAAAAACTGTGGGAGGAGTTAGGGTGGTAAAATTTGGCTATAATAAGAATAATAATAACTAGAAAAGCTGCAATTTCTGGGGAAATTGTGTGACGTGTTCTTGCCTCCACCAGTAGTCTACAACTGGAGTGGGCGGAGTAACTGGGTGGAGTGACTTGAGCAACTGTTGTGTGGTTGGAGTGGCTGGAGTAACTGTGAAAAGTGTTAAAAAGATTAATATTTTAAAAAGTAGAAACAGTAGAAAAATATTGAAGAAGTCCCATCATTAGTTGAAAGAGTGGAACAATTATTAAAAAAAAAAATTTTATTCAAAATTTTATTTTTTTTCAAAATATATAATTTTTTAAATTTTTAACCACTTCAATACCATGCACTTATATACCTTCCTGCCCAAGCCAATTTTGAGCTTTCAGCGCTGTCGCAATTTGAAATACAATTGCGCGGTCATGCTACACTGTACCCAAACAAATTTTTTATCATTTTGTTCCCACAAATAGAGCTTTCTTTCAGTGGTATTTGATGGCCTCTGCGATTTTTATTTTTTGCACAACAAATAAAAAAAGAGCGAAAATTTTGAAAAAAACTAAATTTTTCTTTGTTTCTGTTTTTTTTGTAAATAAGTACCTTTTCTACTTCAATGACGGGCACTGATAAGGTGGCACTGATGGGCACTGATAAGGCGACACTGATGGGCACCGATGAGGTGGCACCAATGAGGTGGCACCAATGAGGTGGCACTGATGAGGTGGCACTGATGGGCACTGATGATGGGCACTGATAGGCGGCACTGATGGGCACTGATATGTGGCACTGGTATGCGGCACTGATGGGCACTCATAGGCGGCACTGATTGGCACTCATAGGCGGCACTGATTGGCACTCATAGGCGGCACTGATGGGCACTCATAGGTGGCACTGATGGGCACTTATAGGCGGCACTGATGGGCACTTATGGGTGGCACTGATAGGTGGCATGGACGGGCACTGATAGGTGGGCACTTATGGGCACAGATGGGCACGGATGGGCACTGATAGGTGGCACTGATGGACACTAGTAGGTGGCACTGATGACACTGATGCCCAGCAATGCCAGCCACCACACATTGTGGTCGTGCCATGATGGTGCCAGTCAGTGCCCATTTGTGGGCACTGATTGGCATATTTTTTTATGTTTTACTACATGTGGATGGCCATGGGGGCCATCCACATGCTTGGGGCTTCCCTGGTGGTCCTGGGCGGCATCCTGGTGGTCTAGTGTGGGTATCCGAGGGGGGCTGCGCTGATAAACAATCAGCGCGAACCCCCCGTCAGGAGAGCCGCCGATCGGCTCTCCTCTACTCGCGTCCCTCAGACGCGAGTGAGGAAGAGCCGTTCAACGGCTCTTCCTGTTTACATCGTGATCAGCCATGATTGGACACGGCTTATCACGTGGTAAAAAGCCTCCACCGGTGTGGATAACAGAACCACTTCCCGGACGTCAATATGCTATTGACTGGGCGGGAAGTGGTTAAATGATTTTTTTTTCAATTTTTTTTTTTTTAAATGATTTTTTTTCTTAAAAAAAAAAAAATTTCTGAATTTATTTTTTTCAAAAATGTTTTATTTAAAAAAAAAAAAATTTAAAAAAAGAATTTTTTTTTTCAAATTTTTTTTTTCAAAATGATTTTTGTTTTAAAAAAGTATGTATTTTTTTAAATGATGTTTTTTTCAAAAATATATATTTTTTTCAAAAATTATTTTATATATTTTTTCAATTTTTTAAAAAAAATGTATTATTTTTATTTAAAAAAAAATACTTTTTATTTTTTCATGGGGGGGGTCATAAACAGCGGAAAACAGTATCCGTCGTATTACAGTACATAGTAGAGGTACATAGTAATTCATTTACAGATAACAGAATCAAAAAAGTAAGCAAAATTGAACATTAGAAATGCCTTGGAGAAATAAGAGGCGACGTGCATTTGTCTTTCCCCCCAGACACCCCAACTGGGAACATACTGTGTCCTGAGGGAAAGACAACACAGCCAACCTCCATTTTACAACAATTTGTGATTCAGAAACTCCCCTCAGAGCTGTGTGGGAGGAGCTATAGGTCCCTCAGCATTGCCAAGGAAACCATGTTTGTTTATGCAGGCTCTAACCACAGGTCACACAGTATTTTCAGCCTCACCTGAATTCTTGCCATTCTTCAAACGGTCGTATTTTAAAAACTATAAATCCTACAGCGAAGAGCTTTATATTGTGAGAATCACAAGACCCAGACCTACATGTTGATATATAGTATGTCTCAGAAATATTAAAATTAAAGGCACAGTCGAAGTTTAGAAATTGCCCTTCAAATTTGAAGTGGCTAGAGGATAGTTTCAATGAATGTCAATGGGTGGCGTGAGTTGCAAACAAATCATCATATTGTGAAAACTGTAAGGACTATGGCTTAGCCACGGACACGTGTAGTGGCAGCAGGGATAGCTGAACGTTTTGATATAAAATTTGTGTAGGTGGGCTTACAATTGAGGGAGTGGTAGCAGGTTAGAAATCATGTCCTGATTTTTCAGATTTTGTCAGCTCACACTCTAGTTTCGCCATTCATTCCTATGGGACAAATTTCGCCGCAAAAACGACGATATTTCGTGAATGATTCAGCGAAACGTTCCACAAAGTAATAGCACACCATTCGGGAACAATCCGCATGTTTTGGTATATTACTTGTCTATGTAGTGTAAAAACTGTGGGAGGAGTTAGGGTGGTAAAATTTGGCTATAATAAGAATAATAATAACTAGAAAAGCTACAATTTCTGGGGAAATTGTGTGACGTGTTCTTGCCTCCACCAGTAGTCTACAACTGGAGTGGGCAGAGTAACTGGGTGGAGTGACTTGAGCAACTGTTGTGTGGTTGGAGTGGCTGGAGTAACTGTGAAAAGTGTTAAAAAGATTAATATTTTAAAAAGTAGAAACAGTAGAAAAAAATTGAAGAAGTCCCATCATTAGTTGAAAGAGCGGAACAATTTTTAATTTTTTTTTTTCAAAATATATAATTTTTGTAATTTTTAACCACTTCAATACCATGCACTTATACACCTTCCTTCCCAAGCCAATTTTGAGCTTTCAGCGCTGTCACAATTTGAATGACAATTGCGCGGTCATGCTACACTGTACCCAAACAATTTTGTTATCATTTTGTTCCCACAAACAGAGCTTTCTTTTGGTGGTATTTGATTGCCTCTGCGATTTTTATTTTTTGCACAACAAATAAAAAAAGAACGAAAATTTTGAAAAAAAATATGTTTTTCGTTGTTTCTGTTAATTTTTTTTGTAAATAAGTACCTTTTCTACTTCAATGACGGGCACTGATAAGGCGACACTGATGGGCACTGATGAGGTGGCACCAATGAGGTGGCACTGATGGGCACTGATAGGCGGCACTGATAGGCAGCACTGATGGGCACTGATATGTGGCACTGGTATGCGGCACTGATGGGCACTCATAGGCGGCACTGATTGGCACTCATAGGCGGTACTGATTGGCACTCATAGGCAGCACTGATGGGCACTCATAGGCGGCACTGATGGGCACTTATGGGTGGCACTGATAGGTGGCACGGATGGGCACTTATGGGCACAGATGGGCACGGATGGGCACTGATAGGTGGCACTGATGGACACTAGTAGGTGGCACTGATGACACTGATGCCCAGCAATGCCAGCCACCACACATTGTGGTTGTGCCATGATATTGCCAGTCAGTGCCCATTTGTGGGCACTGATTGGCATTTTTTTAATGTTTTACTACATGTGGATGGCCATGGGGGCCATCCACATGCTTGGGGCTTCCCTGGTGGTCCTGGGTGGCATCCTGGTGGTCTAGTGTGGGTATCCGAGGGGGGGCTGTGCTGATAAACAATCAGCGTGACCCCCCCTGTCAGGAGAGCTGCCGATCGGCTCTCCTCTACTCGCGTCTGTCAGACGCGAGTGAGGAAGAGCCGATCAACTGCTCTTCCTGTTTACATCGTGATCAGCCGTGATTGGACACGGCTGATCACGTGGTAAAAAGCCTCCGCCGGAGGCTCTTTACCGAGATCAGTGTAGCGGTGTGTTAGACTGACACATCGCTCCACCGATCGCCACGATGCGCGCCCCCCCCAGGCGCGCGGCGGCTGTTATCCTGCAGGACGTCAATAGACGTCCAGTGTGGATAACAGAACCACTTCCCGGACGTCAATATGCTATTGACTGGGCGGGAAGTGGTTAAATGTTTTTTTTTCTTTCAAAACAATTTTCAAAATGTGTTTTTTTTTTTTTTTTAATTTTCTTTCCAAAAAATTTTTTTTCACATTTTTTTTTTTTCAAATTCATTTTTTTTCAAAATGATTTTTGTTTTAAAAAAATATATCTTTTTTTAAATGTTGTTTTTTTTCAAAAAAAATTTTTTTTTCAAAAATTATTATCTTGCTTTGCAAGAACACTTAATAACTAGAAAATCTACAATTTCTGGGGAAATTGTGTGACGTTTTCTTGCCTCCACCAGTAGTCTACAACTGGAGTGGGCGGAGTAACTGTGTGGAGTGGCTTGAGCAACTGTTGTGTGGTTGGAGTGGCTGGAGTAACTGTGAAAAGTGTTAAAAAGCTTAACCTCCCTGGCGGTATGATTCTGGAAGATTTTAGGTGCTGAAAGCGGTACCATTATTTTGCATGGAAATTTGGCGTTTTACATTGTAGGCCTGTAATTCTTAGTAATAACTCACCTAAATCTGTCCAAACCAGAGTCTAGTAGACATCTCGTGTATGATAAAGTTTGAGACACAAAATCATAAATTATAATATAATAAATAATAACAAATAATAATTTAATAATAATAATACTTTTTATTCAATACATTTTAGTAAATAATATAATCAAAAACAATTTTTTTTTGTTCCAACAAGGGTGCAATATTAGTAGTCATATTGCTTCAGTATACGTCTCGGGTATGAAAAATTTTAAAACAAGGTACAGCACAAAGTCCTACATCGCAATCGGGACAATAGAACCGCGTTTCTTTACGGATTTTCCTTCCGGTGTCGTCACGCTTGGAGCAGCAAACACACATCCTTGTGGGTGCTGACTTCCTTTCAGTAGGTGGAATGTGGTCCATAAAGTGACGACCAGTCAGGCGTTCCGGGTTCACAATGCCAGCAGCCCGACGTCCAGATCTGCTTACAGTCGTTGGCATCTGGTGCTTTAGAAAAATTAGTTTGGCAACCTTCCACACAAAGTCCGCATGGATCATAGGCCTGTCACTATTTTTTTTCAGAAGAATGAAAGCATTCCACAGACACTGTTCCAGAAGATGCCTGAATATTTTTTTATAATATTTCTTCTGTTGCTTCCTTATCGCAGGATAAAAGGTCATGGCCTGGTCAGCCCTGTCCACACCTCCCATGGTGTTGTTGTAATCCAACACGACCTGTGGCTTCATGACATCTTTTCCACCTTTGGTATGTACCATTACAGTAGAAGTGTTGTGGATGGTACTCAGAAGGCACACGTTTTTTTTGTCCTGCCATTTCAGTGCCATCATTTTGCCTTTCTGCCAGGCAACTATTTCTCCTGCCCGAGCTTTTTTTGGGCAAAGGTTGGCGGCATGTCACGCCAGTTAGGCCTAACGGTCCCATAGGCATCCGTTTTGTTCAGGATAAGGAACTCAAAGAGTTCTGGGGACATGTAAAAATTGTCTGCGGTGACACAGTAGCCCTGATTCAGCAATGGCTCAATCAAAGAGAGAACCGAAGCGGTTGCCATTCCAAAACATCTGAATCGATCGCTGAATTTGGTCCCTTTCCCGGTGTACAGGACCGAATTCCAGATGTACCCAGAGCTGGATTCACACAGCATGAATTACTTCATGCCAAAACGAGCTCGCTTTGATGCTATGAACTGTATCCAGCTTAGTCTACCTTTGTAGGCCATAAGACTTTCGTTGATGCTTATATCTCTGTCCGGCACATAGGTCTGCTGGAAATTCAACAGAATAAGTTGGTAAATCTCCCAAATATTTTTCAGCTTAGGAGCTGGATGAGAACTCTCATCAATGTCATCATTATTTGCAAAATGCAAATATTTCATGATAAGAGAAAATTTATATTCGGACATAACTGTGCCAAAAAAAAGGCGTGGCCAGCAAGCAATTTGTTGGTGGTCCAATACCACTTCTGCAGGGGTTTCTCCACCACTCCCTGTAGAATTATAAGGCCCAAAAAGTTCCATATGTCCTCTCTGGTTACTGGCTCCCATTTTCTGCTCCTTGAAAAGCGATGATGGGTAGCAGCTTGTTGCTCCTGATAGCGATTCGTCTCCAAAACAATTTTGGAAATAACTTCATCCGTCAGAAAGAGCTTGAGGTATGCCAAGGGGTTATTGTCCTCAACTTCAACTTTCATCCCAGGTGCTCCTGTAAATGGAAATCTGGGGGGCGCTGCGTGCTCCGTACCGCAATCAATTGAGCACCAAGTCCGCACATCGCTGGGCACAGTCGCAGGATCGTCGCTAAAATCACTTTCTGCGTCCGATGAAGAGCTTCCCCATGAATCGCTGTCGCTCAACTCCTCTGCAACCCATTCTAAATCGCTGTCGCTGACTTCCAGCAGGTCATATAGTGACTTTGAGGTGGAGGCGCGTTTTTTGGATGCCATGGTCGCTGTGCAGTTTCCAGGTACTAAGTACAGTAAAACTGCAGACAAGGGCACTGGAGAAAGCACTGGGGGGCAATCTAAGGTCAATTTATTTAATTTTTTATTGTAATCCAATAGGATTACATTGTATCAATGCGTTTGTGCTTTATGCATTTTGAATTTGCCGCCGGTTCCGACCCCCTGCGTCACGACGCTCGCAGGGAAGGGAATCCAGGGCATACAGTGCATCAGGCGGAAGATCCGGCCGCCGTACACTGCGGGAATACATCGCGGGATCCCAGAGACAAGGTAAGTCACCTCTTCCAGGATCCAGCGAGGCAAGCCCGAGTGTGGCTCGGGATTACCGCTTTAGGTACTGAAATCTCACCCCGAGCCACACTCGGGAATACCGCACGGGAGGTTAATATTTTAAAAAGTAGAAATAGTAGAAAAAAAATTAAGAAGTCCCATCATTAGCTGAAAGAGCGGAACATTAAAAAAAAATTATGAAAAAAAATAAAAAAAAATTGTCAAAAATCATAATTTTTTTAATTTTTTTATGATTTTTTTTCCCAAAAATGTTTTCAAAATTTTTTTTTTCAAAATTTTTTTTTTCAGATGTTTTTTTTAAAAAAAAATGCTTTTTTTTCCACTTTTTTTTTTCAAAAATAGATTTTTTTTAAAAAAAATGTTTTTTTTTTTCAAAAATGATATTTTTTTTTTCCAAATTTTTTTTTTTTTAAAATATATAATTTTTTTAAATGATGTTTTTTTCAAAAATCTTTATTTTTTTCAAAAGTTATATTTTTTTTCAATTTTTTTTTTAAATGTATTATTTTTATTTTTCAAAAATTAATTTTTATTTTTTCATGGGGGGGGGGGTCATAAACAGCGGAAAACAGTATCCGTCGTATTACAGTACGTAGTAGAGGTACATAATAACTCATTTACAGATAACAGAATCAAAAGAGTAAGCAAAGTTGAACATTAGAAATGCCTTAGAGAAATAGGCGACGTGCATTGTCTTTCCCCCCAGACACCCCAACTGGGAACATACTGTGTCCTGAGGGAAAGACAACACAGCCAACCTCCATGTTAAAACAATTTGTGATACAGAAACTCCCCTCTGAGCTGTGTGGGAGGAGCTATAGGTCCCTCAGCGTTGCCAAGGAAACCAATTTTTGTTTATGCAGGCTCTAACCACAGGTCACACACAGTATTTTCAGCCTCTCCTGAATTCTTGCCATTCTTCAAATGGTCGTATTTTAAATCCTACAGCAAAGAGCTTTATATTGTGAGAATCACAAGACCCAGACCTACATTTTGATATATAGTATGTCTCTGAAATATTAAAATTGAAGGCACAGTCGCAGTTTAGAAATTGCCCTTTGAATTTGAAGTGTCTACAGGGGAGTTTCAATGAAAGTCAATGGGTGGCGTGAGTTGCAAACAAATCATCATATTGTGAAAACTGTAAGAACTATAGCTTAGCCGTGGACACGTGTAGTGGCAGCAGGGATAGCTGAACGTTTTGATATAAAATTTGTGTAGGTGGGTTTAAAAATGAGGGAGTGGTGGCAGGTTAGAAATCATGTCCTGATTTTTCAGATTTTGTCAGCTCACATTCTAGTTTCGCCATTCATTCCTATGGGACAAATTTCGCCGCAAAAATGACGATATTTCGTGAACGATTTGGCGAAACTTTCCACAAAGTAATAGCACACCATTCGGGAACAATCCGCACGTTTCGGTATATTACTTGTCTATATAGTGTAAAAACTGTGGGAGGAGTTAGGGTGGTAAAATTTGGCTATAATAAGAATAATAATAATATATATGTGAGATAACAATAAGTGCTCTTGCTTTGCAAGAACACTTAAAGGAGTAGTAAAGTTACATGTTTTTTCACCTTAATGCATCCTATGCATTAAGGTGAAAAAACATTCGACAATACCGCCCCCCCCCGAGCCCCCGTTTTACTTACCTGGCCCCTCGAAAGTCCCACGCTCGTCCCCGTCATCCTCTTCGTTTTTCAGCCTGGCCGCCGATTGGCTACACTGGATGGATTGAAAGCAGCGCAGCCATTGGCTGGCGCTGCTGTTAATCACATCCAATGATGCGGCACGTGGGGGGGTGGGGCCGAGTGATACAGTCGGCGGCTATGGCCGCCGCTGTATCACGGGAGCGCGCCCGCAATCACTCCACACCATGCGAGCTCACTCGCATTATGGTGTGGAGTCCCTGCGGGGAGGAGCCAAGACAGCCGCCGAGGGACCCCAGAAGACCAGGATCGGGGCCACTGTGTGCAAAACGAGCTGCACAGTGGAGGTAAGTATAACATGTTTGTTATTTTTGGGCAAAAAAAGGGAAGCTTTAGTGCTCCTTTAATAATAATAATATATATGTGAGATAACAATAAGTGCTCTTGCTATGCAAGAACACTTAATAATATATATGTGAGATAACAATAAGTGCTCTTGCTATGCAAGAACACTTAATAATATATATATGTGAGATAACAATAAGTGCTCTTGCCATGCAAGAACACTTAATAACATATATGTGAGATAACAATAAGTGCTCTTGCTATGCAAGAACAGTTAACTAGAAAAGCTACAATTTATGGGGAAATTGTGTGAAGTGTTCTTGCCTCCACCAATACTCCTGACTGGAGACAGTGCCCCTGAAGATGTAAATGTGATCCAACACTGTGTCGATACATTTAGATCCATTGCCCCATCAAAAATTGCCCCATCAAAAACTGCCCCATCAAAACTGCCCCCATCAAAAACTGCCCCATCAAAAACTGCCCCATCAAATTTCCTCCATCAAAAACTGCCCCATCAAAACTGCCCCATCAAATTTCCCCATCAAAAACTGCCCCCAACAAAAACTGCTCCATCAAAAACTTCCCCCATCAAAACTGCCCCCATCAAAAACTTCCCCCATCAAAAGTGCCTCATCAAAACTGCCTCATCAAAACTGTGGGAGGAGCTACAATTCCCCTTAGAGCTGTGTGGGAGGAGCTACAATTTGCCTCACTGTTGTGTGGGAGGAGCTATAATACCCCTCAGAGCTGTGTGGGAGGAGGTATAATTCCCCTCAGAACTGTGTGGGAGGAGCTATAATTCCCCTCAACGTTGCCAGGAAACCAATGTTTGTTTATGCAGGCTCTAAGCACAGGTCAGAGTATCTTGCCTCTACTTAATACTTGTCATTATTCAAACGGTCGTATTTTAAAAACTATAAATCCTACAGCGCAGAGCTTTATATTGTGATAATCACAAGATCCAGACCTACATTTTTATGCATAGTATGTCTCTGAAATATTATAATTGAAGGCACATTTTCAGTTTAGATATTGCCCTTTAAATTTTAGGTGGCTATAGTGGAGTTTCATTGAATGTCATTCGATGGTGGGAGTTTCAAACAAATGGTCATATTGTGAAAACTATCAGGACTATGGCTTAGCCGTGGACATGTGTAGTGGCAGCAGGGATAGATGAACGTTTTGATATAAGATTTGTGTAGGTGGGCTTGAAACTGAGGGAGTGGTGGCAGTTTAGAAATCATGTCCTGATTTTTTTATCTTTTGTCAGCTCCCACTCTAGTTTCGCCATTCATTCCTTTGGGACAAATTTTGCAGCAAAAACGATGATATTTCGTGAACCATTTGGCTAAACATTCCACAAAGTAACAGCACACCAATCGGGAACAATCCGCACGTTTTGATATATTACTTGTCTATGTAGTGTAAAAGCTGTGGGAGGAGTTAGGGTGTTAAATTTGGCTATAATAAGAATAATAATAATATATATGTGAGATAACAATAAGTGCTCTTGCTATGCAAGAACACTTAATAATATATATGTGAGATAACAGTAAGTGCTCTTGCTATGCAAGAACACTTAATAACTAGAAAATGCATTTCCTGCAGAAAATGCGTGGGAATGCTGAATAGCTGAATTGCTAAGCCCACACCAAAGCCATTCACCATAACCACTACACTATCTTTAGGACATACAAGCAGTGTTCCTTAAGTAATTATAAAGCCTCTCTTTGATCATTAATCCCCACACCTAATGAGTGAGAGACAGTGTGAGAGAACCCTTCAAACAAGCCCTAATAAATCCACAACAGTACATGCTATCGAAACAGCGACTTCACCATTAGAGACACGCAGCCTTTGTGAACGTATCGGTATAACATTTATGTTGATAATCTAACAAATGTGGGCATGTCAGCGATTTAAAAAAGAAGTTCGCTGTGTGTTTCGCTGGGAAATGTGAAGAAATTTATACAGGACAGTCAATGGAAGAAAGTGTAGAACTCTTGTCATTTAGAAGCTCAACCAGCCAAAAGTAAAAGGTGTATCACAAAACTGAGCACATTGCCTGAAACTAGACAAAAATACCTATGTTTTGATATATAAATTGTGTATGACAAGAAGATCTTGTGGGCGTGAGAGCAATTTATAGAGAAGGAACTAAGATAATTTTTTTAAGGCTCTCTGCTTTAGTGATGACATCACCCACTCTAACCAGCCCCATAGACACTGTTAAATCGATAAAATTTCCTGAAATGATGACTAAACTTAAACAGATTTTTTCCAAAAAAGTAAAAGATATCAAACTGAAAATATATAGCCCGATAGCTGAATATTTTGTGGACATTTTAAAGTTGGTTTGGTGTCTATAGGTGAAAGTATGACGGAGCTGGAACTTTTGGGAGCGGATGAAGATTTTAAGGATTTGAAGCATGCTCTCATTGACTTCAATGTTAAAAAAAGTGATAAAAAGCTTAGTAATTTAAAAAGTATAAATAGTACAAAAAAATTGAAGCAGTCCCATCATTGGCTGAAAGAGGTGAACATTTTAAATGTTGAAAGGTTTGAATAGCTGAAAGTATGCCGAAGTTACGCAGAGCCAAAAAACGTACGGAATAATCAAATTAAAATTAAGAACTAGAAAATGTGTGGGAATGCTGAATAGCTGAATTGCTAAAGCCCACACCAAAGCCATTCACCATAACCACTACACTATCTTTAGGACATACAAGCAGTGTTCCTTCAGTACTTATAAAGCCTCTCTTTGATCATTAAACCCCACACCTAATGAATGAGAAACAGTGTAAGAGAACCCTTCAAACAAGCCTTAATAAATCCACAACAGTACATGCTATCGAAACAGCGACTTCACTTTTAGAGACACACGGCCTTTGTGAACGTATTGGTATAAAATTTATGTTGATAAACTAAAAAATGTGGGCATTTCAGCGATTTAAAAAAGAAGTTTGCTGTGAGTTTCGCTGGGAAATGTGAAGAATTTTATACAGGACAGTCAATGGAAGAAAATGTAGAACTCTTGTCATTTGGAAGCTCAACCAGCCAAAAGTAAAAGGTGTAGCACATTGCCTGAAACTAGACAAAAATACCTACGTTTTGATGTATAAATTGTGTATGACAAGTAGATCTTGTGGGCGTGAGAGCAATTTATAGAGAAGGAACTAAGATCATTTTTTTAAAGCTCTGTGCTGTAGCGATGACATCATCCACTCTAAACAACCCCAAAGAAACTCTGTTAAATCGATAAAATTTCCTGAAATGATGACTAAACTTAAACAGATTTTTCACATTTGGTTCAATCTCTGGTTTCTTTCTACCTCTACAATTTCTTTGGCTGGTGGATCTTCCAGGTAGTGATTTATTTATTTCATTTAACTAGTGGTTTTTCTGTTGGTGAAGGATTCACCTAAAAGTTTTCTATTTTTTCTTATATCAAACTTCCTTCTCTTATAACTAGTATCATCGGCATCTATTTGGGGCTATTATTTTGATTCCTCAGTGATCTTTTGAAGCAATTTCAGGTAATTGTTGATTGATCTATTAATAGAATTAATTATATATTCTTGCCCATTCATTTATAGAAACATTCCTCTCCCATAGATGCACCAGCGTTTGCACATGGATTTTTCCGTGTTGCATCTAATATAGCTTCTCCTCTGTGGTCACCAAAATCTACTCCACTTATGAGAGCATCCCGGACCCCAATTTAAGTTAATTGATCTATGTCATCTATAATATACAGGTACTATTGACTTTCCTATGCGGTTGTGTGGTTTTCTGTCAGTATCATTTTTGTTTGTGAATGTTTTGATTATTGTGTAAAGACAATCCATTTGTGTACATTTTTTGTATATTTATGCTGTACATCTTATGTTTCAGTTATACTTGACAAAGACTCCTGAAGAAGCCAGTTAAATTGGCGAAACGTTGAGATTATTTTGTCTGTATACTATTTTGGTTATCAGGTGTAAAATAGATGAAATTAATTTTATTACATGTTCATATATACATTTTTCTAAAATCTATATATTTTAATGAAAAAATAAAATTTAATATTTTTGATACATATTGTGTTTTTTTGCACCATTAAAAATCCCATTCATTCATATTCATTGTGTTTGACCACAGTGTTGGGTACATGCTCCAGGAGGATGCCCAGCATTTTGAAGGCTCCGATGATGGAACCCAGCTGGAGGAAGGCAGTAACGTGAGCTCAGAGAGAGGGGGTAGTAACGTGAGCCCAGAGAGAGGGGGTGCCCAACAAGGTCAGCTATCTGGCAGTCATGTTTCCCCAGCTGCAGCATACTGCCAGATTGGCTCCAGTGATGAGGAGGGAGGGGATGATGAGGTCACTGACTCCACGTGGGTGCCTGATAGGAGAGAGGAGGAGGAGGAGGCACATCTCCAATGAGGCAGGATGCCCTCCAGGGGCCAGCTTAAGGGCAGCACACCGACCGCATCGCACCGCAGAGCTCCGCATGTGCAGGGCGCTGCTGTCTCTGCGCGTTATTCCAAAAGTTCTTTGGTGTGGGCCTTTTTTCAGATGTGTGCAGCAGATCGCACTGTTGCCATTTGCAACATATGTCTAAAGCGTATCTTGCGTGGCCAAAACATCAGCCGCTTGGGCACCACGTGCTTGACCAGACATATGTCGACCTGCCATGCAGTCCATTGGCAAGCGTACCTAAAAGACCCACACCAAAGAACAAAGTGGACCTCTACTTGCTCCTCATCAGCTGGGATCTCCAACCCCACTATACATTTAGTCCTCTCTGAAACCTGCACTGAGAGGAATGAAGGTGTAGAATTCGGTGTGTCACAGCCAAGTACTTGCGGACAATCTGCTATCGGTACACCGACTTCCGATTGTACCAGGCAAATTTCCCTGCCCCAGCTGCTGCACCATCGAAAGAAGTTTGCTCCCAGCCATCCACATGCCCAGCGGTTGAATGCTAGCTTGGCTAAATTTTTAGTAAAACGAAGGAGGGGGGATTATGCGCTAAAGTATAAATACACTCAAACCACAAGTGCAAATAGTGGTAAAACAGTGACACTGTAACTTAATAATAGTATAAAACGTAATATAAAACTGCCAAGTAATCAAATATCAATGGTGATAAAGGTAAACAATATATCAAAAAAGTGCTGTCAAAAAATGTGATGCTATTCATCCAGTGTAAAAAAACTAAAGTGCAAGTGCATGCAGTAGCTTCAAAAATGTGCAAAAAAAGTTCAATATTGCAATTGATAGTGATAGATGAGAATAGATGAGAACTTTGTGTCCAAAAGTTTCCAATTGGATGTCTCCAGTGACAAAAAATCCTAGATGGAGTCAGAGCCTTCTACGTTTGGTACACAATTGAAGTATTGAATCAATGGGGAATCCTACACCTGTCTCCCTGTATTCTCACCTCACTAATAGGGTAACTGGCATAAGGGGGTGATCTTGTCTCTCCTCTGTATCTTCTCCACTTATGGGCTTAATAAGGCTATATCCACCGCCACTCACGCTAGCTATAGGAAAACAGAAGGGGAGGGAGGGGTGGAGGAAAACTCCAGCCAGGAGCCAAGGAGAGGAACGAACAAGAAGCCTCTGATGGTGTAGTATTAAAATATATAGGGCATTATTGAATAAGCAAGAAGTGGACTTTTACATCACAATCAATCTAAACATGCAATACAGATGAATCGCGGCATGATGTGCGCTGTCTTACTGTTACTCTGCTGCTTCCAATCTAGATGTGATGCCTCAAACGTTTGAGCCATGATCAGGTATGCATGCACTGTCCTGGCACCATTTGAGGAGGCCACGAGGATGGTGAGCAGTGACAGTGCATGCATCAGTGTCACTGTCCCTCTTGTCCACCTGTTGGAGCACACACTGCATGGAATAATGGACAGGGCATTTGCGGCAGAACAGAGACAGGAAGAGGAGGACTTCCTTACCTCTCAAGGCACCCTTTATCCAGACAGTGTTCCTGCTGGCCCAGCTATCACACAGGAAGAGGAGGAGGAGGAGGAGGATTATTGTGTCAGTATGGAGGTGGAGCCTAGCATCAGCAGCAGTCTTCATGGGATCAATTACAGTCCCAAGACACCCATTGACTTGTACGTGGCTGGGAGGAGGTGGCTGCGGATCATGTCGTCCTCAGTGACCTAGAGGACTCTGCACCAAATGCCTCAGAAAACCTACGCTGCATGGCCTCCCTGATCTTGCAAAGCCTGCGGAAGGATCCTGGTATTCGTGCGATCAAGGAGAGGGATCATTACTGGCTCGCAACCCTCCTTGACCCACGTTACAAGGGTAAGGTTACGGACCTTATCTTGCCGTCGCAGAGGAAGCAGAGGATGAAGCATCTTCGGGAGGCCTTGCAGAAAGGTCTGTGCAATGCGTTCCCAGAGACTGGGAAGTTACAAATTCCTGGTCCTGGACAACGTGTTGCTGAGGCTCCGGTCAGTCAAAGAAGGAGCGGTGGAGAAGGTGACCGTCTGAGCGATGCGTTCAGACAATTTTTTAGAACACAGCCCCAAGGTATGATCGATTCCAGCAACCATCGCCAGCGTCTGGTTTACATGGTGCAGGAATACCTAGGGGCAAGATCAGACTTGGACACCTTTCCCACCGACAATCCTCTGGGTTACTGGGTCTTGAGGATGGATCACTGGCCAGAGCTTGCACAGTATGAAATTGAGCTACTGGCCTGTCCTGCATCCAGCGTTCTTTCGGAACGCACATTCAGTGCTGATGGAGGCTTTGTAACCAATCACCGGGTGCGCCTGTCCACCGGCTCGGTTGATCGACTGACCTTCATAAAAATGAATCAGTCTTGGATCACCACCAGCTACCAAGCACCTGATGCTGATGTAACCAAATAATTTTTTGGGAAATGTCAAGACTGCCTATGCTAATGCTGAGTGACTATCCTGTTATGCTGAGTGACTATCGTCTTCCTCCTCAATAATCATGCTGATAACTTGAAAGAACATTTTTTGTTCTGGGCACCGCCACCAGTGGCTAAGGCCTAATTTTTCAGCCCCTGTTTAACAGTGGCGTGTAAATAAAAATTTTGATGCAATACTTTGAAGCAGGGCTCATTGCTGCGCTCCAAGTACTGTATCTGTGAGGGGTTGCAGTGTTGTGGCACCAGCACCAGTGCCTAAGGCCCAATTTTTCTGCTCCTGTTTAACAGGGGCGTGTAAATACAATTTTTGATGCAATACTTTGAAGCAGGGCTCATTGCTGCGCTCCAAGTTCTGTATCTGTGAGGGGTTGCAGTGTTGTGGCACCAGCACCAGTGCCTAAGGCCCAATTTTTCTGCTCCTGTTTAACAGGGGCGTGTAAATACAATTTTTGATGCAATACTTTGCAGCAGGGCTCATTGCTGCGCTCCAAGTACTGTATCTGTGAGGGGTTGCAATGTTGTGGCACCAGCACCAGTGCCTAGGGCCCAATTTTTCTGCCCCTGTTTAACAGGGGCGTGTAATTACAATTTTTTATGCAATACTTTGCAACAGGGCTAATTGCTGCGCTCCAAGTACAGTATCTGTGAGAGGTTGTAGTGTTGTGGCACCAGTGCCTAAGGCCCAATTTTTCTGCCCCTGTTAAACAGGGGCATGTAATTACAATTCTTGATCTAATAATTCACAGCAGGGCCCATTCCTGTGCCCACCAAGAGTAACTGTGAGGGCTTACAGTGTTGTGGCAACACCACCACCACCACCACCACCACCAAAGGCCAAATTTTTCTGCCCCTGTTCAACAGGGGCATGTAATTACAATTCTTTATCTAATATTTTACTGCTGGGCCAATTCCTGCGCCCACCAAGAGTAACTGTGAGGTCTTAGAGTGTTGTGGCACCAGCACCATCACCAAAGGCCCAATTTTTCCTACCACTGTTCAACAATGTCATGTAATTACAATTCTTGATATAATAGTTCACAGCAGGGCATTCCAGCGCCCACCAAAAGTAACTGTGAGGGATTACAGTGTTGTGGCAACACCAATACCTAAGGGACAAATTTCTGCAGAGTATATACGGCAGGCCCCTACTTTCAAACATCCAACTTACAAACGACTCCTACCTGAAAACGGAAGGAGACAACAGGAAGTGAGAGGAAATCTACCCCTAGGAAGGGAAATTCTCTCCTGTAAGAGTTAATATGGGAAAGAGGTGTCTCCTCTCCACTGATGATTTATCACCAATCCTTGTTTCAATAAAAAAAAACAAATTTTCAAAAAACATTTGTCATTGGGACGGAAAGTGAGGTGAAATGTTCTGAACAGGTGCACAGACAGCAAAACAAATGTTACAGGGGTGATAACCCTTCCCTATGTTTTCCAAAAAGCTTAAAAATAGATTTTTTGGCTGGAGCTACATTTAAAAAACGTACCTCTTCCAAATTACAAACATATTCTACTTAAGAACAAACCTACAGTCCCTGTCTTGTTGTGCTGTTCAGAGTATATAGGGCCTTTTTTGATTTGGGTGTGGAGTTCCCCTTAATATCCATACAAGACCCAAAGGGGCTGGTAGTGGGCTGGGGGGGTACCCTTGCCAGTTTTCTTAATGATTTTCATCCAAATTGCCGGGACCAGACATTACATTAAAGCCGTAAGCAGTTTTTAATGACTTTTTTTCCCTTTAGAAATGTCATTTTGTGCAGGGACAGTTCTAAACACGGGAAACACGTGCCACTTCACAGGCATACTTTAGACACCCCCCAGGTACGATATTTAAAAGAATATTTCACTTCTTTTTTTTTCACTTTATGCATCATAAAAATCACTGCTCCCGAAAAAACGTCTGTTTTTAAAATGTATTTTTGCATTGATTCATGTCCCCTGGGGCAGGACCTGGGTCCCCAAACCCTTTTTAGGACAATAACTTGCATATTAGTCGTTATAATTAGCACTTTTGATTTTGAACGTTTGCGTCCATTGTATTTAATAGGGTTCTAAAGTTTGCGCAAGCTTTTGGTCCGTTCGCAGGTTCTGGTGTGAACCGAACCGGGGGGTGTTCGGCTCATCCCTATTGGGCATATGCATTCTTTTTTTTAACTGTGGATGAGAAAATGTAGGAGGCTACAGCGCTGCAATCACTGATGTATGTATTCTGAAAGCACACTCTGCTGTTGCCAGAATAAACAGATCAGTGCTGCCACTGAATAGCGCTCCTGCAAAGCAAACAACGATTAACAATAAAACATAATGAACATTACCTTAATAAAATGACAACTATTTTTGTGATTTTTATTTTTTTTTAATTTTATGCATTTTTTTATACTATTAAACTGTAAACTATAAACGGTAAACTTTCCAGACTAGGGATCTCTCAAAATGCAATAGCCAGTTTCCTGACTAACATCTTTCAAAACCCTGTGTGAATTTGTGCCCTAGACCCTACCCTAGCCCTGTACTAATAGTGGGTGTCTCTCTTCTTATTCCATGTCAGACACAACATCTTTGTTGGGGTGACTTTTGGGTCAGGGTACCAGGGTCAGGGTACCAGGAATAGCATTCAGAAATTTCCACTCATGCAGCCAGTTCACTGCATCTGGATTGGGAGTTTGGGCCACAGCACCTTCTGGATATAAATGGTGCCGTAATGATCTCTTCCTGAAATTTTAGGAAGGATCCACTTCTTCCTGATGCTTTGTAAAGTACAAAAGCATTAAACAGAGCCAATTGAAATAAATATACAGACACTTTCTTGTACCAGCGACTGGCTTTATGGTAAACTAAGTAGGGCTTCATCATCTGTTGAGGTTGCAGTCGTGGACACAGAGGGGCTTCTCAACAACACCATATGCCATTGTAAATTGGACTGTTGTGTCAGCGTGAATGGAAGACAGGATGAAAACATTCCGTTTGTTCTTTCACTTCACTGCGAGCAACTCATCATTTCTCATGCAGGCTTTCTCCTCCTTTCTAAGTTGGGTATCCTCCCCTTCTTCCACAATCCCCAATCCATCTGCCAATAGTAGAGTCTTGGGGCACTCCGCACATGCTCAGTTTTGTGTGTATTGCTAGAGAGGGCCAATCAGCACTCTCCAGACAGAGGGTCAGGGGTCATGCAGCCTTATAGGACAGTAAGAGGAGAATGAAAACTCCTCCTACAAGCTTTAACCAGTGCTCAAATTTATGTAAGTGGTTTGGTATGGCTCCTGACTCCTTTTATGTAACTGGCTCACCATCTAGTGAACATTTTGGTACTACATGTATGTCTGTACAACTTAAAGAGGAACTGCAGTCTGCTCACATTATTTGTAATAAAAAACATCTTTGCCATTCTGAAGCTTCCCTCCAACTACTTTGGATATTATTTTATAGATACTGTGATTCTGTACTTGCCAAATATGCTGCAGAAATCTACCTCCACTGATTCTGGCTGCATCCATTTTAACTGTGGGCAGCTGAAGCTGCTGCCTGTTCACTTACTGGATTTACACAGACACAAAGAGGCACACGTCCAGCTCTGCAGCTCTCATTGGCCCTGCAGCTCTCATTGGCCCTTTTATGACTCATCCCCCTCCCTTCCTGGCAAACTCTCATGAGAGTGAGAGAGAGAGGGCCCGTGGAACCCAGAATCTCTTGGAAAGTATGAGATACCCTTGCTTCAGCTTCCCATGCACCTCTTATGTCTAAATAACCCTATGTCCATTAGGGGCATAGGGTAACTGAGAAAATATATCTTGGACTACTTAAAATGGGACAGTAATATTTATCCACAATATTTCCCAGGATATATGTAAAAGACTATTTACTGTTTGTTTGATTCTGAACTCAACATGTTAATTGAAAGAGGCTGATGTGTTCAACTTCAGCCACCTGTCTGCCTGTTGTAATGTAAATTGAGTCCAGGCTAACTTCTAAGGATCTTTTCTTTGTGGATTGGGCTAATTGACCCTGTATTGTATGAAGGAGCCCTGTGATGATGTGTATTGGGGTTTAGGAGACAACCAGGCCAGGAAACTCTGAGACAGCCAGGCTGCTTAAACTGATTAGGTAATTAGCTCATGTTAATTAGGTCTGGTCACAGGTGTATTTTCAGTGTAATATGAGCAGAATGTAAGAACCTCCTCCTTTGACTGGGTATAAAACTTGTAGTCTTTTCAATAAAGATTGTCAGTCCTGCTTAACCACTTAACGGCCGCCCTATGTACATATACGTCGGCAAAATGGCATGGACAGGCACAATCACGTAGCTGTACGTGACTGCCTTCGTATGGGTGGGGGGTCCGATCGGACCCCCTTCTGGTACATGGAGCGGTGGTTTTCGTTGCGGGAGCGATCCCGGATGAGGGGGCGGCCATTGGTTTCTGGCCACCCCCTCGCGATTGCTCCCGACGAATGACATTCTTCCTCTGCCTGTGTAATGTAAACACAGGCAGAGGAAGTGATGTCATCTCTCCATGCGGCGGTCTTTTGGTCTAGAGCGCCGTGGAGAGAAGACATCAGGTTAGTGCACCAACACTACACTAACACGTAGGTACACATAGGCACACATTTCACCCCCCAGTCACCCCCAGATCACCCCCCAGGTCACCCCCTGCACCCCCAGTCACAGTGTCACTGATTGCAGTGATCATTTATTTACTGATCACTGCATTTAGTGTCATTTGTGACTGTAAAAAGTGTCAGGGCAGTTAGGTTTAGGCCCCTTTAGGTCCAGGGTAGCCCCCTAACCCCCCCTAATAAAGGTTTAACCCCTTGATCGCCCTCAGGTAACCCTTTCACCCCATATCGCCATAGTCACTAAGCAATAATTTTTCAGATCGCTGTATTAGTGTCGGTGGTACCCCTAGGTAGCCAGTTATTTTTTTTTTAGGTTCGCTGCAGGTTTTTATAGCATCAGGTACCCCTATATATTATTTTAACCCCCTGATTGCCCCTAGAGTTAACCCTTTCACCAGTGATCACCATATAAGTGTCACTGGTGACACTGGTTAGCCAGTTAGTTATTTCGTTATTTAGGTTACCTGCCAGGTTTTTATATATCGTCAGGTACCCCCATATATTACCTAATAAAGGTTTTAACCCCCTGATTGCCCCTAGTTAGCCCTTTCACCAGTGATCACCGTATAAGTGTTACGGGTGACGCTGGTTGGTTAGTTTGCTTTTTATAGCATCAGGGCACCCGCCGTATATAACCCAAAAAAGGTTTAACCCCCTGATCGCCCGGCGGGTGATATCAATTAGGTTTTAGACTCAGAGAGGGTCTGCGTCGCCCCAGGCAGCGTCAGGTTAGTGCCAGTAACGCTAACACCCATGCGCAAAGCATACACCTCCCTTAGTGGTTTAGTAACTGATCTATACTAGCGTCCCCAGCGGTTTAGGGTTCCCAAAAATGCAGTGTTAGCAGGATCAGCCCAGATACCTGCTAGCACCTGCGTTTAGTCCCTCCGCCCAGCCCAGCCCAGCCCAACCCAGCCCACCCAAGTGCAGTATCGATCGATCACTGTCACTTACCAAACACAACACACATAACTGCAGCGTTCGCAGAGACAGGCCTGACCCCTGCAATCGCTAACAGTTTTTTTTGTAGCGTTTGATACATTTGCTGACAGTCAGGTGCTTTTTTACCTGTGAATCTTACTAGTGTACCACTAAATTTAGAGCCCAAAATGGCAAATCGAAGGTACACTAGTAAAGAGGCCTACGAGATTCTGAGCATGACAGATAGTGAAGAGGAGGTCACGGATCTGTCAGTCTCAGGCTCAGAATACATTCCCGTAGAAGACAGCGAAGACAGCGGCTCTATGTCAGATAGCACTGACAACGAAGATGAGGTCCCTGCTAAGGTCAGGCGTACCCAATCCCGATCTTCTGATGTTGTTGAGGAGCAAGAACCGCAGGGCTCTCGTATTATGGAGCAGAGTAGTACTAGCGCCGCTATTCCTTCTGGTGAACTGGCAAGCACCAGCGGCCTAGTAAAGCCTGGGCGTACATCCAGCACTGCAGTAACATTTGGTGATGTGGCGAGTCCCATAAGTGCAGTTCAAGCTGGCGAGGTGGCAAGCACAAGTAGTGTCCCGCTGCCACCAAGAAGAAGACAAAGACAGGCCCGTCGTTCCCATAGTGCCCTTCCTGCAGAATTTGCCTATCCTGATTGGGTGCCCAACACTTCTGCAGAACCCGTACTTCCCCCTTTCACTGGCCAACCCGGTATTCAGGTGGAAACAGCTGATTTTACGCCACTTGATTTTTATTCACTGTTTTTCACGGAAGATCTCTATAGATCTATTGTGGACCAGAGTAATTTATATGCTGGTCAATTCATCTCCGCTAGTCCCCAGTTGCCTTCCATTGCCAGAGATTGGAAACCAATTACGGTTTCCGAATTTAAAACCTTTCTGGGCCTTTCCCTCAACATGGGCACACATAAATTCTCGTCATTGCGTGCCTATTGGTCCACGCGCCCAATTGACAATATGCCCGAGTCCCTGATTAAATTATCTGTCCGCTTGTCTTTCAAGCAGTACCTTCCCAGCAAGCGTGCCAGATACAGGGTCAAGCTCTATAAGTTCTGTGACAGGGCAACAGGCTATGTATGGAGCTTTACGGTTTATGAGGGAAAAGATAGTCAGGTAGAGCCGGAGAACTGCCCAGATTACATAGGGAGCGCTGGCAAGATAGTGTGGAACTTGGTGTCACCCTTATTCGGAAAGGGGTACCACTTGTATGTGGACAATTATTACACGAGCGTGCCACTGTTTAGTCACTTGTTTGATCATCAGATTGGAGCATGTGGCACCGTGCGACCTACTCACTGGGGCTTTCCCCAGGGGCTTGTAGATTCCCGTCTTAGGCTGGGGGAGAGAGCCTGCTTAAGGTGTAATAATTTGCTCGCTGTGAAGTGGAGGGATAATAAGAATGTTTTCCTTCTTACCTCCCTTCACGCAGACATGACAGTCCAAATTCGTACGGCGACTGGTGTAGTGGAGAAACCCCTCTGTGTCCACGAATATAACCAAAATATGAGAGGGATGCACCTCAACGACCAGTTGTTGGCGCCGTATCACATTGCCCGTAAGGCGAGACGCTGGTACAAAAAAGTGTCTCTATCCTTATTTCAATTGGCTTTGCTGAACGCTCATGTGCCATACAGAGCTTCAGGCGGGACTTTATCCTTCCTAAAATTCCAGGATGAGATAGTCACAGACCTCCTGTATCCAGGCAGTTCTGCACCTCACCATCCCCAACCAAATGCAGTAAGCCGGCTGCATGAGAGGCATGTCCTCGAGAGTACCCCTACCCAACGAGCCCCCCAAAAAAGATGTTGTGTCCGTAGCAAGCGTGGATTTAGGCGTGACACCCGTTATTTTTGTCCACTCTGTCCTGACAATCCTGGTCTTTGCATTGGTAAATGTTTTGAACGCTACCACACAAAAGTGAAGTTTTAGCGTAGGGTACAGCATTTCACAGACTAGGACACACTTACACAGGGTCTCCCAAGATGTCATCGCATTTTGAGAGACCCAAACCGTTACAGTTGTTAAAGTTACAAAAAAAGTGTAAAAAAGAAAAAAAATACGTAAAAAAAAAAACACAAAAAAATATATTAAAAAAATAAAAATAAAATAGTTGTCATTTTATTGTTCTCTCTCTCTCTCTATTTTCTCTCTATTGTTCTGCTCTTTTTTACTGTATTCTATTCTGCAATGTTTTATCATGCTTGCTTTTCAGGTATGTAATTTTTTGTTTTCAGGTGCGCCATTCAACTGCAGCTCGGAATTATTTATCTTGACAGCAACAGCGGTTTCTCCCACGATACATAAAACCGTGACTCCAGTGCTGTAGGAGGTGATTTCACCACCACAGTTAAAAAAAATAGCATATATGCCGAAGTATGGGGGCAGCAGGGGCGGAGGAGCGATTTTGCTCCTAATGCCGCATACATACGGTCGAAATACCGACGGAGGCTTGCCCGTGGAAAAGTCTGACCGTGTGTACGCGGCATAACCTTTTATGCCGCGTACATACGGTCGAAATTCCGACGGAGGCTTGCTCGTGGAAAAGTCTGACCGTGTGTACGCGGCATAACTTTTTATGCCGCGTACATACGGTCGAAATTCCGACGGAGGCTTGCTCGTGGAAAAGTCTGACCGTGTGTACGCGGCATAACTTTTTATGCCGCGTACATACGGTCGAAATTCCGACGGAGGCTTGCTCGTGGAAAAGTCTGACCGTGTGTACGCGGCATAACTTTTTATGCCGCGTACATACGGTCGAAATTCCGACGGAGGCTTGCTCGTGGAAAAGTCTGACCGTGTGTACGCGGCATAACTTTTTATGCCGCGTACATACGGTCGAAATTCCGACGGAGGCTTGCTCGTGGAAAAGTCCGACCGTGTGTACGCGGCATAACTTTTTTGCGGGAGGATGCCCCCATGCTTCGGCATATATATATTTTAGGCACAGGTTGCGTTAAAATATATATTTTTTTTTTACTAGGTTATTTTGGTATTTGCTTTGCAGGTATGGTATGGTAAGGTCTTACTGTTATACTGTAATGTTACTTTGCTTTAATGTTAACCATCATTTGCTTATCAGGTACGCCATTCAGTTGCAGCGCGGATTTATTTATCTTGACAGCAACAGCGTTTGCTCCCACGATATATAAAGTCGTGACTCCAACACTGTAGGAGGTGATTTCACCACCACAGTTAAAAAAAAGAGCATATATGCCGAAGCATGGAGGCAGCAGGGGCGGAGGAGCGATTTTGCTCCTAATGGCGCGTACATACGGTCGAAATTCCGTAAAAATTTTTGCGGGAGGATGCCCCCATGCTTTGGCATATATAAATGGTGCATGTATGCCCATCATTAGAAGTGGGTGGATGAAGGGAGGTATTCTAATGGTGGGCATACCCACCGATCAATCTCTTTTTTTCGTTCAGCCAACAGGCTGCATGGAAAAAAAAATTACAATACATGTCCATCAAGGACCAGCAACATACTGGTATGTTGCTGGACTTTGAATGGTTATACCAGAATGATGCCTGCAGATAGTTGACTGATGACTGGTAGAATTGGCATTTTTCAGGTGAGAGCTTGAGTCCTTCCTCACTCAGTCTCTTCAAAACTTTCTCCAGCCTCTCTTCATGCTCTTCCAAGGTTCTTCCGAAGACAATGATGTCATCCAAGTATACGAGGACTTCGATGAGGTTCATATCTCCCACAGTCTTCTCCATGAGACGTTGGAAGGTGGCTGGAGCTCCAGACAGACCTTGAGGCATCCGGTCGAATTCAAAGAACCCTTCCGGGGTTATGAAAGCCGTCTTCTCTTTGTCTTCTGGATGCATCGGGATCTGATAGTACCCGCTCTTGAGGTCCATAACACTGAACCACTTGGCTCCAGACAAGCTCTGTAGGGCATCCTCTATCCTCGGAGTGGTATACTGGTCCGGTATGGTTCTCCTGTTGAGGGTCCTATAGTCTATGCACAGCCTCAGTGACCCATTCTTCTTCCGGACCACCACTATAGGGGAGGCATAGGGACTTCTAGATTCTCGAATCACCCCTGTTCGCTTGAGCTCGGTGAGCTGCTCCCTCAAGTCTTCGAGGTCTGCTAACGGAACCCGCCTAACCCTCTCCCTGAAGGGCTTGTCTTCCTGGAGGCGGATTCGATGGGTGGCACTCCTAGCACACCCCACATCAAATTCATCTTGGGAAAAGATCCTTTCCCACCTGGTCAACTGGGCCTTGGCTCTCTCTTTCCAAGCCCTGGGCAGGTTTGGATTCTCCATGGAAAGTTTCTCCCACACAGTACATTCTCCATCTGTCTTCTCCACATCTGATGAAGCAACTGGGGTAGCTGGGCTCACCCGGCCCAGTAACAGCCTGGCTGGGATTTCCATGGGACCATCCATGGTATTTCTGACACTCACGGGCACTTTACAATAAGCCTTCTTCAGGGCCCTCACTGGGACCATTTCTGGGACTACTTCTAAGCCCGAATGTTCTTCCCTTGGGTCAGGTTCCAACATGACAAAAGGGCCAGGCTGCTCCCAAGTGAGTTTCACTGTGGCTTTCAAGCAGGTTACTTCACCGGACTGCAGCACTATTCCCCTTCTTCCCAGCCTCCAGACCTTCCCTACCCCCTCTTCCGGGGCCTTCTGTTCCAAGATCAGCCGTTGGTAGGCTGTCTTCAACATTGGGTGGATCTCAGTGACTGTGAGGTCTTTCCTTTTTGTCAGAGGGGCCAGAAGTCTTCGGACCAGATCCGTGTTGGTCCCTATTATTAAGGAACTCTTGTTAGCTCCAGGCGGTCTGGGGCATACCACAGCTAAGGTATCAAACACTTCAGCCTTCCCGGCTATGGATGGGTCAAAAGTCAGTTTTATAGGCAGATAGCCATGATAAGGGAAACTCTCTGTCCCAATTCCCCATATCTCCAGCTCTTCAATCTTCTGGATGGGTAGGTGACTTAAATGCTTATCATAAAAGTCCCGGTACAACAGAGTCACTTGCGCCCCAGTATCCAATATGGCTCTTGTGTAGACTCCCTCCACTTGAACTGGTACTATCGGGGAGGGACCCACCAGCTTCTCTGGATATCGCTTCGAAGGGGTCTCTTTCTTTTGATCTTTGCATTTTCCCTTTTGACTTTCTTTCTTCCATTTCTCTTTGGACTTAAGTCTCTCTTGGGCCTGGTATCTATTGATCTCCCTCCTTTTACTTTCAATACTTTTTATTAGTTTTGAAAAAGGAAAACATGTTACAGTATACAAAACACTGTTGAGAAACGCATAAGTATACAGACAAGAAGTACATATGACAGCAGGATAATTGAAGCCTGGTTGTGTAAATCACAGCAGGTCATTAGGCACTAGTGATGAGCCGAACACCCCCGGGTTCGGTTCGCACCAGAACCCGCGAACGGACCGGAAGTTCGAACGAACATTAGAACCCTATTAAATACAATGGATGCGAACGTTCGAATTCTAAAGTGCTAATTATAACAACTATTATGCATGTTATTGTCCTAAAAAGGGTTTGGGAACCCGGGTTCTGCACCAGGGGACATGTATCAATGCAAAAAGAAGTTTTAAAAACGGTCGTTTTTCGGGAGCAGTCATTTTAATGATGCATAAAGTGAAAAAAAAAAAGTCAAATATTCCTTTAAATATCGTACCTGGGGGGTGTCTAAAGTATGCCTGTGAAGTGCCACGTGTTTCCCGTGTTTAGAACTGTCCCTGCACAAAATGACACTTCTAAAGGAAAAAAAAGCCATTTAAAACTGCTTGCGGCTTTAATGTAATGTCTGGTCCCGGTAATATGGATGAAATTCTTTAAGAAAAATGGCATAGCTACCCCATGACCCCCCCCCCCCTACCCCAGCCCATTACCAGCCCCTTTGGGTCTTGTATGGATATTAAGGGGAACCCCGCACATAAAATAAAAAAGGCCCTATATACTCTGAACAGCCGTATACAGGCGGTGCATACAAGACAGGGACTGTAGGTTTGTTCTTATGTAGAATCTGTTTGTAATTTTGAACAGGTACATTGTTGAAGTGTAGCTCCAGCCCAAAAATCTATTTTTAAACTTTTTGGAAAACATAGGTAAGGGTTATCACCCCTGTAACATTTGTTTTGCTGTCTGTGCCCCTGTTCAGAACATTTCACCTCACTTTCCGTCCCAATGACAACTGTTTTTGAAATGTGGTGTTTTTCTTGAAACAAGGATTGCTGATAAAGCATCAGTACAGAGGAGACACCTTTCTCCCATATTTATTCTTACAGGAGAGAATTTTCCTTCCTAGTGGTAGATTTCCTCTCACTTCCTGTTGTCTTCTTGCGTTTGCAAGTAGGAGTCGTTTGTAAGTTGGATGTTTGAAAGTAGGGACCTGCCGTATATACTCTGCAGAAATAGGCCCCTTAGTTGTTGGTGTTGGCACAACACTGTAAGCACTCACAGTTACTCTTGGTTGGTGCTGGAACGCCCTGCTGTCAACTATTATATCAGGAATTTTAATTACATATAATTGTTGAACAGTGGTAGTAAAAATTGGGCCTTTGATGGTGGTGCTGGTGCCACAACACTGTAAGCCCTGACAGTTACTCTTGGTGGGTGCAGCAATGGGCCCTGCTGTGAATTATTAGATCAAGAATTGTAATTACATGCCCCTGTTGAACAGGGGCTGAAAAATTGGGCCTTAGGCACTGGTGGCACAACACTGCAACCCCTCACAGATACTGTACTTGGAGCACAGCAATGAGCCCTGTTGCAAAGTATTGCTTCAAAAATTGTAATGACACGCCCCTGTTAAACAGGGGCTGAAAAATTGGGCCTTAGGCACTGGTGGCACAACACTGCAACTCCTCACAGATACTGTACTTGGAGCACAGCAATGAGCCCTGTTGCAAAGTATTGCTTCAAAAATTGTAATTACACGCCCCTGTTAAACAGGGGCTGAAAAATTGGGCGTTAGGCACTGGTGGCGGCACCCATAAACAAAAATGATCTTCCAAGCTATCATCATCAATCGTATCATTGAGGACTCGGAGGAGGAGGATAGGCAGTCAACATAACAGCACAGGCACTCAGCATCAGCATCAGTCTTGAAGGGATGTGACATTTTAAAATCAATTAGTCTGTTATATCAGCATCAGGTGTGTGGTAGCTGGTGGTGATCCAAGACTGGTTCATCTTGATGAAAGTCAGTCGATCAACCGAGTCGGTGGACAGGCGCACCCTGTGATCCGTGACAAATCCTCCAGCAGCACTGAATGTGCGTTCCGAAAGAACGCTGGATGCAGGACAGGCCAGTAGCTCAATTGCATACTGTGCAAGCTCTGGCCAGTGATCCATCCTCAAGACCCAGTAAGCCAGAGGATTTTCGGTGGGGAAGGTGTCCAAGTCTGACCTTGCCCCTAGATATTCCTGCACCATGTTTATCAGACGCTGGCGATGGTTGCTGGAACCAATCATACTTTGGGGCTGCGGACTAAAGAATTGTCTGAACGCATCGGTCAGACGGCCACCTTCCCCACCGCTCCTTCTTTGACTGGCCGAAGCCTCAGCAACTCGTTGTCCAGGACCAGGAGTTTGCAACCTCCCAGTCTCTGGGAACGCGTTGCACAGACCTTTCTGCAAGGCCTCCCGGAGTTGTCTCATCCTCTGCTCCCTCTGCGACGGTAACATAAGGTCCGCAACCTTACCCTTGTACCGTGGATCAAGGAGAGTGGCCAGCCAGTAATGGTCCCTCTCCTTGATCCGAAGAATACGAGGATCCTTCCGCAGACTTTGCAGGATCAGGGAGGCCATGCAGCGTAGGTTTGCTGAGGCATTCGCTCCGGAGTCCTCTGGGTCACTAAGGACGACATGATCCGCAGCCACCTCCTCCCAGCCACGTACAAGTCCACTGGTTTCTTGGGACTGTAAATCATCCCTAAAAGACTGCTGCTGATGATGCTGAGTGCCAGCCTCCACCTCCATGCTGACACAATCCTCCTCCTCCTCCTCCTCCTCCTCCTCTTCCTGTGCGATGGGTGGGACAGAAGGAACACTGTCTGGGTAAAGGGGGCCTTGAGAGGCAAGGAAGTCCTCCTCTTCCTGCCTCTGTTCTGCCTCAAGTGCCCTGTCCATTATTCCACGCAGCGTGTGCTCCAACAGGTGGACAAGAGGTACAGTGTCACTGATGCATGCACTGTCACTGCTCACCATCCTCGTGGCCTCCTCAAATGGTGCCAGGACAGTGCATGCATCCCTGATCATGCCCCACTGGCGTGGAGAAAAAAAACCAAGCTCCCCTGACCCTGTCCTGGTGCCGTAGTCGCACAGGTACTCATTGATGGCCCTCTGCTGCGTGTGCAGCCGCTGCAGCATGGCCAACGTTGAGTTCCACCTGGTGGGCATGTCACATATAAGGCGGTTCTTGGGCAGGTTCAACTCCTTTTGCAGCTCAGCCAGGCGAGCACTGGCATTATAAGATCTGCGGAAATGCACACAGACTTTCCTGGCCTGCCTCAGGACATCCTGTAAGCCCGGGTACCTGCCCAAGAACCGCTGCACCACCAGGTTAAGGACGTGAGCCACACAGGGCACATGGGTCAGTTGTCCCTGTCGGAGGGCGGAGAGGAGGTTGGTGCCATTGTCGCAAACCACCATTCCTGGCTTAAGCTGGCGTGGCGTCAACCACCTCTCGGCCTGGCCCTGCAGAGCAGACAGGACCTCTGCCCCAGTGTGGCTTCTGTCCCCCAAACACACCAGCGCAAGCACGGCATGGCATCTTTTTGCCTGCGTACTTGCGTAGCCCCGTGAACGGCTACGGAGCACCGCTGGTTCATAGGACAAACCACAGGAAGAGGCCATGGAGGAAGAAGAAGAGGAGGGGGTGGAGGAGAGAGGTGTGTCACAACCAGTAGTAGCATTTTGGAGGCGTGGCGGTGGGACAACCTCCAACACTACTGCACCTTGTCCTGAATCCTTCCCAGCTGCCAAAAGAGTGACCCAATGGGCCGTGAAAGAAAGGTAACGTCCCTGTCCATGCCTGCTGGACCATGAGTCAGCGGTAATATGCACCTTACCGCTGACCGCCCTGTCCAGCGAGGCCAAGACATTGCCTTCCACATGCCGGTAGAGAGCCGGAATAGCCTTCCGTGAGAAAAAGTGGCGTTTGGGAACCTGCCACTGAGGAACCGCACATTGCACAAACTCACGGAAGGGGGCCGAGTCTACCAACTGAAAAGGCAGCAGTTGAAGCGCTAGCAATTTAGCCAAGCTAGCATTCAACCGCTGGGCATGTGGATGGCTGGGAGTGAACTTCTTTCGACGGTCCAGCAGCTGGGGCAGGGAAATTTGCCTGCTAGAATCGGACGTCGGTGTACTGCTAGCAGAGTGGGCGCAAGTACTTGGCTGTGACACACCTAATTCTACACCTTCATTCCTCTCAGTGCATGTTTCAGAGAGGACTGAAGTTATAGTGGGGTTGGAGATCCCAGCTGATGCGGTGCAAGGAGAGGTCCGCTTTGTTCTTTGGTGTGGGTCTTTGAGGTAGGCTTGCCAACGAGCTGCATGGCAGGTCAACATATGTCTGGTCAGGCATGTGGTACCCAAGCGGCTGATGTTTTGGCCACGCGATATACGCTTGAGACATATGTTGCAAACAGCAGCTGTGCGATCTGATGCACTAGCCTCAAAAAAGGCCCACACCAAAGAACTTTTTGAATGACGGGCAGAGGCAGCGCCCTGCACAGGCGGAGCTCTGCGGTGTGATTCCGTCGGTGTACTGCCCTTACGCTGGCCACCAAAGGGCATCCTGCCTCGTTGGAGATGTGCCTCCTCCTCATCCTCCTCCTCCTCCTCTCTCCTATTAGGCACCCACGTGGAGTCATTGACCTCATCATCCCCTCCCTCCTCATCACTGGAGCCAATCTGGCAGTATGCTGCAGCTGCTGGAACATGACTGCCAGATTGGTGTCCTTCTTGAGCATCCCCTCTGTCTGCTCTCACGCTACTGCCTTCCTCTAGCTGGGTTTCATCATCAGACCCTTCGAAACGCTGGGCATCCTCCTGGAGCATGTACCCAACACTGTGCTGAAACAGTTCGGGGGACTCCTCAGGAGGAGGACATGGTGGGTCTAGGGAAGGAGTGACTGATGATTTGTCTGACATTGATACCAGGGAAGACGACGCTTTGGCAGCTGCTTTTCCAGTACCCTGAGCCTGGGTGAGAGAGGATGAGGAGGAGGAGGAGGGCTTGGTCATCCACTCTACCAAGTCTTCGGCATGATGTGGCTCAACATGTCCAGCTGCCGAAAAGAAGGACAAGCGTGTCCCATGGCCATGTGCTGATGACAATGCACCGCGTCCACGACCAGCACTGTTGCCCCCAGACACAGAGCCTGCTTGCCCTCTTTTATTGCCTCCTGACTGTCTGCCTCTCCTTGTTTGCCTTCCAGACATTCTAATAGATGGCCTGCAGGGAGATGGGAAAAAAGCAATAAGGGCTACCTTCAGGTGTCCTTCTCTGTCCCTGGAAACAAGGACTTGCAGAGTGAAAGAAAAAAAACACTCTCCCTACCTACAGTTTTCTGTCCCTAGAAAAAATGTTTTTTTTAATCACAATATAGCACAAGGAAAATTAACTCACTGTCCTTACAGGTCCCTGGAAACAAGGACTTGCAGAGTGAAAGAAAAAAAACACTCTCCCTACCTACAGTTTTCTGTCCCTAGAAAAAAATGTTTTTTTTAATCACAATATAGCAAAAGGACAATTCACTCACTGTCCTTCCAGGTCCCTGGAAACAAGGACTTGCAGAGTGAAAGAAACTGACACTGTCCCTACCTAGAGTTTTCTGTCCCTGGAATAAATGTTTTTTTCAGCACAATATAGCACAAGGACAATTAACTCACTGTCCTTACAGGTCCCTGGAAACAAGGACTTGCAGAGTGAAAGAAAAAAAATACTCTCCCTACCTACAGTTTTCTGTCCCTAGAAAAAAATGTTTTTTTTAATCACAATATAGCAAAAGGACAATTCACTCACTGTCCTTCCAGGTCCCTGGAAACAAGGACTTGCAGAGTGAAAGAAACTGACACTGTCCCTACCTAGAGTTTTCTGTCCCTAGAATAAATGTTTTTTTTAATCACAATATAGCAAAAGGACAATTCACTCACTGTCCTTCCAGGTCCCTGGAAACAAGGACTTGCAGAGTGAAAGAAACTGACACTGTCCCTACCTAGAGTTTTCTGTCCCTAGAATAAATGTTTTTTTTAATCACAATATAGCAAAAGGACAATTCACTCACTGTCCTTCCAGGTCCCTGGAAACAAGGACTTGCAGAGTGAAAGAAACTGACACTGTCCCTACCTAGAGTTTTCTGTCCCTAGAATAAATGTTTTTTTTAATCACAATATAGCACAAGGAAAATTAACTCACTGTCCTTACAGGTCCCTGGAAACAAGGACTTGCAGAGTGAAAGAAAAAAAACACTCTCCCTACCTACAGTTTTCTGTCCCTAGAAAAAAATGTTTTTTTTTATCACAATATAGCAAAAGGACAATTCACTCACTGTCCTTCCAGGTCCCTGGAAACAAGGACTTGCAGAGTGAAAGAAACTGACACTGTCCCTACCTAGAGTTTTCTGTCCCTGGAATA
Source organism: Rana muscosa (assembly GCA_029206835.1). Taxonomy (NCBI): domain Eukaryota; kingdom Metazoa; phylum Chordata; class Amphibia; order Anura; family Ranidae; genus Rana; species Rana muscosa. Next base: position 5,828,944 of record CM055123.1, on the reverse strand, counting down.
AATGTTTTTTTCAGCACAATATAGCACAAGGACAATTAACTCACTGTCCTTACAGGTCCCTGGAAACAAGGACTTGCAGAGTGAAAGAAAAAAAATACTCTCCCTACCTACAGTTTTCTGTCCCTAGAAAAAAATGTTTTTTTTAATCACAATATAGCAAAAGGACAATTCACTCACTGTCCTTCCAGGTCCCTGGAAACAAGGACTTGCAGAGTGAAAGAAACTGACACTGTCCCTACCTAGAGTTTTCTGTCCCTAGAATAAATGTTTTTTTTAATCACAATATAGCACAAGGAAAATTAACTCACTGTCCTTACAGGTCCCTGGAAACAAGGACTTGCAGAGTGAAAGAAAAAAAATACTCTCCCTACCTACAGTTTTCTGTCCCTAGAAAAAAATGTTTTTTTTAATCACAATATAGCAAAAGGACAATTCACTCACTGTCCTTCCAGGTCCCTGGAAACAAGGACTTGCAGAGTGAAAGAAACTGACACTGTCCCTACCTAGAGTTTTCTGTCCCTGGAATAAATGTTTTTTTCAGCACAATATAGCACAAGGACAATTAACTCACTGTCCTTACAGGTCCCTGGAAACAAGGACTTGCAGAGTGAAAGAAAAAAAATACTCTCCCTACCTACAGTTTTCTGTCCCTAGAAAAAAATGTTTTTTTTAATCACAATATAGCAAAAGGACAATTCACTCACTGTCCTTCCAGGTCCCTGGAAACAAGGACTTGCAGAGTGAAAGAAACTGACACTGTCCCTACCTAGAGTTTTCTGTCCCTAGAATAAATGTTTTTTTTAATCACAATATAGCAAAAGGACAATTCACTCACTGTCCTTCCAGGTCCCTGGAAACAAGGACTTGCAGAGTGAAAGAAACTGACACTGTCCCTACCTAGAGTTTTCTGTCCCTAGAATAAATGTTTTTTTTAATCACAATATAGCACAAGGAAAATTAACTCACTGTCCTTACAGGTCCCTGGAAACAAGGACTTGCAGAGTGAAAGAAAAAAAACACTCTCCCTACCTACAGTTTTCTGTCCCTAGAAAAAAATGTTTTTTTTAATCACAATATAGCAAAAGGACAATTCACTCACTGTCCTTCCAGGTCCCTGGAAACAAGGACTTGCAGAGTGAAAGAAACTGACACTGTCCCTACCTAGAGTTTTCTGTCCCTGGAATAAATGTTTTTTTCAGCACAATATAGCACAAGGACAATTAACTCACTGTCCTTACAGGTCCCTGGAAACAAGGACTTGCAGAGTGAAAGAAAAAAAATACTCTCCCTACCTACAGTTTTCTGTCCCTAGAAAAAAATGTTTTTTTTAATCACAATATAGCAAAAGGACAATTCACTCACTGTCCTTCCAGGTCCCTGGAAACAAGGACTTGCAGAGTGAAAGAAACTGACACTGTCCCTACCTAGAGTTTTCTGTCCCTAGAATAAATGTTTTTTTTAATCACAATATAGCAAAAGGACAATTCACTCACTGTCCTTCCAGGTCCCTGGAAACAAGGACTTGCAGAGTGAAAGAAACTGACACTGTCCCTACCTAGAGTTTTCTGTCCCTAGAATAAATGTTTTTTTTAATCACAATATAGCAAAAGGACAATTCACTCACTGTCCTTCCAGGTCCCTGGAAACAAGGACTTGCAGAGTGAAAGAAACTGACACTGTCCCTACCTAGAGTTTTCTGTCCCTAGAATAAATGTTTTTTTTAATCACAATATAGCAAAAGGACAATTCACTCACTGTCCTTCCAGGTCCCTGGAAACAAGGACTTGCAGAGTGAAAGAAACTGACACTGTCCCTACCTAGAGTTTTCTGTCCCTAGAATAAATGTTTTTTTTTTAAGCACACTATAGCAGAAGCACAAAACACACTGACACTCTCCCTACCTATCCTTCTCTTTCCCTAAACTAAAGGAATCCAGGTTAAGCAAGAAAGAAATAACAGTCACTGTCCCTGCCTATGCTACTCTATCCCTGCTCCGGAACACACTACACTAGGCCGCCGTGCTGGCGGCCTTTTATAGTGTGGGGCGTGTACTAAACACCCTCAGCAATAATTGGCCACAGGCATCCTGCCTGTGGCCAATCATTGCTCTCCTCGCTGCCGGCGCTGTGATTGGCCAAGCATGCGGGGTCACAGTGCATGCTTGGCCAATCACAGCGCCTGGATGACACTGCGATGGCGTAGTGCATTGTGGGCCGTTCGCGTCACTCGAATTTGGCGCGAACGGCCCAAATCGTTCGATCTTCGTCGAACGATCGAACAGCCAATGTTCGAGTCGAACGTATGTTCGACTCGAACACGAAGCTCATCCCTATTAGGCACTAAACAGATCATTCTCAAGAATCAGAACATCCTGGTGCACCAACAGAAAACTAAAGCTTAAACCAATGGAACCAAAGGGAGGCCAACAAAAAATAAATAAAAAATTTTTAATATAAAAATAAAAAAAAAATCCCCCAAGAGGGATAATAAAAATAGTCCAGGTTTCAGACAACAGTCTCTTGGACGATGGCCTAGGGTAACCAAAACTTTATAACGAGTGGGTCAGAGGTATTACCAGGAGTATCACTCACCTACTCCCTATTATATGTGGAGGAGAGGGTGAACAGGGGCACCCCCCACCGCCCCGTAAGGGATCTGGCTGTGGCAGGGGATACCCCCCCACCCCCCCCCAGACATCAGCCCTGTATTTTAATATGACAGGTACCATTTGAGGACCCCAGATTTAGCGGTCGAAAAACTTACATAACCATAAAGCAAAAATGACGTATAACCTTCAGTGTAGATTTAACGGTGAAAGAGTCACAGACCTCTGGGGCCTGGAAAGTACGGGGATCCCTGGCTCCATCAGCGCATAAAAGCGGTGTCAATGAAATCGCTCCTACTGTGCAGGAGCTTGCTCCATATTGTAGACCGAAAAACCAACATACGAAAGGAACGAAACAAGGAGAGATCCAGGATCAGTCGATTTTTGCATAAGATTGCAGCGTGCAGGAGGAAATAGAGGTGAGAAATAAGATAGGAGCGAGGAGGAGAGAAGGGAAGAGAAGGGAGAGGAACAGGGAAGAGGAAAGGGGAGAAGAGTGAGGTCATCCGGCGGGGGTCCTGTATAGTGGGCTTATAGTCCCGGGAAAAGGGGTATGTTATGGAATGTGGCCCAGGGTTCCCAGATATTTTCAAATGTGCGAGATTTATCCTGGATGATACCAACAATTTTCTCTTGTGCCATTATCCAAGAGATTTTGCGTCTTACCGCAGCAAATGGGACTGAGGCTTTTTTCCAATGAGCCGCTATGGTGATTTTGGTGCCCAGTAAGATAAAGAAAATTAGGGCCTGGGAAAATTTATCCACCTTGTCCACTTTAAGATTAAGTAGAGCTACCTCTGGAGATTGGGGTACCTGAACAGATAGTAACTTGCGAATAAGAGCAAAAACCTTGTTCCAGAGGCCCCTTATGCGTGGGCAAGACCACCATATGTGGAGTAGAGAGCCTACGTGACCACAGCCACGAAAACACAGCGGAGACGCGTCAGGATAAATCTTGGCCAAGACAGCTGGAACCCTGTACCAGCGGATTATTATTTTAAGGCTCGCTTCAATCAGGGAAACATTAAGAATGCCTTTAAAGGAGCGTTGAAAGCAGGAGAACCATTTATCCCGGTCCCATGATATGCCCAGGTCGTTTTCCCAGGAGAGGGCATAGGGAGGTTTAAATTGTGTCGTGGCCAGGGAGGAATATATGACAGATATCCCGCCCCTCTGATCCGTGACGTCAGCACACCAAGACTCATATAGTGAGACTACCGGAGGGTCGGGTTTATTGGGCCAAATGGAATGGAGGAAATGTAATAGTTGGGAATATCTGAACTTTTCCGATTGGGGCATCTCCAATTTGCTAGTGCAATAAGCAATTGAGATGGGGCCTGAGGAGTTGAAAAAATTTCCAATTCTGAATAGTCCTTTATTGAGCCACCAGCTAAACGCTAGGATATTCATACCTGGAGGGAAATTTGGATTATGAAAAACATGTGTTAAGGGGCGGAGAGCCAAGACCAGTGAGGGGTTTTTGTGTAATTGATCACAAAGGGCCAGCGAGTGAGAAAGGGTGGGAGCCATAATAGCGGGTCTAGATTTAGGGGGAGACCATATCAGGAAGTCTATGGTGTGAAGAGGAATTGCCTGTCTCTCCATGGAGACCCAATCAGGTTTGGGTCCCCGGGAATATACTATGGAAATCTGAGCTAATTGTGCTGCCTGATAGTACCACCATATATTCGGGAGGGCTAAGCCCCCCTGATTTTTCAGTCTATACAGGAGGTGTTTTGAGCCTCTACACCCTTTCGGGCCCCAGATAAATTTCAGAATTTTAGACTGAAGGGTTTGGACCTGTATTTTCCTAACAGGGATAGGGAGAGATCTGAAGAGGTAGGGGAGGCGAGGGAGAAAGGTCATCTTGATCGCGTATATGCGACCTAACCAGGATAAACCAAGTTTAGACCAGATCACTAGGTCCGCCGCCATTTTATTAAACGTGGTCGGATAGTTAGTAGGGTAGAGCGATTCTATACTAGAAGAAAGGTTAATCCCCAGGTATGGTATTGTAAGGAGCCTAAGATGTTGGGGGGAACTGTGATATTTAAGGCTAAGGATTTTGAAGTATTCACCTTTAGGCCAGAAACTGTGCCAAATTTGTCAAGTAGGGAGAATATGTTGGGCGTCGAAATCAATGGGGAAGTGACAAATAGAAGCAAATCGTCAGCGAACAAGGCGCATCTATGTTCCTGCCGTCCGCAGAGGACTCCTTTGATATCGGGATGAGCTCTGATGGCTATGGCCAGGGTCTCAATCGCAATAGCGAAGAGGAGGGGAGAGAGTGGGCAACCCTGCCTAGTGCCTCTTTCTATTGTGAAGATGTCAGAGTAGCAGCCCTGTAATCGGACCTGCGCGCTGGGATTAGAGTATAAAGCACGTAGCGTCCCTAGAAAGAGAGGGCCAAAGCCCCATCTCTCTAGGACATTAAATAGATAGGGCCATGAAATCGTGTCAAAGGCCTTTTGGAGATCAATTGACAAAAGATAACCTTCCTGGGAAGGTCCACCATCCCAACGGGACTTAAGGAGGGAGATGACATCAACCGCCCTCCTTATCTGATCAGGTCCCTGTCTCCCCGGGATAAATCCCACTTGGTCCTTGTGGACATAAATAGCAATAAATGAGGAGAGTCTATTGGCTAAAACTTTTGTTAGAATTTTGAGGTCATTATTAATGAGCGATATCGGACGATAGTTAGAAACTAGGGACCCATCCTTCCCAGGTTTAGAAATGACCGAAATAAAAGCTAAGTTTAGGGCTTTGTCGAGGGGGGAGCCAGAGCGAATAGAATTAAAGAAGGTGACCATGTGTGGGGCAAGGGTAGTCGCAAATTTCTTATAATAACCCACCGAAAAGCCATCCAGACCCGGGGCAGAATTAGGCTTAAGCCATTTGATAACCTCCAGTACCTCCGATACCGAGATCGGCTCGTCCAGGAGGTCAGCATGGTCTGCAGACAATTTCGGGAGTGGGGTAGCATTGAGGAAATCGTCTAAGAAAGTCTGAGGGGCTGCCTGATCATGTTTATAAAGGGAAGCGTAGAATTTGTGGAACGTTTTCATAATGCGCAGGGGATTTTGTGTCAGATCACCCGCAGAGTCTCTGATCTTGGGAAATGCGAAGGACCGGGGCTTAGGAGAGAGTTTAGCCGCGAGCTTGGCTCCGATTTTGTCCTTTTGAGAGTAACCATCGTAAATGCTTCTCGGCCTCGGTGGTAAGAGCCAGGTTCAGAGATGTTCTAGCTAATTCAAGGGAGTTCAAAGAATCCAAGGTTGGATTGCGCTTGTGTTCTTTGCTCAAAAATTGGAATTCCGTGGAGAGCTTATCTATGTCTGCCTTACGTTCTTTCTTAAGCTGGGAGGAGATCTGAATAATCCTCCCCCTGATAACCGCCTTGTGCGCAGCCCATAGAGATTCTGGGGAAATTGTGTCAGTTTTGTTCAGTACAAAATATTCTTGAATGTCCCTTGTGAGAATTGTACATCGGACCGGGTCACTTAGGAGACCTTCGTTAAGACGCCACGTAAATTGCGTGCAGGGATTGTGGGATCGTCGCATATATAAGAGGACCATAGAATGGTCCGAAATCGCAGTGTCCCTAATAACTGCCTTTGAAACTAAGGGTATAGAGTTGGATTGGATGAAGATGTGGTCAATTCTAGTATAGACTTGGTGGGGGGCCGAGAAATGAATGTAATCTTTAGATTTAGGGTTCATTTCCCTCCAGATGTCCACCAGGCCCAGCGAGTGGAGCGTCATTGCTATTTTAGTACTATGTTTCGGGGGCTTCCTTGAGCGAGGGATGCCCTTCCCCGACTTGTCCAGGGAATGGTCAAAAGGGAGATTAGTATCTCCTCCCAGTATAACCTTACCTTCAAATAAAGGACCCAGTGTGGACATCATGGAGGCAAAGAACGAAGCTTGGCCTTTGGCCTTTGTTAGGGGCGTAGTAAGAAAGAAAGGAGTGATCTCCCTCCTTTTTATGGGTGTAACTACCCGCTGAGGGACACTACTCTCTTTCTTTGGGGTGCGTTCCTTCTGAGGAACCTTGCGTTTCTTCTGAGGGGTCTTGTACACTCTTTTCATGTGCTTCTCATTCAGTTTGGAGCTCACTGGAGATGATGAGCACCCGGTTGACTCCTTCACCGGGGCCCGCTGAAGTTTTCCGGCGGCTTGCGGTTATTCATCTTTTTTTTCTTTGGACTGGCACACACTTTGGCGAAGTGGCCAGCTCCTCCACAATTGAAACAAATCACATCCCCCCAATCTTCCAGGGATATGGGCGCTGAGGGGTTGGGAAACAGCTCCTTCCTCTGACTTTCCCTCTCTGGTTCCCTTGACTTCTTTTCCATCAGGGAGGTCAGCATCTCCAATACTTGGGACATCTGTGACTTCAAGGTATCCACCTCTGAGTCTCTTTCCAGGGTCATGGCCGTCCTGACCATCACTGGAGGAGGATTTACCGACTCAACTGGTAGGCTCCTCTTCTTCTCCTCCAGCATAGGTTATTCCTCTCTGACCACTCGAATCAAGTCAGGGTACTCCAGGCTCTTCCCGTCCTGTCTTGTGCGTAGCGCCAATGCGATGGGGTCCAGGGGCTGAGATCCTCTCATCACCTGTTGAACACGGGCCTCATCCACCTTCCGTGGGTCAATCCCCTTCTTAAGAATCATCTTATGCAGGATCTTATCCAGGCGCCTCATGAACTCTGACAGTTTCTCTCCTGTCTTTTGGTAGCAGTGCTCCAGCTGATAGGTGAGCTCAGTGATTTTCTCTGCTCCACCGAACACATTCTGCAGAATGTCCAGATAGTCCTGTGCATCACAGTCTGTCTTACTCATCTTGAGGTTGCGTATGGCCTCTAGAGCAGGCCCCTTCAAGCTCTCGGCAATTCTCTGCTTCTTTCTGTGGTCTGGGACTTCCCATTCTTCTAGGGCCTGAGTGGCACCGTCTAACCACTCCTCAAACCCCTCTTCACCCGAAGGTACAGGTTTCCTTCCTGAGAATATTCTAAGTTTTCTGTATCCTGACATTTGGTAATCTGTAGGATCCTTCTTACACTGGGCTACAATCTCCCCTAGGACCGCACACAACTCTGCGCTGAGGGTAGCAGATGGCGACCCGGGACTCTCCCTTTTCTGCTGTTTTTCTGCTTTTGGGGTGGGCGATGGAGATAGATTCGGTGTCTGAAACCGTCCTCCTGGCTTGAGCGGCAGCGCGTGTATTAGGCTATAAGTTTGATCATCTATAGCTTCTACACTTGGGTTCTTGAAATGTTCTGGGACTCCGTCCTTCCACTCTATTAATGCGTTGGTCAGTGAGGAATTCGTCCTGACATCCACCACCCATGCTTTCTGATACGGTGACAGTGACATCACTAGCTGCTTCACCGCTTCTTCTTGCCAGATCCCTGGGAGTTCTATGACTACTACCCCGGCTGGATCTGTGCCGACCACTTTGCACCACTGTCCTACTTCTAGCGGGTCCATGCTGGTACTTTTGGCGCGTTACTTGCTGCAACAGGATCCCGGACTCGAGAGCCCCACGTGTAGCGCTACCCCCAGTTAAGAGAGCCGCTGGTTTGATTTCGGGCCCTGCATACAGCACCGCCAACCCCCGGCAATCTTACTCGACCCACTCTGGCACAGTTAGATTAGGGTTAAACTTATATCACATTCAGTAATATTGTAAGGGGCAATCTCTTTTACCAGTAAGACAACACACTGAGGCGAGAGATTAAATGCAACGGCTTTACTTTTATATCAAAAACATAGGCAGAACAGAACACATGCAACTCGCTTGCAGAGCCCTGTAGCAACAGACATGGCACACAGCAACGGCCCAGCGCGGTAACACCCCGCGCGCAGCTATTATGGTGTGCGCGCCCTGTGGTGCACCAAACAACACTCCATCTCCCCCCCCCCCCAGTCAGGCCTCACACAGAATAAATCTCAGTCTTTTACTCTATGATTTCTTTGCATGCAAACTTTCGGTGGTGCACATGATGAGATAATATTTGTAATCCACAAGTAGGCAGTCCCAAGGAACACTAAACTGGAGACCCTTCAACTCCGTCCCGCCACAGGTCTCCTAATGGAACAACAAACAATGATAGGTGGGCCAAGGCAGTCTATAGGCCCAAACACGGCACAGTCCATTGGTTTGAGCAAGTGCTCGCCCACCACCCCGGACGCGACCCCAGTCCGGGACCCCCACCCGCTGCGTCCCCGCACACAGCGTCCGCAACAATCGGGTCCCCGATTCAACCGATGCCCTCACTCGACAAGTCCGGTGCCACCCAGGCTCCGCAGCGGGGTGGAAGGCTCCCCGGAAGCCGTGCAAGGCCCAGGCCTCAGGCCCTGCACCGCAGCAGATCCACACAGGAAGAAAACCCCTGCCTGCAGCACGGTGTCCAAAGAGGCCGAGCTCCGCCTCGCCTCCTCCTTAAATAACCCCTCCCATGAGTCTCTTCGGTGGCTAACTGCACTCTGGGTGCCGAACGGGGTTCTGGGTAACATAGTCCCGGGGCCTTAAAGGAGACCCCGCTACATATAAATAATGCCATCATCCATAATAAGTAATAAAAAGAAAACCTAATGAACATAGGGTTATGGCTGCTAGTGCCATCAAACCCATGATTGATCACCAGGGATAGGAATGTGGGTTGGATTTTTTTGGGCACTGATAAAACGACAACAAAGTCATATAAAAATATTTATTACATAAAAGGAACTATACAATAAAAACATAAGCCAAACCCCACAGCAAAAAAACTGTGTTTGTAGGTAACGGAGCCACCGTCACACTCTGTTTGGGGTGGAGAGAGGCAAAAACCTCGACCGGTTTCGCAGTAAACACTGCTTCTTCAGGAGGCTCTGTACTGTACAATACATAATATACAGTACACTAGCAAAAACATACATATACAGTACATAGAATTACAATTTAAATACTGTGAGTACAGTTAATATCAGTATTGCCAATCCGCTCACCGTGTTTGATTCATGGATCAACCAACTGCTCAGTAGGTACCCCCCGCAGCGAACGAGGGGGACATGTGTGGTGCTCTCTAGTAAAATTAATTAAGTACTGTCAGGGCCGGTGCTAGACTATTTTGCGCCCTAGGCGAGATCAGCTACTTGCGCCCCCCCCCCATAAAAAATAAAACTTCTGTACCGATAAAATATCATTTCTATAACTCTATACGGTATAGAAAGAGCACAAAACAGTCTAACATCATCCCTATCTATACCCCCCTGTGATGTTTGTTTCCCCCTCATTGAGCTGCTGTGCACAGCAAGCATAGTTGCCAATTTTTTTTTATTTTTTTTAGAGAACTGGGCGACACCAGAGGACTGGATGACAGCAGGGGACTGGGCGACAGGAGAGGGCTGGGTGACAGCAGGGGACTGGGCGACAGCAGGGGTCTGGGTGACAGCAGGGGACTGGGCGACAGCAGAGGGCTGGGTGACAGCAGGGGACTGGGCGACAGCAGATAGCTGGGTGACAGCAGGACAGAGCACTGGGTGACAGCAGGGGACTGGGCGACAGCAGAGGGCTGGGTAATAGCAGAGGGCTGGGTGACAGCAGGGGGCTGGGTGACAACAAAGGGCTGGGTGACAACAGAGGGCTGGGTGATAGCAGAGGGCTGGGTGACAGCAGAGGGCTGGGCGACAACAGAGGGCTGGGCGACAACAGAGGGCTGGGCGACAACAGAGGGCTGGGCGACAGCAGAGGGCTGGGCGACAGCAGAGGGCTGGGCGACAGCAGAGGGCTGGGTGACAACAGAGGGCTGGGAGAAATTGGGTTGAAAACTGCTCTGCCCAGTAACTCACAATCAGGAAAGTGCTACAGGAGATACCAGATACCATCTTGATCTTTGTCAGCTAACAGCACTTTCTACTTCTACAGTATGTAAATGTCTAAAGATAGAAGTAATAAAGATGACAAAGATCAAGATGGTATCTCCTGTAGCACTGTCCTGAGTGTGAGTTACTGGGCAAGTTTTCAACCCAATTTCTCCCAGTCCAGTGGCTGCATAAAAGACAAAACAACATTTTTTTTTACCTCCATGTTACTCTGCCCAGAAGGACCACACGATCTTCCCTGACACCAGCTGCTCCGCCCCCCAGTGACATACGGGATTAACCCTGGCCTGGCCACACCTCCTCATGAGTCCCGACCAGTTACCATGAAGGAGGGGGCCAGCTCTTCTGCATCAGAGCCCTGAGCCGCCGAACATCTCTGCAGCTGGGGGAGGGATCTGTCAGTGTACTGCATGTGAGAGTTCCCTCCCTGCACCCCTGCACGATCCCCGGCAGCGGACATTCCCTCTCCTCCTTCAGACCTCCAGTACACACTCCTGCAGACCCGCCGCACAGGGACATCGGCTCCAGAGATTACATCCAGCGGGGATGAGGAGGTGACAGGCCATGGCTGCGCCCTAGGCGGCTGCCTTATCCGCCTAGTGGTAGCGCCGGCCCTGAGTACTGTTAGATATAATCATTCATCTAGTTGAAAGTGTTTGTATTAACCACCAGGTATGGGTGTGAAGGAACAGAAGGGGGTGGGGAAGGGGAGAGGGAAGTGAAAAGGGGGGAGGAAGGAGGGGGGAAGGGAGTGGGGGATAAAGAAAGGAAAGGGAAGGAAAAGAAGAGGGAAGGGGAAGAAGGGAGTGTGGGGATGGGAAAGAAGGGGAACCGAGCGAAAAAGAGGGGTTGGGGAAAGGGGGGAGAGAAAGGGAAGAGGGGGGAGGGGAGGACGGGGAAGAAAAAAGGGGGGGAGGTGGGAAAAGGGAATAGGAGGGGGGAAGTGGAGGGGGAAAGGGGAAAAAAGGGGGGGAAGGGAGGGGTGAGGGGGGAGGGAGGAAGGAAAGTGTAAGGGAAGGGTGGGGGGGGGAAGAAAGAAGGGGAAGGAGGGGGGGAGAAAGGTGGAGGGAAGGGAATTACACCCGGAGGACAACCACTACATGTGCTCAAGAGGGGGACCACCACCATGAATATTGGGATGGTGGGTCTTACCACAATATAGAGAGACTGAATATAACTGGGATAATGAAGACCGTATAAGGTTGTACAATATCTGAGGCTTTGCACTATGTCCAACAGTAGAAAGGACTGGTCAGGGTAGGCGCTGGGAACAGGCGAATCAAAGGCCTGAGCTAAGAGCTGTATAAGGAAAGGAGATACATGTAAAAGAATTGTCAGCATGTAAAGCGCTAGACGGATGTATCCCATATATTATCAGCGGCGCTTACCTTCAGTGTGCAGTCCGGTCGTAAGATACCGCAGGGACAGTGATCACCACTCACATCTGCGGCTTGTCAGGAAGCCATTTAAATGTGATCCCCAACCCCGCCGCACATCACGCCGACAATAACGTACGGCGTGTGACGTCACGGGGTCATCCCTTCCACACTCGGCAAGGCATGAGGAAGCTATTGCGCAGGTGCGCGCCGGCAAGACCCATTGGCCACAGGGCCAGGTCTGCTGGTGCAAGTACGAGGCAGCCATAGGCTGTCTCAACCAGGAAAGGAACTCGTTCGCCGATAGGGTAATGTTGAGAACAGCCGCCGCGTCACATGACACATCGGCGGCGGAGAGGCAAAGACAGCAACTGTAATCCACCATATAATTGTCATAACACATAATTATAGAAAGAATATGTTAGAAGGCTAGCCGCAGGCTAGCCTGAATTTGTAGGAGGAGTCTGGGGGCTATTTATCCCCCCTCCTCTCTCCTCTCCTGCGTCGGCAGGGTTTCTGGGTCACAGCTGATGACGTCATTTCCGGGTTCCGCGTCACTTCCGCTTTCTACACTGTGCGGCGGTCGGCTGCAGGCGTCGTGGCTGGCTTTCTCCTCTCAGGGCTCATGCCGGGTTTCATTCAGGGTGGACGCCCGCCGCTACTGCCGCATGGCTCACGCCGGGCGTCAGAGGGGGGGCCACCCACTCGCCTGCCTCGCTTCCCGGGCTCACGCTGTCAGTGTCGGAGGGAAGGCCGCCCGCTCTCTTTCTCCCCACACTCGTACCGGGCGACGTGGGGGGCGCGCGCTCACTCCTTCCGCTCATACCTCCCGCTCGCCTGCTCATTCCTCCCTGTGTGCGTGTAAGGTAAGGGGGGGTTGTCTGGTTTGTCGGCGGTTGAAGTCATGGCAGTCCCCCTGCCTGTGCTTACTCCGGGCATCTGCAGGGGGGGGGGCCGCCTACCTACCGGTATCTTTGTGGGGGGGTGTCGTGCCCCCCCTTTGTGGGGGGGTACGCACGCCGGCCTCCTTGCAGGGACGACCGCTCGTCACCCGCTCCTCCGGGGGGGGCCTTAGCTGTGAGAGCTGGAGCCCCTCCATCCACCCTCCCTTTCCTCTGGGTTCACTCTAGGCGTTCGGGGTTCCATGGTAACCGCCCGCCTGCTTCCCCTAGTACTCACGCCGGAGGGGGGGGCGGCCATCCAGCCTCCAGCATTGCCAGGGCTCCATCTCGTCCGGCTCCGGCCCACCCGGTCAGCCGCCTATTTCTCCCGGAGCTCTGAGCAGCAGCACGCTCAGCTGAGAGACTGGTGCTGTGGGTGGTTCACCTCCGGTTTCTTTGTGCCTCCAGTGTCGTGGAGGCCGCCCGCTCCTCCCGGAGCTCATGGGGTGGGGGGGGGGTGCCGTCCCTCCGTCCTCCTCCTACCCGTCCTCCTGCTTCATCCCACCGGCTTCGTGGGGGGGGCTGCCCGCCCGCTTCTCCCGGCGCTCATGGGGGGGGGGCGTCCACACACTCCGCTGGGCTCCCTCTGGTTGGAGGCCGCCCACCTGCTTCTCCTGGTTCTCGCGCCGGGGCAGGGGGGGGCATCCATCCATTTTTCCCAGGGCTCAGTTTGCATCATGGGGGGGGGTCAGCTGATTGTTTTCCTGGAGCTCAGAGCAGCAGCACGCTCAGCCAGGAGTCTGGTGCTGGTGGTTTCTCCTCTCCGGTTTGTTCATTATGCTGGGGGGGGGGCACTCCGGATGCCTCTCCGCCAGGGTGGGGAGGGTAGTGCAGGAGGGGGGTCTGCCCACGGCAGTTCGTCCTTCCGGGGGGCACCACTGTTTAGGTGTCAGTATTTCTTGTGCTTCAGTCTAACATGTATTTCGCCTGTTGTTTTTCTCCCGGTGCTTCCAGTGCTCAGAGTGGCAGCACGGTCGGCCAGGAGTCGGTGGTGGTTCACCGCACCAGAGGAGGAGGACACCCGTCAGATGGTGAGTATGCCACATGGTGTATTGTTCGGGTCGCATCATACAGGAGGTCGCACCCTGCTGTCGTTGCTTTGTTTTGTCATTGTGTTCATCTTTCTGCATCCTCATACGTTTCCATGCATCTATCACTGTACATGTCATGCCGGGGGGGGGGGGGGGCGTCTGTGTCAGGGGAGTCTGTCCGCTCACTCCTCCCCTCACTCACTGGACTCCTTCGGCTTATCCTGTTCGCCAGGCAGCATGGGGGGGGGGCGTCAGTTCACCCTTCTCACACCTCCGGGTGCTCACTCCTCTGGGCTCGCTCTGGCTGGTGGCCGCCGTGTGGCGGGGCAGCATGGGAGGGGGACCATCCTGCTTATTCCTCCCGGTGCTCGCCGGGCAGCAGTGAGGCGGGGGTGGCGGCTTCAGCTGTGGTTACTGGTTGGATGGGAGAGGGGGGGCGGGGGGCTGCACGGCAGGGTGGCCTTGGCATCCAGACCTTGGTCCAGGTTATCCCATCCCCAGATCCTCAGCTATGTCTGTGAAGATATGCTTGGCTGGGGTGTCCTGGCATGGCTCTGAGCCAGGGGTGCTAGCCAGCCGAATCTTAGCGCAGACCCTGTCTACCTTGGGGGTCATTGGTGGTATTGTCTGTTTGCTGGGCTGTGTTGGCATACGGGGGGCGTCTGTCCACCCACCTCTCCAGGAGTACACTGGGGGGGGGGCTGTCCACCATTGCTCCGTGGTCACCCTAGCAGCTTAGGAGGGGTTGTCCACCCACGTCTCCACAGGTCACGTCTGGCAGTTTTCAGTACGTTATTCTGGGGGTGTCCTGACTTGGCCCTGCGAGCCGGGGGGGGCTAGCCAGCCGCATCTTGCTCTTGTATCCAGTCTACCTTGGGGTCTCTGAGCCAGGGGTGGGGGGATGCTGTTCAGGTTAGGGGGGCTGTTGGTGGAGTAGCTTCACTTCCACGATCGTTCGGGTATTCATGCGTCACGTGGTTTCTGTCTTAACGGTTCTGGCGGCAGCTTGTTGCTGTCAGCGGCCTGTGAGCGTTTTGCTGTCATGGCTTTTCCGGTCTTGGCGCGTTCCTGTCGTAGCGTTTTCCTGTCATGGCGTTTTTTCTGTCAGCTTGTGCAGGTTCTTACTTCCGTAGGTTTCATTGTACTTTTGTAGGTTCTTGCATTCCTGGTTCAGTTGGCTAGGTTTCACATCTCGGTTTCTGTCACGTCTACAGATCCTCACGGGCTCAGGTTTTTTTTTTCGTTGGTCTTGTTCTTTGACTACAATCTTCTCGCCCGTTACATTACGTCACACATTTGCATTCGTTTCATTTCATCGGCAGGACTGCCCACCACGGTCTGTGGGTACTCAGGTCCTGAGGTTTCAGCTTACACCGGTAGCTGTTTTTCTTCTTCGTTCAGTTCCGTATCATCTTACTTCCGTAGGTTCTTCGTAGCTTTGTAGGTTCTTGCATTCCTGGTTCAGTTGGCTAGGTTTCACATCTCGGTTCTGTCACGTCTACGGATCCTTGCGGGCTCAGGTTTTTTGTTGGTCTTGTTCTTTGACCACAATCTTCTCGCCCGTTACGTTACGTCATACGTTTGCATTCGTTTAGTGTCATCTGCGGGACTACCCACCACGGTCTGTGGGTACTCAGGTCCTGAGGGTGCAGTTTCTACGATCTGTCATCATGCAATAGTTTCCTTGCGCTCACTCACGTCACACGCCGGGGGGGACGTTTTTTCAGGTTCATTATACATGGTCCCACCTTTACTGCTTATGTATTCGCTTGGGGGTTGGTACAGAGGGGGTCGTGTTCTGTCTTAACATATTTTACCCCAGCGTGTTTCTGTTTAGCAGGTCAGCCAGTCCTAGCGTGGTCTGGCATAACTTGGCGGTGCTGTGCAGTTTCCGCTCGCACCCACAGCCGTTGCAACGTTGTTTGTTTTCCTTGTCTCGTCACACTTTTCGTTCAGGTTCTTGCATACCGGGGGTAGTTAGCCAGGGTGCGCATCTCAGGATCTGTCACGTCTAAGGATCCATACGGGCTGAGGTTTCGTTTTTAATTGGTTGTTGACCACAATCTTCTCGCCTGTATACCATACGTCATACGTGCACGTTCATTCTTACGCCTATACTACTACCCACCACGGTCCGTGGGTACATCGGCCCTGAGTGTTTCGTTTTTAATTACCTGTCTCTGCGCGACAGGTTACTCGGGCTCATTTACTACACACATTTACTACATACACTAGGGTGGGTTCTGTCTTCAGGTTCATTCACGCGCTGAGGTCTGGTCATTTCTGCTCACATCTTGTCCCAGGCAGGTACAGAGGGGTGGTGTCTTGTGTCTGGTTGTCTGTTGTCTTTTCTTTGTATGTTAGGGTTGAGGTAGGCTGCATGTTTCGGCGGCATCACAGGCAGGTTCATCCCTTCCACTCCATGTGGGGATTTCTGACCAGGGTGGTACTCCCCTGGTGGGGAGTTGGTCGGTCTTGGCTCTGCGGGGCGGTGAGTCATCTCAGGGGTTTCCTTTCTCCAGCCGCTACCGGGTAGGCGGTACATTTCAGTTGGTTTCCTGTTCTGTCCTAGATACCAGCACGATGCATGCTCTGGGCCGTATTCTTAGCACAGTTGGATGCGGGCCTATCAGGCTCCCCACGGCCTCTCATGTTCACTGGACAGGTTGTATGTGTTTTAACTCTCTTGGGCAGGGTGTCAGCACACCCCAGCTCCTGCATTTCGGCAGGCAGTCCAGCGTCTCCTTGGTTCCAGGTTTTGGTAAGCCTTCGGTTCGACAGGCCAGCCGGTTCCGAGGGGAGCTCACTGTCACTCGGGTAGGTTGGGTTATGCCATGTCTGGTTCTGTGCGGTCATCGGGGCATACGGTTTTAGCGTGTTGACATCGTCCATCCACTCCTGCAACACTTGCAGGTATCCGGCTCTTAGACCCCCCCTTCACTCCTGTCAGTTTGTCCTTTTTGGCATCTATCCCTCTCACGTCCCCATTACCATGTATGGACGGTTAGGCCAGGGGTTGTAGGTATTCACGGAGATACTCATCCTGGTTACTGGGCACAACCCTTGCATTATTCCTCGGGGCTCCTCGGGACAGCCCTTGTTCCGTCTCTCCCAAGGGTCCGCTCGCCACTAGCAGTTCGTTCCTAGGTCCATGTTTCTGGTTTAGGCTTATCCAGTCAGGTACGGGGGAGGTGGTTGGTTTCTGGGCAGGTTTTCAAGTTCTGTCGGATGGGGCCCTTCTAGTCTTCGTGCTCAGGTCACTGGTTTCTGCGATCGTAACGGATGCTTACCAGTTCCAATCATTGACGTCATCCAGACGGTTTGTTACCTGCCCTTCTTCTTTTTCAAACTCACCTAGTCCGGCTCTTTTTGCCCACTTTTAGGCGTACTGACCAGCAGGCTATGGCACAACTCAAGCCTTGGGTAGTTAGGGTATCACATTCTCAGTTGAAGACTTTGACTATTCTCTAGTGAAGACTCTGACTACAAGTTAGAAGGCTAGCCGCAGGCTAGCCTGAATTTGTAGGAGGAGTCTGGGGGCTATTTATCCCCCCTCCTCTCTCCTCTCCTGCGTCGGCAGGGTTTCTGGGTCCCCACCCACCCGTTTCCCCTTTTGCATACAATAAATTTCTTATTTCATTTCTCCAGTCATACTCAGGGTATGCCCACTTTTAGGCGTACTGACCAGCAGGCTATGGCACAACTCAAGCCTTGGGTAGTTAGGGTATCACATTCTCAGTTGAAGACTTTGACTATTCTCTAGTGAAGACTCTGACTACAAATATATATACATCAAACAATATAACTATTGGGGAAATGAAACTGCAATAGTAATCACCAATCGCAAGTTTGGGGATAAGGGAAGGACATTCAAATAGGGGAACAGTAACCACCAGTCATGACTAATGCTATAGAATGGGCAGAATAGAACTATAACAGGGAATCAATTCAAAAAGGAAGGGGGGGTTGCTGGTTGGGAGGGAGAGAAAAGAGAAAAAGAGAAAGAAAGAAGGGGGAGGGGGAAGGAGAGGGGAGGTGGGTGTT